>CM022301.1:621649433-622038954 GCA_011799875.1 Thinopyrum elongatum
AAAAATCATGCTTAAAAACGATGGACCATTTGGTCCCTCTTAAGCCAGTTTTTGTGGAAAAACTGATTTTTTTTCCACCACGTCCAAATCACCCCAAATTTGTTGTACATGCTCAAATAGATATGCCAAACATGTCTATCAAAGAAAATTGAAAAAACAATGTATCCTAGAATGCCCCCATAAGGTGTAGACCGATGTTTTGATCAGTAAGTCTACAGGGCAGTATAAATTAAAAAAAAATTAAAAAATTGTAAAACCTTGAAAACCTAGATAAGTTTGTGCAAGACTTCAAGTGTGCAAAATTATAGGTGATTTAGAGGAGGTCGAAAAAATCACGCTTAAACACGAGGGACCATTGGGTCTCACTTAAGCCAGTTTTTGTAGAAATGGTGATTTTTTTTCCACCATGTGCAAATCACCCCAAATTTTTTATACATGCTCAAATAGCTGTGCCAAACATGTCTATGAAAGAAAATTGGAAAAAAAAATATCCTACAATGCCACCTTAAGGTGTAGACCGATATTTTGATCAGTCAGTCGACAGGGTGGTATAAATTCAAAAAAAATTAAAAAATTGTAAAACCTCGAAAACCTAGCTATGTTTGTGCAAGAGATAAAGTGTGCAAAATTATAGGTGATTTAGAGGAGATCGAAAAAATCACGCTTAAACACGAGGGACCATTTGGTATCACTAAGCCAGTTTTTGTACAAAACGTGATTTTTTCCACCACGTCCAAATCACCCCAAATTTGTTATACATACTCAAATAGATGTGCCAAACATGTATATGAAAGAAAATTGGAAAAAAAATGTATCCTACAACGCCGCCTTATGGTGTAGACCGATGTTTTGATCAGTCAGTGTATAGGGCAGTATAAATTCAAAACAATTTAAAATATTGTAAAACCTTGAAAAACTAGCTATGTTTGTGCAAGATATCATGTGTGCAAAATTTTAGGTGATTTAGAGCAGGTCAAAAAATCATGCTTAAACTCGAGGGAGCATTTGGTCTCACTTAAGCCAATTTTTGTAGAAAATGTGATTTTCCCACCACGTCCAAATCAACCCAAATTTGTTGTGCATGCTCAAATAGATGTGCTAAACATGTCTATGAAAGAAATTTAAAAAAAATGTATCCTACAATTCCCCCTTCAGGTGTAGACCGATATTTTGGCTAGTCAGTCTACAGGGCAGTATAAATTCAAAAAAATAAAAAAAATTGTAAAACCTTGAAAACCTAGATATGTTTGTGCAAGATATCAAGTGTGCAATATTAGATGTGATTTAGAGGAGGTCGAAAAAATCACGCTTAAACACAAGGGACCATTTGGTCTCACTTAAGCCACTTTTTGTAGGAAAGGTGATTTTTTCCACCACGTCCAAATCACCCCAAATTTGTTATACATGCTCAAATAGATGTGCCAAACATTTGTATGAAAGAAAATTGAAAAAAAATGTATCCCACAATGCCCCCTTAAGGTGTAGACTGATGTTTTAATCAGTCAGTCTACAGGGTAGTATAAATTCAAAAAAAAATAAAAAATTGTAATACCTCGAAAACCTAGCTATGTTTGTGCAAGATATCAAGTGTGCAAAATTTTAGGTGATTTAGAGAAGGTAAAAAAATCACGCTTAAACACGAGGGATCATTTGGTCACTTAAGCCAGTTTTTGTAGAAAATGTGATTTTTCCCACCACATCCAAATCAACCCAAATTTGTTGTACATGCTCAAATAGATGTGCCAAACATGTCTATGAAAGAAATTTGAAAATAAAATGTATCCTACAATGCCCCCTTAAGGTGTAGCCCGATGTTTTGATCAGTCAGTGTACAGGGCAGTATAAATTCAAAACAATTAAAAATATTGTAAGACCTTGAAAACCTAGCTATGTTTGTGCAAGATATCAAGTGTGCAAAATTTTAGGTGATTTAGAGCAGGTCAAAAAAATCATGCTTAAACACGAGGGACCATTTGGTCTCACTTACGCAAGTTTTTGTAGAAAAGGTGATTTTTCCCACCACGTCCAAATCACCCCAAATTTGTTCTACATGCTCAAATAGATGTGCCAAACATGTCTATGAAAGAAATTTAAAAAAAAATGTATCCTACAATGCCCCCTTAAGGTGTAGACCGATGTTTTCATTTGTCGGTCTAGAGGGCAGTATAAATTCAAAATAATTTAAAAAATTGTAAAACTTTGAAAACCTAGCTATGTTTGTGTAAGATATCAAGTGTGCAAAATTAGAGGTGATTTAAAGGAGGTCGAAAAAATCACGCTTAAACACGATGGACCATTTGGTCTCACTAAGCCAGTTTTTGTAGAAAAGGTGATTTTTTCCACCACCTCCAAATCACCCCAAATTTTTCTACATGCTCAAATAGATGTGCCAAACATGGCTATGAAAGAAATTTGAAAAAAATGTATTCTACAATGCCCCCTTAATGTGTAGACCCATGTTTTGATAAGTCGGTCTACAGGGCAGTATAAATTCAAAAAATGTAAAAATTTGTAAAACCTTGAACACCTAGCTATGTTTGTGCAAGATATGAAGTGGCAAAATTAGAGGTGATTTTGAGGAGGTCGAAAAAATCACGCTTAAACACGAAGGACCATTTGGTCTCACTAAGCCAGTTTTTGTAGAAAAGGTTATTTTTTCCACCACCACCAAATCACCCCAAATTTGTTCTGCATGCTCAAATAGATGTGCCAGACATGGCTATGAATGAAATTGGCAAAAAATGTATCCTACAATGCCCCCTTAAGGTGTAGACCGATGTTTTGATCAGTCAATCTACAGGGCAGTATAAATTTAAAAAAAATTAAAAAATTGTAAAACCTTGAAAACCTATGTATGTTTGTGCAAGATATCAAGTCTGCAAAATTTTAGGTGATTTAGAGGAGGTCGAAAAAATCACGCTTAAACACGAGGTACGATTTGGTCTCACTTAAACCAGTTTTTGTAGAAAATATGATTTTTTCCACCACCTCCAAATCACGCCAAATTTGTTATGCATGCTCAAATAGATGTGCCAAACATATTTATTAAATAAATTTGGAAAAAATGTATCCTACAATGCCCCCTTAAGGTGTAGACCGATGTTTCGATCAGTCAGTATACAGGGCATTATAAATTCAAAAAAAATAATTTTTTTAAATCCATGAAAACATAGCTATGTTTGTGCAAGATATCAAGTGTGAAAAATTAAAGGTGATTTAGAGGAGGTCGAAAAAATCACGCTTAAACACGAGGGACCATTTGGTCTCCCTTAAGCAAGTTTTTGTAGAAAATATGATTTTTTTCACCACCTCCAAATCTCCCGAAATTTGTTCTGCATGCTCAAATAGATGTGCCAAACATGTCCATGAAAGTAATTTAGCAAAAATGTATCCTACAATGCCCCCTTAAGGTGCAGACCGATGTTTTGATCAGTCAGTCTACAGGGCAGTATAAATTAAAAATAATTTAAAAAATTGGAAAACCTTGAAAACCTAGGTATGTTTGTGCAAGATATCAAGTGTGCAAAATTTTAGGTAATTTAGAGGAGGTCGAAAAAATCACACTTAAACAAGAGGGACCATTTTGTTTCACTTAAGCCAGTTTTTCTAGAAAATGTGATTTTTCCCACCACGTCCAAATCAACCCAAATTTGTTTTACATGCTCAAATAGATGTGTCAAACATGTCTATGAAAGAAATTTGAAAAAAAAGTATTCTACAATGCCCCCTTAAGGTGTAGACCGATATTTTGATCAGTCAGTCTACAAGGCAGTATAAATTCAAAAAAATTGAAAAAATTGTAAAACCTTGAAAACCTAGATATGTTTGTGCAAGATATAGAGTGTGCAATATTAGATGTGATTTAGAGGAGGTCAAAAAAATCACGCTTAAACACGAGGGACCATTTTGTTGTCACTTAAGCCAGTTTTTATAGAAAAGGTGATTTTTTCCACCACCTCCATATCATCCCAAAATTGTTCTTCATGCTCAAATAGATGTGCCAAACATTTCTATGAAAGAAATTTAGAAAAAATGTATCCTACAATGTCCCCTTAAGGTATAGACCGATGTTTTGATCAGGCAGTGTACAGGGCACTATAACTTCAAAAAAAAATAAAAAATTGTAAAACCTTGAAACCTAGCTATGTTTGTGCAAGATATCAAGTGTGCAAAATTTTAGGTGATTTATAGCAGGTCGAAAAAATCACGCTTAAAGATGAGGGACCATTCGCTCTCCCACGTAAGCCAGTTTTTGTAGAAAAGGTGATTTTTTCCACCACATCCAAATCACCCCAAATTTGTTATACATGCTCAAATAGATGTGCCAAACATGTCTATGAAAGAAAAAAATGTATCCTACAAAGCCCCCTTAAGGTGTAGACCGATGTTTTGATCAGTCAGTCTACAGGGCAGTATAACTTCAAAAAATATTAAAAATTATAAAACCTTGAAAACATAGCTATGTTTGTGCAAGATATCAAGTGTGCAAAATTAGAGGTGATTTAGAGGAGGTCGAAAAAATCACGCTTAAACACTAGGAACCATTTGGTCTCACTAAGCCAGTTTTTGTACAAAACGTGATTTTTTCCACTACGTCGAAATTACCCCAAATTTGCTATACATGCTCAAATAGATGTGCCAAACATATCTATGAAAGAAAATTGGAAAAAAATGTATCCTACAATGCCCCCTTAAGTTGTAGACCGATGTTTTGATCAGTCAGTCCACAGGGCAGTATAAATTCAAAACAATTTAAAAAATTGTAAAACCTTGAAAAGCTAGCTATGTTTGTGCAACATATCAAGTGTGCAAAATTTTATGTGATTTAGAGGAGGTCGAAAAAATCACGCTTAAACACGAGGGACCATTTGGTCTCACTTAAGCCAGTTTTTGTAGAAAAGGTGATTTTTCCCACCACTTCCAAATCACCCCATTTTTTGCAGGCATGAGCTCTTTCATAAGCACAGAAAGAATATGATGGTTTTCCATTTTTTTCAGAGTTTTATATATTTCGTACTGGCTTGGTGAAACTCTGGTACATACCTCTGACTTTACTTCAAGGGGACAGTGAAAACTTCATTTCAGTTAAAATTGCTTTCATAATCATGTGTATTAAATGTAAGTGAGAATGTATAAAAATGAGGAGGTTATTTGAAGAAGGTAAAAATATTGACTTGTGACATATGCAAAAAAAAAGTTAAAAAAAATGCCCGCCTACTGGCTAGCTAATTCACAGAACACGACCTGCATACGACTATAAACCCAATAGCATTTGAGCCAGGATGCAGGACCGTGTTGCATGAATGAATCTGTTAGTAGGCCCCACGGGGCAGGGAGGGACCAGGTTGCCGTGTATGATTTAGAGAGGAACATGTGAGAGAGCTACCAGCCAGGTATATAAATCGGTGCGAGCTCCTCTCGCTTGGCGAGGTGGGACTAAACTCCCACCACCACTCAGCTGTGCCCGCCACGGCTCTGGCATGGGCCCAATTCGGGTGGGCTAACCCAGGCCAGCCTCACCCACGCTCTGGCTTGGGCCCTATTTTTTTCTGTTCTTTATTGTCTTTTATTTCACTTATTAATTCCAATATTTCTTTTCTTTTATATATTTACAATATTTTAAATTCAAATAGTTTTTCTTTTTTATTTCTTCTGACAGTTTTAAAATCCAAAAGTGAAAGAAAAAAAGTTGTGTTCTATTTCACTTCTTCATTGTAATAGTTTTTTTCTTTTTAATAGTCCACTCCCTTGTAACAGTATGACTTTGGGATATTTGGTTTGCATTTTCTATGTGACTTTTTGATGTGCAACCTCAAGAATCATGGTTACTTCGTGGCCAGCCTGTAGCTAGTTTATTTTGCACAAGAAAATTTGGAAATAGATGTACTGGAGGAATTATATTTCGTTCCCGAAAACAAAATATAGGCCGATAAATCCGAAAAAATACATCAGTCATCCATGCTCTCCAATTGAAGAATATACAGGATAAATATAGATGATGAATCATACTCATCCTACATATCCTCCACGTAGAGTGCAAGGAAGACCCACGCTTGTAATAATCAAATAGATGAAGGTATTTAAGCAGGTGCAACACTTGCTCGGGGGGCGAGGTGGGACTAAAAATGTTAAAACGTGATCCTGGCACTAGATCGTCACGACGTGGGCCGGCCCGCGCTGACTTGCTTAGATGGGTCGGGCTTTGGGGGAGCAGGCAGGGCCGACGTGGGAAACCTACGTGCATGCATGGCGTCGGTAATCACGCCTGCACGAACGAACTCCACACCCCGCAGGCGGATCGCGCGGGGATATCGGACTGGGGCCCGACAGGCGTACATGTGCTGGGCCCGCACCGATTAATTCGGTCGGCCTGTCTCCGGGTGACGACGCGCGCGAGTGCGATGGCCCTTCCCCGTGCGCTTTGGCGGGGATCCGCCTGCGCTTCGATGTGCCCTGACACCGCACCAATCCTGGAGCAGATCTCGTCAGGTCTGACTCCGCGGATCCTGAGGATGATTTGCCAGCACTTTTGTCACGTTGTGTCACATAAAATGTCCGTTTGGTTTATTTCCTGCACCGTTTTGCACCAATTTTTTTTCTGTCGCCGTTGTACATGATCCTGCAGCACCTGTCGCGGGGTCCTCTGCGGTGTACACAAACATCGCTAGCACATGTGCGGACACATCGACGGCCACGTAGCATGAATGTACATAAATGTTCTGAAGTGCCTGCAATTTTTTTTCCACAAAAGGCCTGCTCACAAACAACTACTCCCTCCGTTCGTAAATATATATCTTTTTAGAGATTTCAGTATGAACTACATACGGAGCAAAATGAGTGAATCTACACTCTAAAATACGTCTATATACATCCGTATGTAGTTCATACTGAAATATCTTAAAAGACATATATTTAGGAACAGACGGAGTGTATGTTTGGGTATAAACACATGCATGTCGCGTCGGAAATGGAAATCACATTCTAGCAAAAATGTTGTTACAAGGCCTCCATCGTGAATGAATTGTTTTATAACTACAAACATTCGTAAAAAAACAAAAAATGTTGTCTCCAGCTTAAAACATTTCAAATAACATTAACCCTTGTACGGAAGCTCGTCTCCGGTGCCAAAATCCAGTGACTTCTTCATATTGGTCGTTGGAGTTTGCATCAGGCTTGGCGACGACCCACCTTCTCCCATATTTTTACACGGTACATCAATGTAACCTAAGGAGTTCAGTTGTCCCTCTGCCTCAAGCTCTCTAGCCAGACCCTCCGCCTCCTGCATGTCTCGGAGGCGCAGTTCCTATCAAAAATCATACGAACATATTAGGACAAACTTAAGGATGATGAAGCCGTAAAATTGATGTAACACGAAGAATAGGAACCTCTGAATCCATGTCCGAACACTCATAATCATCTTTCGGTGGACGATTATACACCAAATACAAATGACATGTCTTGCTGCCGTTCAGACGGGAAATCATCTTTGCAAAATCACCTGGTCCTGAAATCAGGAACATTCCTTCTGGTATTTTGCACGCATACTCAGGTAAGAAGTGGCACAAATCTGAATCCTTTTTATAACCAAGTCCAACCATTTCTTTCATGAGAAAATCATAGTCCAATACACCGGGTTTAAACAATCTCATCTCAATGGGTCTTTCGTCAAAGTATCCTGTCGGGACATGCGAAAGCTCATAATCCCTATGAATGAAAAATTACATTAACAGCACCTACATACGAGTATCTCACGTCAGATTTAATACATTGCAATCACCAAAGTGCCATACATAATTTTGGATGTGCGTAGCAACAACGCGACAAAGTTACCTTATTATATGGGATGGAATCTTCATCTGTGGAGATTCAGGATTGTTCCGTCACTGGATGCTTAGCCTACATACGAATCGCCGACAGAGAGTTACACACGAATTAAGTATGGTCATACAAAATGTTGGATGTGAATGTTTACCATGGGTGCGAGGTACTTACAGGGGGAGAATTGAAGACATGTTCTTCGAGCGGAGTACTGTAGCATTCAACGGGTGACACCGACATCGCTAGGCCTTTAGTGTTTGGAGATTGTGCCGCGTTATGCTGCTTGGCCGGCATATGAATAGCTTACACAAAGTTACTCACAAAAAAACTATTCATACACAATATCGGTCGTGATCATGACTGAATAGCATCGTTGTAAGGTACTCACAGGGGGAGAACTGAAGACATGCTCTTGCGGTCGACTGCTGTGGCATTGAACATGGGACTGAAACATCGCACGGTCTTCCAGAATCTTTCCTTCCATCATGACCTGCTCCACCATAGCCTTGTAGTCCATGTCCTTGCGCTCCTGTTGCAGCCTAATGTCCATACTGACACGTGCCTGCAACACATTCGCGTCCATGTTGACACGCTCTATCTGTATAAGGCCATCGACAACCTTCCATTCCTTTTGCAATTTAAGCTGCATCTCCTTGTACGTCAGCTGGAATTAGTTTTCCATGTCCTCGCGGTCCTGCTGAAACTTTTTTTCCATCTCTTCGAGCATCTGCTTAATCTTTTGAGAGATATCAGCACGCTCATCTTTAAGCATCCTATCTACATACGCACGTTCTTGTTTGAGTGCCCTGTCCATCTCATCATGTTCGTGTTGGACCTTCGCGTCGATCTCCCGGCGGGCTTCACGCAACAACCTGTCGTACTCCGCACGCTTGTCATGCACGTGTGAATCCATGGTGCCTACAACACCAGATAGTAGAATGCAATTAATGAGATGCAGATTGTTAAAATATACCGATTCTCACTAAAACATTGGACTATTTAAATACCTCGTAATATAGAATAGCATGGTATATGTGAGACAAACTGAGTGCTGAATTTCCAGCAAAAGCTCCAATCTCCTAAAATTCGTATTCCTAATTTGGTAGGAACAACCTCATCAAAATCAGTCCTAAATAATCCAGCAACTCCTTCAACAGTACCTCCTTTACTATAGTATTGAGAACAAGTCTGTGTACGCCACATCTAAGTGGCTAAATCAAACATCATCCAAATCATTCCTACTAATGCAACATAGCCTAAAGGTCTAGTAAAGTAACTCCACCGACAAAACAAAATATATCCATAACTAGATCATATGATCAGGATCCCCTAACAACCAATCACAAAGCACTTGCATAAAATTCTTCACTCCAACCTTATGCAAATCATTCGTAGTAATCCAATTTAGCTGAAAGGGCTAGAAAATTAGCTCCACCAACATAATATATCTGTAACCAGATCGTATTATCAACTACTGTGAACTTGCAATCACATCTAATCTCATAACGGCCTTTACTCCAAGTAAAGACAAGCACACACAATCTTGCACCAAAAGAGTACCTTCGACGAAAAACTAATCCCCCAGGAACAACTACCAAAGATCTTGCACAAAATATGGCATCTCTAATCTCATCACAACTGCCTTCTTGGTCTAATCAACGGAAAAAAGTATGAACGTTTCAAGAGATGGGAGGAGACGTGGAGGATGAGACCTTTTTCTTTTTACTCCGGCGTCGGCATGGGCTTCTGCAGAGCAATGGCACAACTCCCGGCGACGGCTACCTTTGGAGACCAAAACTTGATGGGTTGGTTAAGATAGGAGCGATATGCGGTACGATGGAAAGGTACATATCCGTGATATATGACGATCAATTATATATTTACAAGTAATGCGCATGGATGGAACGGTATCCGTCCGTGATTTTAGGGTCAGTTAGTCGGTTGGAAGATTTGTTAGTTAGCCTATTTAGAGGGAGCACGATCCTCTGGTGCTGTTGTTAGGGTCTATTAGCCCAGCGTAGGAGTCCCTAGTTCTTCTCTTACCCAAAGGATTACGACCACCGTCTGTCATTCCCGCAGTCGCCTGACACCAAATCAACCATGTCATCATCGAGCTCGATTAGGTGTGCGCTAAGGGGCCGATCAGTTGATGTGCCCTTGATCCCTTGCCCTGACTGTGGCGAAACGGTGAGATTCTATCTCTCCAGTACCGAAGAGCACGATGGTTGGGTGTTCTACAAGTGCAAGCACCACAATGTACAATCTCTTTACACTTTGGGTTGACATTTACTGCATGAGTAATTTTTTTCTACTATTTCATTAATGCTGGTTTGATTTGTGTTTCACTTGATTCATAGGATTCATGTGATTTCTGGCGCTGGGAACTAGAGTACGTGGATAATCTTGTTGGTACAAGTGTCCTTGTTGGTGCTTATGCCGTTGATGCAATTGCTGCGGCACAGGATAGAAGGGAAGAGCTACAATGCGCAAAAAAACAGTGGGGAAAGAATGCATGTACCAAGAGTGGCAACATTGGAGGCAGGACAAATTACAGTCAGAGCAATGTGGCAACCATTACGAAGCACCAAGCTTATACGATGTTAGGACTAGGGAGACAAATTGTTTTCATGCTGAAGCTGTTGACGGCTAGTGTAATGGTGTTGTGTGTGATGTTGATTGTGAAGAAATAATATATTTGTGATCGTATCGAGGCGATTATCACGGTCACCTGTAATAACGGCTTAATAAGAAGAGGTGTTCTAACATGCTACCTCTTACACCTCCCCCCCCCCCACCCCTCTTTTAACATGATAGGTAAGAGTAAGAAATAAATCTTACACGATGATTGCATCAAATAGTTGTTTTGATTAATTCTTACCTTCTTGACTATTATGAGAAAATAAGGGGTAAGACGGAGCATGTTAAAATTGCTAAAAAAGAATGAATAAACCGAGTTCCAATGAAGGCAATCAAATGGAAAAACATAAACAACTATTTAAATTCTTGCCCAATATGTTGTGCACGAACACAAGATTACCATGAAATAAAAATAAAGTACCTCATTACAGCAATGACTTAAAAATCCCTTAATTTATTTTCCCACACTACATTTTGCCAAAACTACTCGAGAGGCACATCAGGAACATGGGAAACAAACAGATAAATCCCATGATCTCCCCACTACTAGGGAAAAGTCTAGCAGTAGCACGGTTATTTGGTGTATCAGTAGCGCGGGTACCCGCGCTACTGATACGGCGCTACAACTAAAGTTTATCAGTAGCGCGCTTTGACACGCGCTACTGCTATACCTACTTAGCAGTAGCGCTTTCCTTACCAGCGCTACTGCTAAGTGCTTTAGCAGTAGCGTTTTCCTGTCCAGAGCTAAAGAGCACTACTACTATATTTTCTAATATATTTTTTTTTGCTACGTATTTGCGATGTTTTTGTACAGGTTTTATACATTATTTTAATCATATCATAAACATGCAATATGCTCATCATATCATACACATAATAGTCTCATCATATCATCCAACACAAATTATGTCGTCACATCATAATCACGATATAGCTATACAAGTTACATGACATGTCTCATCATACATAATGTAGTACTTCTTGAGGCGTCGGTTCGTATCCCTCTCTCGCACTAGCGTGAACCTAAACTAACTATGGGCTGTCGCTCGGAAACCGAAAACCGGTACACCTGGGACTGACACTCCGGCCACTCGTCGTATACTGCTGGCGTAGCACTTCTTCGCAATGGATGACCTATGCACCTGCATCGTCACATGAGTCGATGATATGCAACATATATAGTTGAGCAACAGAAAGAGACATACTTAGCAAAAATAGAAGCAACATATCATAAGCATAAATAACAAAGTTCATCATACCCAAAATGCCCTAACTAGAGTGATCTTCGCTAGTTGAGGAGGACGGTTTAATTACATCACAAATAAAGTTTCGTCGTGCATAACTCAAAGTTTCGTCATAGAGAATGTATGGACTAAACGAACACATTGTCATATATCGTCAATCACTCCAACATGTCATGCCATCCATCCAAGTCAGGGAGATAGTCCCCGAGCGTAGTGAAAGGCTTCAGGTCGAGACGCTGAGCGGCTACGCGTGTTCAGACGTCTTCCCGCGACATTTGCCCTTCTTCGTAGAACATCCCTATTTTTTCGAGGACCTCCTTCATGATGATTTGGGCAAGTTCACACTGGATGTGATAGAACTAAGCTCGGAGTCGATGATCCGGAATATCTCCTAGGTTCTTTGCCCATTGCAGAATATGGGCATCACCGGATCTAGGTGACATGCGAAGGTTCTGCTGATCCCGTCTGTACTCCAGCATGTGGTGGAGGACATAAAATCCATCACTGACTGTACCACTCGGTTGCTGGATGCAACAGAAGTCGGTCTTATGGCCGAAGGCGGGTGCGCGGTTTCTTGTCTTCTTGGTCTTGATCTCTCCACCCCGTACCCCGTAGCTAATGATAGCACTGTCGAGAACAGACTTGATGTGGGTGTAATCCTTTTTCTTCATGTTCTTCGACGAGTCCAAGTAAAGAGCGTGGGAGAATCGGGGGTAAAGGATGATGAGGACGGCGCGCCCGTCGCTGCGCAAAATAAGTACACCTCAAATTAGCCTCCATGCCTACATATGAAATGATTGAAATCGAAGGAAGGATATCCGCGCGGATGACTTACATGGGATGATAAGGCACGAAATTCGTCTTCTTGTCCTTATTGCCGACCATGAAATCGGCGATGTAGTTAGTCGCATATTCACGGTGCTTTGGGCAGACTGCCAAGAAGGCCTTGTGCATGAAGTACGGGTCAGCGAAACAGATATAAGGTATCTGCTCAGTCCTGATGATGTAGTTCATGTACAAGGCAAAAAGGCGGACAAACGTAAAATCCAGCTTTTTCAACTGAAATATGTTGAAGATGTAATCGAATCGAAGGAAGCATTTCTCCGCGGGGAATGTGTCGACGTACAACCATTGCTGTGGCACGTTAACCACGTAGAGCGGGTATCCCGGATTTTTTGAGGCGATCAGGCTTTTCTCTCCCCGCAGCACATCGCCATGAAGTTTCCTTAGATCACCGTATATGGCCTCTACCGCTGCCTTAGGTAGGATCAGATCACCGAGGATATGCAATTTTGCCGCACCGGGGACAGGTATACGGTCTTGAACCCGAGGCGGCTGGATCATAGAAGCAGCTTTGTTGCCTTTCCTCGATCTCTTCCTATGCTTCTTTGCTACTGGAAGGTCGTCTATAATACATTCATCCTCCGGTAATTCAGGCACCGACTCATGACGCTCAAACCTTGAGTACTCATACTGCTGAGCCATCAATCCTCCATCGTCAGAGGCGCCGGTATTGAGATACTGTAGAGTGTCATCGTCATCCTCATCGATGGCATCGATATCATGCATTGCTTCTTCCTCACCCGGCACGACATGCGACGCTAATTGGGTAGGTGGGGTGTTGGTGTTCATACCTTGCTGAAGCTGCTTGGTCGTGGGTGTGCTCCCGGCCGCCTCCAGACGAAGCAGTCTCTTCGGCCACAAAAGGACCCAACGCTTGCAATTGCCAAGCCGCCGTGGGGTCTCATCGTCATCTCCCCCTAGTGCTACCGGAGGAGCCAAATTCTCATGGCCTAGTTTGACACTGGCCACGGAAACCTTGAAGAGGTCAGGGGGGATCGGCCGGCTGTGGAACAATTGTTCCTTCGGCTTCACTATCGTCGCCTTCCCCACGTCCACCTTCTGGCCGCTGATGGTGTACAGTATGGTGCACGGGGTTACGTCGGCCTGCAAAGACATGTCTGTGACGTGAGACATCCGAAAGGTAACAGAAACGGGAGATTATACATATATTAAAGAGGACCGGTGTGATAGGTACCGTGAGGGCGTCGAGCTCAGCCAAAGATGAAGCACCGCCGAGCACGTCCGAGACAGAGGACAGGCTGCTATGAGCAGGTGTGGGAGCCAGTGCAGGAGCTGGTGCAAGAGCTGGTGCAGGAGCAGGTGCGGGAGCAGGTGCTGGTGCAATGCTAGTCGAGCTGCTCCGCAAGAAGTTGGCAAGGGGAAAGTCCGCTGCATCCTTATTTGGATTTTGCTTGGTCCAACTGACGATAGCCGGAACCAAGACACTATACGAAGCTACAATATCCTATTTTACGGCAGCTACTGCTGCTTCGACTGTCTCAACTGATTTCTTATCAACGGCAATCGCAACCTTCTTGTTGATGTTTTCTTCATTTAACCTCTGTCTTTCCTTTCTCTCCTCCGTGGTCTCACGGTAGTCCTTCTTCCACGTGGCGCCGTCTCCGACGCCATGCACGCGTCCATACGACGGCCGAGTGTCCATCGGGAGTCCTTTCAATATGTTCAAGGCCCGGTTGAATGGGGTGTCCCACTTGGGCCTCGCCAACGCCTCAGACAGTGAGTCGCTTTCGGCCGCAATCCTGTGCTGCACTTTCTGCAAAAGGAACAAGGATCATTTACAAATATGACTAAACGTGCAGTCGAATTGATCAGAAGCTAAAATTACCAGCAGTCTCATGAACTCCGTCGTGACCGCGTTCGTCTCGAAAAACTTCTTGACTGGGTCCCAATGGTACCGGGCTCTGATGACGTCACGCTCCTGCGGGGCGTTGAACTCCGCCAAGGGGTCTGGGATGCCTAGACTTTTGCGTTCCGTGTCCTCCTTGGCCCATATGGACCTCTTCCCCGCGTAACCACGGCTTCTGAGGTGGTGGCACCCCATGTTCCTCTCTTGAAGCCCCTTCATGTACTCCGACTTTTCTTTGGCAGCTTCGGCAATGCAAGCCACGTTGAATATTTCAAACTGCTCTTCCGTAATTGTCAGATTATCCTTTACAATCGCGGAGTAGGGTTCCTCTTTGTCGATGATCCGATGTTTCACCCTTACTTTCCAGGCGGACAACGCGCCACTAAACTTGCCCAGGGCGCGTTTGTTTATCTTCTTCATTGCCGGGTCTTTATCTGGATCAGTATATTTGATTTCATCCCGGCCCGGGAACAAGAATACCTGGTGCAGCTTAGTTAGGAGGGACTCCTTCATATCTGGTATCTTCTTTAGTTTCTCATCGTTGATGGTGGCGGTTGCCCGTAGGATGCAGCCTATTTGATTGTCGTAGCACGCACGCGCTTCCGCAGGCTCTTTTGGCTCAAAATTGCCGTTGTCCACCTCCGTGACCATCAGTCTAGTAGTGATGAGCTGGTTTGGGCGCCGTTGCCTCTTTGGTTACGATTCTATACTAGCTTCGCCAGTCTCGGTGCCGGTCTCGGCGCCGCAGTCAGTCTCAGCGCCGGTCTCGGCCCCGGTGTCAGTCTCAGCGCCAGTGTCAGTCTTAGTGACAGGTGGGCCCTGCAACAACCGTTGCTCATCGAGAAGGTTCAAAGATGTGTCTGCCGCAGCGTAGACGTTGCAATCACCAAAACCCTGTCCTTCATTGTTGCTAGTCATGTTTCCTACGATTAAATCTAGTCAATTAATTCTAGACCTAATAAAATGAATAATGACATAAAAAAAGGCCAATGTTTTGCAGGAATGTTGATTCATTCCCGTTGCGGCAAATCTCGGGCACTCGATATGTCCTAGTTTGTAGCACAAGTCATGCCGAAATTCACGGAAAATTTCGGCATGACCTTTGCTACAAACTGAACAAATAGAGCGCCTGAAATTTGCCGGAACGGAAATGAATCAACATTCCGGCAAAACATAGGCCACTCGGAATCATTCCCTGCAAACAACAAAAGGCCACTTGGGCACAATCGAACCACTTCAATGAAAAGATATAACATGACCACTTTAATGAAAAGATATAACCAACAATAATGGAATATGCAAATGAACATCAATGACAAATATCATATAACATCAATTCTATTTTTTGTTTATAGCTAAATGCCATAGCTACTATTTTTTATTTTTAGCTAAATGCTCTTGTTTTTTGTTTAAAGCTAAAAGTCTAGGAAGGGATCATCTTTAAAATAAAACTTGCCTAAATTCTTTTCCTTGAAAAATAGTGGTCTTTTCAAAAATCAAAAACCTTTGCAAAATGACCTCACTAAACACTTCTCTGCCTAGGACAGAACCCAAATTCTGTTATAGCTATTCCTCTCTCACACACACACACACACATTATTTTCTCTAACCCTTCTCCGCCTAGGACAGAACCCAATTAAATTGCAAAGGAACTCCATTTTCTCAAACCCTACTGCCCTAACTAAATTTTTGCTCACATTAGCCAACCTAGTTAACCTAGCTTGTTAACCTAATGAACCTAATTTACCGAGCTAGTTAACCTAGTTTACCTAGATAATTAACCTAATTAAACTAGTTAACCTAGCTAGTTCTCTGTCAAAGCCCTAACTAAATTTTTGCACTAACCTAGATAATTAACCTAATTAAACTAGTTAACCTACCTAGCTAGTTCTCTGTCCAATGTTTGTGCTATGCATGAGAGAGAGAGAGAGAGGAGGCACGGGGACTTACAGAGGATGGCTCCGGTGGTGGCGAGGGAGGCAGTGGTGGCGAGGGAGCCAGGGGCGTCTCCGGTGATGGCGAGGGAGGTAGTGGTGGCGAGGGAGGCAGGGGCGGCGAGGGCAGCTCCGGTGGCGTTGATGAGGCCGCGCGGCTCCGGTGGCGTTGGGGCGGCTCCGATGGCGTCGATGGCGCGGGGCTCTAGTGGCTCCGGGGGCGTCGACATCGGCAGGAGACGGCAGCGAAGTGGGGCGACGGCGAAGTGGGGAGACGGCGGCGAAGTGGTGTGAGGGATTTGGGGGAGAAGTGGTGGCCGGAGGGGGAGAGAAACTGCGCGGGGGTTAAGTCAAACGTAGCGGTAGCGCTGGTAACCAAAAAGCGCTATAGCTAAGTTAGCTATAGCGCTTGTTGCAAAACGCGCTACTGCTATAGCTATTTATTTTCCTTTTTCTTTTCTTTTTTCCTTTTCCCTTTCTATAGCGGGGGTCTACAAAACACGCTGCTGCTATATTATTTATAGCGCCTGTTCTGAACAGACGCTACTGCTATGCCTTTCTCCTTTATTTTTCTTTACATTTTCTTTTTTCCTTTCTCCTTTTTCTATTTCTTTCATTTTCATTTACTTTTCTATTTGTTTTTCATTTTATTTTATTTTCGTTAGCAATAGCGCTTTTCCTAGAAAATGCACTGCTACAATAATATTAGCGGTAGCGCGGTTTGCCCAAGATCGCTACTACTATTCGTTGCCTACCGGCTTAGTAGTGGGAATTTTAGTAGTAGCGCTTTTCCCAGAAGCGCTACTGCTACACCCGTATCTGTAGCGCGGTTCATGTGCACGTGCTATGGGTAAGTAGCAGTAGCGCTTTGTTTAACAGGCGCTACTGGTAAAATTCTGTGTATAAGGTTTTCCCTAGTAGTGCCCAGGTACAGCATCATTAGCACCTTGTGTCCTAACAGCAAGATTTTTTCCTTCTTCATGATCTCGTTCCATTTGTTGACGTAGACACGACCGTCAATATCAGAAATGGTGTATGTACTTGACACAGTAGTGTGTGGATGACAAACAATGGTTATGGTACCATATTCATCCATGTCTTCGGGGACAACATGATGAGGCAGTTTCTGTTTGAAGAAAATATTTGTTACATCAACACGTCACAACTTATTGTTATGTAGTAAAGGAAGAATAATTAATTTGGAACAAAGCTAAAAACATACTGAAACGACACAAAGTAAAGGAAGAACAGAAAGATGGTTACCGAGAAGTTCTTGTTGCAATCTGACCATGTCAACGTATGGAGGAATCCATATGCTCTTCCTTGATCATAGTTTCCAGCATCATGACGCTCCACTAACTTGTCAAGGTTCATCACTTGGCGTATGACATACTCCATCATTCTCCAGTTTAAGCTTGTCCCCTCAGTTACAGCGACATTGTCAATAATATCTCTTATCTCATTGGACAATTGGTAGTATGCTACAATATTATAGCACAGACAATATAATTTATAACATATGGTATATGATAAAGTTAGAGTAATAAAACTTGCACGAGCAAAAAAGTATCTTACTTGGATGTATGATAGGCAAATTCCCAGTTGTCACAACACTACTTGGTACTTATGAATTGTCAGTACTGAACCTAATCTCCTGACCCACATATAGCATGTAAACTCTAACAAATTACTTCCAAGAATCTCCTGAAATGTATGTCAACTCATTGTCGTGGTAATCTCAGATGGGAATTCAAACCCCTCATTGGTACTGAAACTTGCTTCAAAGTTCCCATATTTTCCCAAGGGCACTCCAAATTTCTGCATGAAACTGTATCTGGTGTAGCAGGGGATTACCTGAGTAGCATATGTATGATTGTTAATATATATGAACTGCCTGTTAATCTAAAGAGTTTGTCCAATCATAGATGACTAGCATAGTAGTTCACTAGTTCTTAATAGTAATATCATATAACCCTATAGAAGATTTAAATTTACATGCACGTAGACAAAACCATTTTATCATCTAAGAAATCAACATGCAATATAACTCTTTTTGCAGTAAACATTACAAACAACTGACTGAGTACAAAGGGTCCGAGTACAATATTCGTTCAATATTACTGCCTCCGTCTAAAAATTTGTGGACAACAAATTGTACATGCGGATGTATCTATGAAGAAAACATGACTAGATACATGCGTATCTACATGAATCTAACACATTAATTTTGGATCAGACGGAGTACTAAATTTCTCATGATATTTGCTACGGGTCATGTCAGACTGGATCTTACTGTCTTGTTATTTCGCGAGAGGTGGCGTGCGTGAGTTATGGGATCTTTTAACATATATCAGCAAGATTAAAAAAACATTATGTTGTGCTAAAAAATAAATTTCATAAGGGCAAACTAGTTTTTGGTTCCAAACAAGTATGAACGATATATAATTCCAAATTTGGCCTTGTCCATTTTCCAAATATGTTTCACAACAATACATGCCATGACCAATGCAAGCAAGCATGCAAAATGGTTTTTAGTTTAGCGAAGTTTTTCATTTTCGGACGAAAATGCCCGAATGTGGCCGCACGTGACAACACTTGCAATCATTGCCGAAAATGGTTCAAACTAGGCATGGAGGCGTACAATGGCCATGAATTGTCACCGCAAAAAAGTTCGGTTGACTTAAGATATGTGAAGATACTATCGAGCATTTTCGGAGGGTGCCAGGCTAGCCCGGAAGGGCGAGTCTGGGAGCACCTCCATGTTAACACCACATACAAATGATTCCAACTTTTTTTCATGGCCTCCCATGAGCAAATCAAGCAAACATGCAAAAATGGTTCTCAATTTCGACAACTTTTCCATGTATTGGGATTTTTTTATATCGAAAATGCCCGAAAACTGGCCCCACGTGACATTAGTTGCAAACTTTACTTACAATACTTCAAACTTGGCATGGAGGACTAACATGACCATGAGTTGTTACACCAAAAATTTGTGTTGATTTAAGAAAGGTCAACAAACCAGCATGTGTCTTCTCAGAGGATGCCATATTAGCCCAAGGAAGGGCGCGTATTGGAGCACCTCCGTGTTTACAATATCCACAAATGATGCCAACTTTATTTCATGATCTCCCATGAGAAAATCAAGAATGCATTCACAATGGTTTTTAATTTGGCCAACATTTATAATCCTTCTGCAATTTCGAAGTGAAAAAGAAACATCGCCTGCATGATCTACCCCCCTAGCCACCCATCGAAAGCAGGTGGCACATGATGCATTACACTTTGTTTGTCTTATGGTGGACCTAGTTGACACACCAAGCCTAGTTGGATCATTGGCCTACAACGGATTCCATGTCGTATAAAAGCTCAGGTACATCAACTGCTCCCGTCTAGAACCTTCGAACTACACTGTCCACTTTGTGAAGCAAGTACAACATGAAATATGTGAAATTCCCCCAAGCTTTTAAAGTGCATTTCATGACAAAATCAAGCAAGCATGCAAAAATGCTATTCAGTTTACACAAAATTTAGCATGTACGGTAATTTTTTTGGCCGAAAATACTCGAAAACTGGCTGCACGTGAGAAAACTTGCAAACTTTACAAAAAATGGTTCAAACATGGCATGGAGGCCTAACATGGCCTTCAATAGTCACCCCAAAAAGTTGGGTTGATTTCATACAGGTCAGGATAGTAGCATCTGCTCTCAGAGGGCGCCAGGCTCGGCCGGAAGGGCTTGTGTCGGGGAACCTCCATGTTCACACCATCTTCAAATTATGTCAAATTTATTTCATGGCCTCCCATGACCAAATGAAACATGCATGCACAGTGGTTGTAAGTTTCTACTATATTTTCCATTTTCTTCCATTTTTCGGTCATAAATGCCCGAAAAATGGCCGCAATTGCCAAAACTTGCAAATTTTGCTGAAACTCGTTTAATGTTGTCCTGGAAGCCTGTAATGTAACCTTTTCCATTGCATGTCATAAGTTGGGTTCATTACACATGAAGCATGATCTACTTGGTTCGTACATTCGACAGTGTAGCACGAAGGTTCTCGACAGAGGCAGTGCGTGTACCGCATCGACTCCATGGATGGAATCCAGTTTGAACCAATGTTCGCACTTGGTATGGTGTCAATTAGGTCCAACCTAAGGCAAAGAAGCTTGAAGGCATCATGTGCTACCCCTTTCGATGGTTGTCTAGGGGGGTAGACCGTCTGGGAGGAAATGAAAAAATCATGCAAATCATGTGTAACCTTGAAAGCACTGTGCATGCATGCTTGATTTGGTCATGGGATGGCATCAAAATAACTTAGAATCCTATGTAGATGGTGTATTGAAGGAGCTGGCCCAAGACGGGACCTTCCGAGCTATCCTTGTACCCTGCGAAAGTACATGTTGGTTTATTAACCTATATTAAATGACCGCCTAGTTTGTAGGGTTACAATGCATGGCCATGTTAGGGATACATGCCAAGTTTGAACCATTTTCATCTAAGTTTGCAAGTTTTTTCACGTGCGGCCAATTTTTTAGCATTTTCGGTAAAAAAATAAAGAAAATGGAAATCTTAGTCTAAACTGGCATGCATTTCGCATGGCAGCTTGTTTTGGTCATGGGATTCCATGGGAAATAGTAGACATCATTTTGTATTGTAGATGATCTAAACATGGAGGTGCCTCCAGACATGCTCTTGCGGCCTTGATTGGCACCCTCCGAAATCACATGCTAGTTTGTTGACCTACCTGAAATCAACCCAACTTTGCAGGGTTGCAAGCCATGGTAATTTTTGGGGTACATTCAAGTTTCAACCATTTTCAGCAAAGTTGCAAGTTTTGTCACGTACGACCAGTTTTCGGGCATTTTCAGAACAAACTACATATTTTACCACTTAAAAAAGGCATTCCTTTCTCGATGACAAATTTTTTTTCTTTGAAACATTAGATGCTTATGCTTCAACCTCCCATAACTCACGCCGCCCAGATCTCCCAAAATCCCACGATTACAGCTCCTCCCTCGTAACCACCCGTGGTATCCAGGTCACGTACCACCTCCCACGACCGCTGCAAGATCAGATTGTAGCCGCCGGCCACTGCCCATTGGGAACGTCACCTGAGGGGTCGGATGGCAGTGGTGCTGTCGCCGCCTCCTACTCGCGTCAACGCGCCGCTGCTCCTGTTGCTGCCGTCGAGCGCCACACAGCCACATCTAGTGTGGGACGCACTATCCGCGTGGAGCATTGGGCCGCCACCGTCTCCGACAGAAGGTTACGTGATCATAGCTCTTTTTAATCTTTCTCAGACGCACGTCTACTACTAAAACCCTAATAGTTTTCCCACAAGTTATTCCAGTCGTCAAGATTACCTGATCATAGCTCTTATTAATAATTATCTTGTAGTCAATCTTGGCACACTACACAAACGTCCGAAGAGGTAATACCACAACAAGGGTATCTCTTCCATGAAATAACACGTCGTATGTTTATGCAATCCCAAACCCTAGTTGAACTGTCCCAATGTTATGCATGACCAAAATCTGTAGTGTGCTTATAGTTACATGTAGTTCATATTATGTAAAAAACTCATCCGTACCTGCATATAAGATTTTATTTTTGTTATACATTTCTCAACGTGAAGGTCAAATAAATTGAACCGGTTTTTCTTCTGTTCCATAGGTGCCAGTAAAATGGAAACTACTGTTAAAAGTCCTGCTAATGGAGAAAAACACTTCTCCGAAATGACCATTGAGGTACGTAGTTGACATTTCGTTTGAAAACTGTACGTGCACACACTTCTTTCATACTCGATAAAATCTAATGCCACTTTTGCAGGAACTCTTTGCGAAGCACGCCCATATGAAGTTAGTGTGCTCACCGTCAAGGTTCACCAAAGTCATGAAATTGTTATCACCAAAAAACATAGAGAAAATCATAAGCGAAACCGGTCTTGGTGGTCTAACCAAGATGCATGAATTTAAACTCCAGCGCATTATGTTGATAAGACTAGCAAAGAGCTTCGATAATGAGACATCGTCCATTACCATAGGTAAAACACCCATTCCTATCACCGCAGAAGACGTGCACCATATATTTGGCCTTGCGATAGAAGGGGAGGATATTGATGAAAAGCTGCAAAGCACACCGGATCCAAATTTGTTTAACACATTTCAACACAATGGGACAATTTCTCTGGCTGACCTTGAGACAGTGATCTTAAGTTCCAAAACTCTGGACAATGATTTCCTGGCGCGGGTCGTTCTTTTTGCTATTGGTACAGTTTTAGCACCAACAGCACAATCTTATGTCGACGCAAAATATCTTAAACTTGTTGCAGATATTAAAAGCATTCGGACATTGAACTGGGGAAGTTTCACAATGAAACACTTGTTCAGGTGCATGTACAAATTTAACTTTCTTGATCAAGTATCTCTACAGGGAAATCTACCTCTGCTTCAGGTTAGTGCAACATCACTAGTTAACATTCTACAATTGTTTTTCTTTTCTATATCTCCCTATATTGACGAAGTAATTTATTATGAAGATTTGGTACTGGGAGCACGTGCGTTCCGGCAAATTGATGTATCCTGCTATACCCCCACCATTGGTCGCACGATGGGACGAATGCACGTGCGTAATAAGAACAGAAGCTTACAGCACACGAGGTCTTCATAAAGGACTGGTGTGTTTGTAGATTTGACCCATATATATATCCGGTTATTTATTTGCTACTACTGATTCATTGTACCTGATTCAAAGGTTGTGATGGAAATTTGTGCTCGACAACCAGAGGCCAACAATAGAAATGATCCAGGAAGCAAAAAAATTGTACATGTGGATGCACGTGATTCATCTCGAGCACAATCACAAGGTCAAAATATGAGTAGCCACCAAGTAAGCCCAACAAAGGCAATTTTCATTTTCCAAGAGTAGTAAAAGGTCGCATCAAAACTCATTCATTTTGCTTTGTTCTGAACGGGGTGTTATTTCATTTGCACAGGTGGAAATGATAGTTGCAGCCATGAATGAACGTTTTGCTGAACAAGAAAAGAAGATAGGCAGACAGTTAATGGAATTTCAGCACAGATTTGACACGAAATTCCTCACCGTGAGCGAAGAGTTAATCAACCTTAAGAGTAAATCTGGCAGTAATCCTAGGCTCTCGCTGCTCGAGGATGAAATTAAGGACTTAAGGAGGGAACTGAAGGTATGTCATGTTGTGCATTTTTTATTGTTATGAATATGTTCCTCCATATTCATTATTGTTATAATTGTTACATGAATTAAAAAACCAAACTAAAGTCAGCCGACAATCCGAGTCACAGAAAGCAAGCGTCGAGGTAATAATTATGGCCCACCACATAAGTAGTATTAACAAACTAATTATATTGACCATTTTTTTATTGTAGGAACAAGTCAATGCGTGCAGTGATCCCTTCACGGCGACTCCTAAGTTCGACGCATCCACGCCACATACTTCGACTCCAACACCAAGTGCCAGACACGTCCTGCCAAACAAGGAGGATCCTCGAATCACACCGTTGAAGCCTCTGTTTGATAATGATTACGTGCTCACCGCTGAGGAGAAAGAGGCAGCCGTTTTCATCCGGGGAATACACGACCCTGTTGAAGTAGCTCAAATCGGAGACATTCCACTAAGAGCGGAACAACTGAAGCCAATTTACAATAAAAAATACAGTTGGGGTGATATAAGCCCCTTGTACTCCATTGTACATCAACTATTTGAACTGTTGGCACATCATTATATGATTACAAATTTGGCAGGTTATTATGGCGTATGCTCACATCAGCGGAGTTGAGACTGATACTACCTCAGTCATATCCCCCGATGAAACCAGAAAGCTTTTAGAAACAAATGGGGTTATTCCAAAGGGCCGTGGAAGCTCGTGGGTTCATCGTGTTGCAAATAAATTTGTAGGACGCCGGAAGGTACCCGTTTTCCTCACTTTCATATATCGTAATAGATAGTGTAGATGAAATATTTCAGGGGTCCCCCGAACCATAATTGTTACCATATCTAAATTATTCCGTGGAATGAGTCCACTTTGACTTTATGGCAGGTGCACGTCCCGTTGAATGTGCATAATAACCACTGGATGGCAATGGTGTTCAATTTCGACAAAGAAGAGATTCAAATCCTAACTCCTTGAAAGATCATTTTGACAAGTCCAAGGAAACTGCTCTTGTAAGCTTTATCTTGTTGCCTCTTTACCGTCGCATGGCACATGAACTCCCAAATCACCGTAACCCTTTGTAATACTCATATTATGCTAGGTGAAGTCGATTCAGACCTGCATGGACGAAGCGGCGACGGATGGCTTGGTAACACCAGGTAAGCCCATCAAATTTACCGACTGGGAAGTAGTATGCTATGACGACATACCGCAACAGAGTGATGGGTACGTACGACCTCCTAAATTATTCCTCGCCGACACGTCCAAGTTTACTAAAACCTAAACTAAACACTGCAGGCATTCATGTGCGTTTTTCACACTGAAGTACATGTTGACATGGAACGGTGAACATTTTACCGAGAAAGTGGACCAGGTGAGTCAAACACTATATTTTATTTTGGAATATCTTATGCCTGAACGCTGTGCTAACATATGTGTCGCTTATCAAATTTAGTCACAGATAGAAATTTTCAGCTGGAAAATAGTTTCAAGCTTGCTGCGTTCAGATTGCAACGGTCTTCGCATCGATTCATACAAGTACCCCATAACGTTTAGCGAAAACGCACAGATATTTTATTTTATTCACATGTGTCATGATGCTAACGAATGCACTGATGTCCGCTGTATAGATGGAGATGTATGAAGCCCACGATGCAGCGCAACCTATGGATTCACAAGACGATGTCCAAGAAATTATCGGTACTGTTGAGTGCAAGAAAACAGACACGTCTAGCTCCCAAAAGGGTCCCGACACCCCGAGCTCCCCAAAAAAGTGGAGATCACGTGGACGCCCGAGGAAGGTTGTCGATGAAGTGCAAGCTACAAAAACAAAAACTCTTGAAGAGCTCAAAGTGAAATTTGATAGCAAGACCATTGCTAAACAAGTGTCTTCGATATCAAGATGACCACGCAAACCATCATAAGCTATATTGAGCCCATTCAAGACAACCAAATGGTAGTTTAGGTACGTACTGGGTAGCACTGTAGTTAGCACTTATGATACATTTGTCATTTATGATTTGGTGATCTTACTTTATCAAACGTGCATCGACGAGGCGGTGAAAGATGGCTTGCTAACACCAGCTAAGACCATCAAATTTGCCGAGCGTAAGAAAGTAGGGTATGATAACATACCACAACAGAGCAATCTCTGCTTTCGCAGTACATACTTTTGGCAACCACGAACATTATATACTTTTGGCAATTCGGGATACATGCTCAGTTCTTTTGCTTGAACTGCCAATAGGTCATTCTGCCAATCATTTGCATGACGTACTTTTGGCAATATCTTATACAACCAAAGTGCATGTCAAAAAGTGGCAATAGGTACTTTTGGCAATCATGTGCATGCTACATTTCTGGCAATAACTAATGCATGCTCATTTGTTTTGCTTCAAATATAGTATGTACTCCTGTCAAACATTTGTGTGCTCTACTTTTGGCAGCTATTAATACAAGCTCATTTATAATGGTTTAACTGTCCGTAGAAATAACTTGAACATCTTTATTTCGAAACATACCAAATTCAGTTCAAGATATAGCATTAGCATCTTCAGTTAGAGACATAACATATATGTACCATATATCACCATAGTGGAGGTATTAGGCAATGTTGACCGCAATGCACTTAGGGTAGGTGCTTACAAGATAAACAATAGTTTAATGAAGCAACGATGCTTATTAGTACAGGGTAGACACTTAATTAGGCGCCTATCATGTACAAATTGGCACTACTGCTTCAGAAATCCATGTTTATTATTGTTAAAATGTACCTAAGCACGTAGCATTGAAAGTTGGCCATTACCAGAAATGAGCAATGTAGTACCAAACACTTAAAAATAGCATACTAAACAGTCGCAACCCAAAAGAAAAACCGGCGCATAAGTTCAAGCAGTACGGTGGGGTAGAAGTATCACACGACAACCATAACAAAAAAACAGTGTAAAGTAGGGTGGGGCCAGCAGTAACAACCAAGCAGCGCATCAGATCCTCGGCATCTTGGCCGGACGAGGAGGCCTCAGGAGGTAGAACGGCAGATGCCCCTTCGCGTACTTCCTGAGGAAGGCACCAAAGGCAGCATGTTTAGCCCGGACGTGGGGCTTGCGGTTCCTACCATTACCACGGCCGATACCGGTGCCATGCATGATCAGGCTGTCGTAGTCGTTGTTGATCCTCGTGCAGCAGAAGGGGCAGGCTATGTCGCCGTAGAGCCTATTGGGGCCGCTGCGGTATGGATTTCCCCATTCCGCAGCCTCCTGAGGACGTAGCGGCTCTTGTTGTCCCTGCTCTCCTTACTATCATCCACGTCTTCGTCATCTTCCTGTGTATTGGTTGATCCACAGCTAAGTCAGATTAGGAATACAGAAATATAGCATTTCATAAGAGTATCAAGTACATTCTAAAAGTTGGAATACAAAAATATGATCAATCAGATGATTCACACAACATGTACCTCATGTATTGCAATATATGTTGATGTATTATTTGTTTTCTTTATTGTTCTTTTTTCTTTGCTTTGCATGCGTAGCTGTTCTCCCCTCTAAAGAACTACTTCTATTTGTACAATCTAAGTTGACAATTAACGAAAGTGTTCAGGTTTTAGGGTACGGACAAATCATTTTACTGCATCCAAGCACATATTTTATTTCATACTGAAAATAGATAATTCCAAAAACAGGATCATTTCTTACCATTTCTTGCAACAATATTTGTATGATCTGGTTTAATCATAAAGAGATACCAGACAATATCTAATTTAAGGATATTCACTCAAGATGAGTACATACTACAAAGTAAAACTACCGCATCAACAAAGAAAAGATTGCCCTCACTTGATATTTTGAAGACAACAAAACATATGAATCATGTCATGAATTATGTATAAAAAAGAGAAATTTTGGATTGAGGTACATCGGTTGCGAACATAAGAAATTATTGATTTAATTACTCATCCTTGTTGCTAAGAATTACATAGGGTGCGTACATAAGACACTCTGCAATGAATTACTGATCTTTATTAAAGGAGAAGTACTGATTGCAATCAGAAAATGTCTTCACAATATAGGTGTATGGCTTCATGATTTTCATCAAATAAACTAGTTTTTCTGACAACTAAATAAATGTACTGTTTACTAGGTCTCAACAGATTTAGTAATCAGGTTGAAAATAAGATGCATAGTCCACTTCATTATATGGAAATCATGAAGCAGATAGAAAAAGTTTGCACTGTTAAGGTATGGAAGATTCTAGAAGAAAGGAGAAAATGGTGCTATCAGCTTTATGTATATGGAGCATTATGATTACGCTTAGTAATGCAAAATTCTATATAGTAAGAATGCAATAGAAAATCTTGTTGCTAGAAATATACTGTTGCATGGACTTGGCATGCATGATTACTGATGTGGCATAGTTTCATGGATTGATTTGTGCAAGAGAAGAACTAATCGATGTTTGTTGTTAATGGCAGGCAGTGGCCGTAAATTGTTACTGCATGCATCAGTACTGACCACATGCATGACTCGATGATGTGGCACAGTTTCATGCATACCAAAACCAGATAATGGGTTGCCACTATTGAAGAACGGAGCATAGTTTCATGAATAGCAAAACCAGATAATGGGTTAACACAATTGAGGAACAGAGCATAGTTGTAACAGGGGTTCTACTGATTTAAACTCTTCATCATTGATACTCTTGTTGGTACTAGCGAGGCACACGTGCATTGGACATGAAAGCAACAATTAATGTCAATTGTTTTAGATGCACTTTACATTGCTATGCTACTGTAGCAATGGAGTTTTTGTGTGTGTGTTTTCTTTAAGAAAGTGATAATGTTTGTGCATATTATGCATTCAGATTCACAAAGTTAAAAAGCATTAGCAATTCATTTAGAAGAAAAGAGTTTGCGCTGTTAAAGTATCAAAGATTCTAGAACAATGGAGAAACATAGAGCTATGAGGTTGTTTGTGCATAGGTAGCATTGTGCTTAAGCTTAGAAATGGAATATTCTAGATAGTACGCATGCTTGGAATTTTTGTTTTGCAGTAAATAAGATATCGAATGGCCAACAATGCTGGGATTTCCCATCTGTCCACCGTTGGATTGGCTTCATCCAACAACAAATATTCAAAGTTGTTTCCAGAGTACATGTTTTAAAAGTTACCATTTATAGAAGCTCAAGCACCGTTGCTAAATATTTACTGTTGCATGTCAACTTTTCATGTAATTATTACAACTACATAGCAGGCATATGAATCATTGATCCTCTTGTTGACTGTCATGAAATAAAAAAATTTGTTTCCATCCACTCAAACCTCTTTGAAAGAATCCTACGTTTTTACTATGCACAATCAAACACTCATACAATCATGTAGGATTCAAGATGACATGCCACTCTGATCCCACGTTTTCCCTATTCTCGCGTTTTGGAAATCCTACGAATCAAAGAGGTGATACCTAACAAATACACCATTTTGTACATCAGAACTGATTCATAATCAATTTCTTAATCATATTCTTAGTCATCTTCACAAAATAATTGCACGCACAGAGGGATTTTAGGCCTACATGACTACTGTTCCATGCCACGTTTCAGATTGAAGGGTTTCCTTCCAAATCTACCAAACAGCTAGTACTAATCCTAACCCTAAGGGAGAGATCAACAAACATAACCTATCTGGATGAAATCTAATCTGTGCTGCATGCAATTTAGGAGAAAACCCCATGGGACAAAACCCCAAAAACAGAGTAGGAGAAAAGAACAGAACAGAGTAGTACCTCACTGAGCTCGTCGTCGACCTCCTCCTCGAACTCGACGGCCTTGTCCTCCACTTCCTGAGCGGCGACCTCGGCCTCCTCGTAGAAGTGCTTCTCGATGAACTCGTACTGCTCGCGCTTCCGCATGGCCGTGTGCTTCTCCAGATCCACCACCACCTCCTCGTCGACCTGCTCCCCGACCGCAGGCTGGACCGCTGCAACGGCGGCCGGAGCAGTGACAGCAGATGGTGCACCGCCTCCCGTCGCCGCAACGGCGCCCTCAGCCGTGCCAACTGCAGCGGCAATGACCGCAGCAGGCTTGTCTACTGCTTGTACGGTCGCATCCTTCTCCACCGCCGCGGCTTCACGGCTGGCCTCCATCTTCCAACGACGAACGAGCAAGGGAGGTGATTGCTGGCTCGTAGGAGGTAGGGTTCGAGGGGAGAGGAGATGGTTTTTCCTGATTTGGGGAAGAAAAGCAGCAGGGGTGGGGGAGTGGGGGAGACGGTGGTGGGGGAGGCGGCCTTTATTTGGCGTGTGGGTGGAAGTTTGGAGTTACCGAGGCTAGACGCATGGTGTCGTGCGCTCGTGCACGCCCCCACCGCTTTCATTTTATTTTTGTCATGAATTTATTTTTTGACCTATGGTTTAGCGAGGAAATTGCACAAACCACCTACTTTTGGTGTTACTTTTGCATAGAACACCTACTTTACAGGTTTGTTGCACAAAAAAACACATATTGGGGTAATTTACAAATAGGTACTCCAAAAATAATTCCCCAATATGTGTACTCCAAAAAAACACATATTGCGGGAAAAAAAACATTCCACATCAGCACCCAACTAGAACTGTGCAAAATTTACAAATAGGTACTCCAAAAATAATTCGCATTGCTTCTGGGCCCACAGAAATGAACTATTCACAGTTTTTTTTTGTTCACACATAACATCTTGGCACACAAGAGCATGCACCAAACATGTTCTCCTTCGACACACAGACACTATAATGACGGACATGTACCAGTAATATTCACACTGCATGTGTCGATACCATCTTGACCAACATGCAACAACATTGGTCTCATTGGACTCACACACATGCCATAAGGGGTCTAAATCATTCACCAATTCTTCTAGTCACATTGCACCCACATTGCACTCGAAGATGCGACAATGGGCCGACATGTATCAATCTTGATCTCTTTGCACAAATAATTGGTATAAGGGCCACATGCACCAACAGATGTCACAATGCACTGACACATGTCACTTGGGCCAACAAGCACCATGCCCACAAACAAGGAACAAATAAGCCTATAGGATCCACATGCACCGATAAACTACATCTCGACATGCAACAACTTTTTGTAGTCACATTGGACGCACAGTGCACACCAAGACACGCCAACGGCCCGTCATGTACCAATCTTCATGTCTTTTCACTAATCATGGTCTCTTTGGCCTCACAGATGCTATAAGGGCCAAATGCACCAATATTGACACATTGCACTCAAACATGCCACTTGGGCCAACATGGAGCATGGTTTTTTTACTAGCAAGGAACACATAAGCCATTATATACTGTTGGTACCCTAGCTAATAACAACATATATGAACATTGGTCCTAGTTGCAGCTACATAGGACCACTTATGCCACACATGGAGCACAACCTCGGTGCATGGTTTTTTTCGGTGTGTCTACGTCTGGATAAATGTCTTAAGGAGACGCGCATTTTTTCTGCCGAACACACTACATCAGCCGAACTGGCTAGACCCTCTACCTCACACCCGCATGGCCCTGGTTCGAATCCTCGTGAGGCAGTTGGAAATGCCAATTTTTTTTGCTATGGGTACTGACATGTGGGGTCCCCTTGTCATCCACACAAACGCGCCACCACATGTACTACATTTGGCTAACTGCACCTACTACTCCACATCATTTTCAACATCTTCATCCCCTTCTCGACCAGCGCTGCCGCCGCCATCTCCCAACGACGCCTCTCTTCACCGCCCGATCTGCGCGGCCGCCGCCAACACCGGCAAGTAGGTGAGATCTCCCCTCTTCCCCCTCGCGAATCTTCTTCCCTTCCCCAACCGCGTCTCCCTCCGGAGGTGGATCTGAGCCAGAATTTTTATTTGATACATGAAATAGATGATTTGTTGATGGATATGATCGTTCTTTGATAGATTGATGGAGGTCGTAGTGTAGGATCTGAGCCATACCAGGGAAAACAGAGGCCCTGTGCAAATCAAAATGAGGCCCTATGTGTGAAAAAAGAAATCAAAATAATTTTCATTCGCTGCATTTTTTCACACAAAAATACACTGGTTGACTGTATAGGTTCAGAAAAGACCACATAGCAAATAGGCAATAGCAGGCACTAATGTGTTGAATAGCCGTGGCATTGAGAGAGGGGCATATATGAAGTGCTGAGAGAAACACATGCATTGTGATTACAAAGTGATACTTGGATTGGATTGGCATAGAAATATTTCATCAGTTCTTCACTATAGTATGTAGTAGTGACATTGGATTGGATTGGATTGGGATTTATTAGGTAGATGATACTGGCATTGCCATTGTCATTGGCATTGCTTTATTAGGTAGATGATAGTAAACAGATTTATTAGGCATTGCATTTTAGGTTATCACTATGATTTATTATATGTATGATCTTTGTATTGTACTATGGTAGCGTACAATTCAACTTAGAGTTCAACATGTTCTGTGTAGAATGGAGGAAACACCATGTGGACTGTGCAAGTCACGGTGCCGGACCAGCCTTTCTACTGCCATGCTGTTCGGCATCTACTTCCAGCCTACTTTTGTTTTTGAAGCGGTAACAATTTTTATGAACCTTCTGACAGTTCATTCTTTTTTTTTGCTATTTCCACTAATGCATTGTGTCTGTTATTTGTTTTTATCTTACACAGATCGTCCCATGCAATGTGAGATTGGCATTCAATGAGCTCGTCGGAGACACCGTGACCTTCGACGCTCTTGGAAGCCCCTACACTATGCAGGTCGATAAGGGGCGAATGATAACCCAGATTGGAGGAGATGAATGGGATCCTTTCATCGCCCACCTGCGTCTTAGTGGGGGTGAATAGATTAGCTTCTCCTTCAGAGGAGAAAGGCCCAGGATTTCTGTTATCTATCTGAATTTGATTGCCGATAGTGAGGATGAAGTTCATGAGGAGGACTATGGTGAGGATTCAGATGATGATGAGAACCCACTTGGTGAAGCCCTCTATGCCCAAGGACTGAGGCTGAGCGGCGAGGAAACGGGCAACCTCTAGGACATGCTTCCGCTACATGAAGACTACGTCGGGATGCCATTCGTGACCCGCCTCACAAGGACGAATGTTAAACAGCATCTCATGGTATGTTACTTAGTGTGGTAATTACATGATATGCATGCTTAATTAGTGTAGTAATTGATATGATATGCATGTTGTAGTACTGTGACGATAGGCCAAGTGTAGAATTCATTTAGTGCAGAATTTTATGGTATGCATGTGTTGTAGTAATGTGATATATGCTTATGTAGTGTAGTAATATGCGATGATATGCTTAGTGTACGTAGTAATCTAATGATATGCTTAATTACTGTAGTAATTTGATGATTAGTGTATAGTGTAGTGATGTGATGATATATATGCTCAGTGTTGAATCCAATGATATATGTGTCTTGAAGTGTATGCGTTGTTGATAATTGCACGTGACATGCTCATATATCATATCAACTGTTTTCAGAAATTACCTAAGAGGTTATTTCTTAGCTGTGGCATCGAGCTGGATGAAGAAGGCGCTAGACTACGCCTTACAAGAACGGGCTCCATCACCAGTTGTGCCTACGCAGAGGACACGGACGATCGCACTATCTTCAACCGGGCGGGGTGGAAGAAGTTCCTTCGTGGCAAGAATCTTCGGGTTGGACAGGCCATCCTACTCACTATTGCGAACACCCGTCGCCATGACTTGAGGATGATGATCACCATCAACCTCATTTAGAACTGGCTGGGCCATGTATCGATGTGAAATGAACTTGTTATGTTAGCTCTTGTTTGCGAGTACTTGTCATGTATTACCGTACCTATCTATATATATCTAGGTTCAGTAAATGGAGTTTAGTCAACTTAGTGATTATACAATGAAGCATCATATAAAAAAATTGTGTGATTCTTGGAGTGAAAGAATGGAGTGTAGCAAATGTATGAAAGAAATATACAAGATTAATAAAGATGTCATGGAATTTTGTAATGAAGAAGTAATATAAGTCAACATATTATCCTACTTTTTTGAAATTTAAAACTATAAAACAACTATAAGAGATAAGAACGAAATAAAGAAGATTAATAAATTAGTTCTTAAAAATGTGTCTGCAAAAACAACAATTGAATTAAGATGTCATGGAAATTTGTAATAAAGGAGTGAAGTATAAGTCAATATATTATGAATTTTTTCTGAAATTGAAAACTGTAAAAAAATTTAAAAGAAATGAAAGAGAAAAGGAGAAAAAAGGAAAATATGTGCTTAATAGATGGGCTGGAACAACCAGCGACAGGGACACGGCTGAGGCTAGCCTGGGATAGCCCAAGTGAATTAGGCCCAAACGGTGAGCCACACTGCGCAGAGCTGACGGGTGGTGGGAGTTTAGTCCCACCTCGCCAAGCGAGAGCCCCGCGCACCGGCTTATATACCCGGTTGCGAGAGGCTGGACATGAGCCTCTCTCACCAAATAACATGAGCACGATGATGTTATCTCTCTGCCCAGTGGGGCCTACCGGCAGCTTATATTCAATCTCCACGGGCCTGCATCCTGGCCCATATGACTGGGTTTCTAGTCGTATGTAGGCCGTGGTGTGTGAAATATCCTGTTAGGTAGGTGGGCTTTTTCTATAAAATCTTATTTTTGCCTATGTGACATGTTGACTTATACTAAAATAACAATTCCTTTTTTTAGGTACACGTGTCTTATGTAAAAAGTTAGCACTGAAATATTTCAGTGGCTACGTGCGTGTACTGAAACTGTACCACTGAAATATTTCAATGGCTACGTGCGTGTACTGAAACTGCATTACTGAAATATTTCAGAAGCTACAATTGTGTGCTGAACTTGCAGTACTGAAATATTTCAGTGTCTACCCGTGTGTACTGAAATTGCACTACTCAAAAATTTCAGTGTGAACCGGTCTATACTGAAATTTCAGTACTGAAATATTTCAGAATCTTCAACTGTCTACTGAACTTGCAGTTTTCAAATTTTTCAGTGTGTACCCAGAGTGTACCACTGTCTACTGAACTCGCAATATTCAAAACATAATTTATTCTTTGCAACTAATTACGCTGCCATCCAGAGGCTATGGATTGGAGTAGAAGTGCAGGTGAACATCAAATTCTACCACTACAACCATACAAATTTAGCCTAGGGTTCATATACATCAGAATCCAGCCCCCCGGCAGCATGTACTAAAATCTTCATGCAGTAGGAAGATTAGAAGTGGGGAAGCTTGCTCATACCTTTACTACTCCTCGGCCGCAGACCACCGCCCCATGAGACGAGTGGAACGGCGAGGGAACCGTGGAGAGCGGCGGGGAAGCGACGTTGGCACATATCTCTTCCTCCTCCTGCGGTCGCTCGACGAGGGCTCCTCCGGCACAGGGTCCCATGGCAAGATCTCAAGCGGAACCATATAGATGCTCGGATCTCTCTCCTCCAGTTTCTCAATCCTGGAGCGATAGTTCTACCACCGAATCAATGTCCCCTCCCTTGGGGAATCCGACTGCTTCATGGCCTAGAGGAGGTATTCGATGTGGAACCTCTCCGGTGATGTGGAGACTGCAGCCCTCTCTCTCTTTAACATATATGGATGCATCCTCTGTTGTGCGGCCGCTAACTACCTCGGGTACTGAAACCATGAGACGATCTCCCTGAGCCTGCGTAACTTCACCTCATCGCCGCCGGCGATCTGCAGGATCTCCTCCTCCATCTGCGCGGCAAAGTTGTACTTCTCACCGCCGGCGATCTGCACGAGCTCTTCCTCCATCGAGTTTTTGACTTGGATGGAAGAGGGGGTGGATGTGCAAGGGATTGTCGGCGGTGTGACAATGGAAGAGGATAAGAGGGGCAATGGAAGAGGAGAGGCCGGCGGGTGTGACAATGGAAGAGGATAGGAGGGGCAATGCAAGAAGAGACGGCGGCGGCGGCAGTTCTGGATTGGGCGACCTGAGGGGCGGTTTTGGGGAAAAAATATGGACTAATTTACCCTTGGATTAACAGAAGGGCCCGCACAAATTTGAGTACCGACCCCACCGATATTAGTACTTTGGAGTACTTATGAAGTAGTCCTGACCAGTACTAACGATATTATCACCGTTAGATCAACCTCAATGAACGAATGACAAAAAGGCCAACCACTGTAAAACTTGTATTCAAACAAATGTAGGAGAAAGGTAGATCCGCTTACATGTGCAATTTCGTGAAAATATATGTTCATTTATGAATGGGGATATATTCAAAATTAAATTATTGTACACACTTAGCTAGAGTTCATGTTACATAGTATAACATTTCATTGAATGGATCCTAAAGAAAATTATTTTTGTTTGCCAAATTTCATCAATTTCTTTTTTGAATGTAAGGGGTTTCTCCCCGCCCCAACTTTTTATAAAAATCCGAGGCAAGCAGCCAGCAAACAAACGTTCCATAGCTCTCACCCACAACCATCAGTAGCCACAATCATTACAAGTTTTTTAAGCATCAGCAACAACCGTTTGACAGGCGCTCAACAAGAAGGAAGCACATGATACAAAGAACACAACGCGACCCACTATTAGAGCTACCTATCCGAACTTCCCAAGCTATTCTAATTCTAAAGAGCTCCCCTCGATGATGATAGAGAAGTCGCAAACATGTGACGAGCAGTGAAGCTTGAACTTTGACGCAAAGCACCTTCCATTGACGCACAAAAGACCCTATCAAGCCTAGAACACACTTCCGACTTTTGCATATTTGACCTTGAAAAACAAATTCATTTCAAAACCACGTCCACCTTTGTTGATGAATATAGCAAAACCAACATATGAATTATTTGCATCCATATAAGTGAATTTGGTACCCATACCTTTGCACATTGTAGCTTCTCGATGATGATCTCTTTGTACCAAGAACGGTCAGGATGGAACGTTCGGAATTACATCCCCAGTGGAGTTGCCAAAAAGTGAGTTCTCACATGAACACATCACTGTGTATCCCCGGAGTTGAGCATGTTACACAAGACACGTCACAGAGGAGCCTCACCGGGAGCGCGATACGCATGACACGCCGGTGAGATCTTCTAAAAACCCAATATACCACAAGCCCTGGAGGGACCCCATCAGGGCACGCAACAGTTGTGGGCTGCCCTAGGCTGACCTAATCACCCTTATGGCCACGAGATTCGGTGCTATCGAACACAAAGAACAATGAAAACGAAGGGGAGAAACATAAAGGTAAAATGATTGATAGATTGATTGATTTTGTGTTATTCAATCGGCCATCACCTCTCATCTATATATTATGTGGCTGGACTTTCTGTACAAGTAAATGACACCAATTTCCGTGCAAATCCCCCAAAACTAACCTAACTCGGATATACTCGTGGGCCCGAGACATCACACTAGTAGAAAACAGGGATTTGGACCAGGCCTGAAAAGGGATTTAATCCCGGTTCACTCACGAACCGGGACCAAAGGGGACATCAGTCATGGTTCGTGAGGCGAGGGCGCCGGCCGGGCCTCGGGGGCCATTGGTCCCGGTTCGTCTGACCCCTTTGGTCCCGGTTCCAGACACCAACCGGGACCAATGGGCCTCGCTCCCGGCCCACAACCTTTAGTCCTGGTTGGTGGCTGGAACCGGGACCAAAGGTTGTCCTTTAGTCCCAGTTTTGGTCACAAACTAGGACTAAAGAGAGTCCTATATATACCCCCTGCCTGCTCACTGCTCTGTTCTCACTCTGTTTTTTTGCCCTCCTATGCACATGAGGTGTGTGTTGCTCTAGCTCACCTCCTATGCACATGAGGTGTTCGATGAAATGCCCGAGCCACACTACTTAAGCTTTCTCCTCTCCAAGCTCGACCTCCAAGCTCCATTTTCCTCAAGATTTGTCTAGGTTTGGCGGTCCATCACGTCCCGTCCCCGTCCTCACCGCCGTCGATCGCCCGCGCCGATCTCGTCGCCGGCACCACCATCGTGAGCCTCTTGTTCTTATCTTCTTTCTAAAAGAAAAAAATTCTTACTTGTTTGATTTAGATAGATACTTGTATAATTTTCTTATTTTATTATTGTTTGTTATTATATAGTGCGATGGTTTTGGTATCTGCCCCCGTCGGCCCTCGTCCTATCTATGATTCAGATGTGGTATATATTATCTTTTATAACTATTTGGTTCATTTAGTGTTTATGACAATTATACCGACCAACGTGACATAGATGTTTTTATCTAGGAGGTATGTGAACCAGAAATTCCAACCGACCCTCTTGTCGAGAGGTTAAATTTAGTTGAAAAAGAAAACGATTACTTGAAGAAAAAATTGAAAAGAATTGATGAGGAGAAGATGGAATTGGAGTTGCATGTTGCGGATATCGTCGATGATCACAAGATCAAGAGGGATAAAATGCGCTTGAAGATTAGAAAGATGAAAAAATATGCCATTCATACCGAGGCTTCGTATCATTATGCCGTTGGATCAATTGTTACCTTAGTTGCGATTATGATCGCATTTGTTGTTGCATTGAAATGTCTTACATAGTTTCAATATATGGTTTAATTAGATGCTCTAGAGAGCTATATGTTGTTCAATGAGAACTATGTATGAACTTTATGTATTTATTTTTTCAGTAATAACATTTGATCACTACTGTACTTTGGTTTTAATGTGATGATGAACTTCTATTAATTTGGTCACTTATGTATTCATGATGTTCTGTAATGGTTTTTGACACACTTAATTATATATAATGCACGCAGATGAACCGGCAATGGATGTACGGTGACAGAAGCACCTTCGAGTACATTAAGGGCGTGCATAATTTTCTCGAAGTGGCTGAGGCAAATAAGCAGAATGGTTTTATGTGTTGTCCATGCCCTATATGTGGGACTACGAAGTCTTACTCTGACCGGAAAATCCTTCACACCCACCTGCTTATGAAGGGTTTAATGCCACACTATATCGTTTGGACCAAGCACGGAGAAAGAGGGGTTATGATGGAAGACAATGAAGAAGAAGAGGCTGATGACAACTATGTGCCCCCTGAATATGGTGATGCTGGAACGGGGGAAGCTGAAGATCAAGAGGAACCAGACGATGTGCCCGATGATGATCTTCGCCGGGTCATTGTTGATGCAAAGAGACAATGCGAAAGTGAAAAGGAGAAGTTGAAGTTCGATCGCATGTTAGAGGATCACAAAAAAGGGTTGTACCCAAATTGCGAAGATGGCAACACAAAGCTCGGTACCACACTGGAATTGCTGCAGTGGAAGGCAGACAATGGTGTATCTGACAACGGATTTGAGAAGCTACTGAAAATATTGAAGAAGAAGCTTCCAAAGGAAAACGAATTGCCCGACAGTACGTACGGAGCAAAGAAGGTTCTACGCCCTCTAGGATTGGAGGTGCAGAAGATACATGCATGCCCTAATGACTGCATCCTCTACCGCGGTGCGTACGAGGATTTGAACACATGCCCGGTATGCGGTGCATTGCGGTATAAGATCAGACGAGATGACCCTGGTGATGTTGAGGGCGAGCAGCCCAGGAAGAGGGTTCCTGCCAAGGTGATGTGGTATGCTCCTATAATACCACGGTTGAAACGTCTGTTCAGAAATAAAGAGCATGCCAAGTTGATGCGATGGCACAAAGAGGACCGTAAGAAAGACGGGAAGTTGAGAGCACCCGCTGACGGGTCGCAGTGGAGAAAAATCGAGAGAAAGTGGGGGGACTTTGCAGGTGACGCAAGGAACGTATGGTTTGGTTTAAGCGCGGATGGCATTAATCCTTTTAGGGAGCAGAGCAGCAATCATAGCACCTGGCTCTATGTATCTAAAGTCTTATGACTGCCACGTGATTATGATGCAACTGCTTCCGGTTGCATTGAGGGGGCTTCTACCGGAAAATGTTCGACTAGCCATTGTGAAGCTATGTGCATTCCTCAATGCAATCTCTCAGAAGGTGATCGATCCAAAAATCCTACCAAGGTTAAGGAGTGATTTGGCGCAATGTCTTGTCAGTTCCGAGCTGGTGTTCCCACCATCCTTCTTCAGTATCATGACGCACGTCCTAGTTCATCTAGTCGACGAGATTGCCATTCTGGGCCCTGTATTTCTACACAATATGTTCCCCTTTGAGAGGTTCATGGGAGTCTTAAAGAAATATGTTCGTAACCGTGCTAGGCCAGAAGGAAGCATCTCCACGGGCCATCAAACAAAGGAGGTCATTGGGTTTTGTGTTGACTTCATTCCTAACCTTAAGAAGATTGGTCTCCCTCAATCGCGGTATGAGGGGAGACTGACTGGAAAAGGCATGCTAGGAGCGGACTCAATAATATGTAGGGACGGGCATTCTTGGTCTCAAGCACACTACACAGTTCTACAAAATTCTACCTTGGTGACCCCGTATGTCAATGAACACAAGAATATTCTGCGCTCCAAACACCTGGAGCAGTGTGGCGACTGGATTACATGTGAACACATCAGGACTTTAGGCAGTTGGTTGCAAATATGTCTCATGGGTGACAAACCTGTTTCTGATGAGCTGTACTCGTTGGCCAGGGGAGCATCTTCGACTGTATTGACTTACAAAGGGTACGAGATAAATGGGAATACATTTTACACGATCGCCCAAGATCAAAAGAGCACCAACCAAAATAGTGGTGTCCGCTTTGATGCAACAACCAAGAGGGGAAAGGACAAATATTATGGTTACATAGTGGACATATGGGAACTTGACTATGGACATGATTTTAAGGTCCCTTTGTTTCAGTGCAAATGGGTCAATCTGTCAGGAGGCGGGGTACAGGTAGACCCACAGTACGGAATGACAATAGTGGATCTGAATAATCTTGGGTACACATACGAACCATTCGTCCTAGCCAATGATGTGGCGCAGGTTTTCTATGTGAAGGACATGTCTACCAAACCGAGAAAAAGAAAAGATAAGGAAGCGAATACATCATACGATGAGCCAAAGCGCCACATAGTTCTTTCAGGAAAAATAGACATCATGGGAGTGGAGGGCAAGACAGACATGTCTGAAGAGTATGAAAAGTTTCATGAAATTCCTCCCTTCAAAGTCAAGGCTGACCCAAGCACCCTGTTAAACGATGAAGATTATCCATGGTTACGGCGCAATAAGCAAAGGACACAAGCGAAGAAAAAGTGAAGACTTTCTCTCCAAAACTATTATGATGATGCCTTTGATCTAGAATATCACTGCAGTTACATGTGAAGAAATGAAATGCCTTTTGTAACAGATGAGTTTTCGTCCGAAACCCTGATACTTTGAAAGAGATTGTCCATTTTGTACACGAAGTGCATCCAGCCTTTGCCCTAACCCTCTCAACTTTTTAGCACATGCTATGTGGGTGAAATGCTGATACCATGCCAACTTTCAACCTTTTCAGAGTTCATTTGTAGTGCTTTTCAATTTCAGGGTCATTTAGCTTTAAAAAATCAGTAAATGCATGAAAAATACCAAATGAAGTCAGAAAGGGTTGAAAATTGATGATGTGGCTTTGAATGATGCATTTTGAACACATAAAAAGTCTGGAGTTCAAATAAGTTCAAAAAAATGAAACCCCTTTGTAACAGATGAGTTTTCATCCGAAACCCTGATACTTCGAAAGAGATTGTCCATTTTGTACATGAAGTGCATCCAACTTTTGCCCTAACCCTCTCAACTTTTTGGCACATGCTATGTGGGTGAAATGATGATACCATGCCAACTTTCAACCTTTTTAGAGTTCTTTTGAAGTGATTTTCAATTTCAGGGTCATTTAGGTCAAAAAAATCAATAAATGCATGAAAAATACCAAATGAAGTCAGAAAGGGTTGAAAATTGATGATGTGGCTTTGAATGGTGCATTTTGAACACACAAAAAGTCTGGAGTTCAAATAAGTTCAAAAAAATGAAATCCCTTTGTAACATATGACTTTTCGTCCGAAACCCTGATACTTCGAAAGAGATTGTCCATTTTGTACATGAAGTGCATCCAGCTTTTGCCGTAACCCTCTCAACTTTTTAGCACATGCTATGTGGGTGAAATGATGATACATTGCCAACTTTCAACCTTTTCAGAGTTCATTTGAAGTGCTTTTCAATTTCAGGGTCATTTAGCTCAAAGTCTGAACTAATAGCAAAAAGAATGAACTACAAAAGTTTTATGAAACTCTAATTTGCAAAAAGAATGAACTAAAAAAATTCAATTAAAATATTCTATTATGATCAACTAAAACAAAACTATAATATTCTTCAATAGCAAAAAGAATCAACTAAAAAGCTTTAATAAAACTCTAATAGGAAAGAATTTATAAAAAAATTATAAAGAATCAACTAGAAAACTGAAATTATAAAAAATTTATGCAACTAAAATTATCAAAGTAATTTTTGTTCAAAACATTAATAGCAAAAAGAATTTTCATAAAGAATTTTTTTGTTAGAAACTTTAATAGCAAACTAAAATAACAAAATCCGTTTTTGAATATAATGATAAAACACAGTAATATTAAAGAGCAGGAAAAAGAATCACTCAAAAATCTATTTTTATAGTAAAGTTATTCACAAACTAGTGATTCACACAAATTTCAAAGAATTCATATTTAAACATTCAAATTTGAAAACTAATGGCACTAACAGAAAGTTTATAATTTTTGTGACCTAACAGCAAAAAGAATTAAAAAAATAAAGTAAAAAACAAAAGAAAATAAATAATGCAAAAAACAAAACAAAAAAACTAGATTTTTTTTTTAAAAATGCCGCCTACTGGGCCACCACGGCCTGAATACGACTAGAAACCCAACCAGCGAGTTGGGCCAGGATTCAGGCCCGCAGAAGGCCCAGTAGGCCAATAGCCAGATACAGAGTGGTTAGGCCCGTAAGCCTGCTTTAGAGAGGAGCTCGAAGACTCAGGCGCACCGCACATTATAAACAGGTGCGGCACTCTCTCAACTAGCGAGGTGGGACTAAACTCCCACCACGCTGCTGTGCAAGGCCATTGGTCCTGGTTGGTGGCACGAACCGGGACAAATGCCCACCTTTGGTCCCAGTTCGTGGCACCAGCCGCGACCAATGCCACCCTTTGGTCCCGGTTCGTGCCACCAACCTGGACCAAAGGTCTCTGCTTCCCACCCTTTGGGCTGACGAAAAGAGACCTTTGGTCCCAGTTGGTGCCACGAACCGGGACCAATGCTTCGTGTATATAAGCCACACTTGTGAAAATTTCCATTCAGTTCTTCGATCCTGCGCTCTCTCCCCGACGGCGCCGACGAACACCTCGACGCCACTAGGCTACTGGACCGCATCGTCGCCTCCCCGAGCCCGTCGTCCTCGTCGCCGCCATCCCCGAGCCCGCTGTCCTTGTCCCCGTCCTCGTCGCCTCCCCGAGCCCGCCATCCTCGTCCCCATCGTCGCGTGCCGCCCCGAGCCCGCCGTCCTCGTCCCCGTCGCCGTGTGCCGCCCTGAGCCCGCCGGCCTCCAGCCATCGCCGCCCCCCCAGTGAGCCCCCCCTTTCCCATGGTCCCCTGCTCCCCGTTTTCGCGTGCCCCCAAGCCCGGCCTTGCTCTGCCACTGCTCCATGGTCGCCGCCGGCCCCGACGCATTGAAGAGCAGCAGCAACACCGTAAAGGAGAGGAGAAGGAGTGGACAGTAAAGAGCAGCAGCCGCCCCCCCCCCCCCTTCTGAATTTTGTGAACTTTATTTCTGAATTTTTTTACAGTGGTGAACAGTGCATAGAAGGTGTTTGATGAAATGCTAGATGGCTTTGGGCATTTTTTAAATTTTTGAATTTTTTTGTGGTGAGGTACTGATGCAAGACAAAGGTGATGGCAAAATTTCAGAATTTTTGGAGTGGTTTAGAATAGGTTTTCTGCAAGGAATTTGAATCTGGTTCAAATTTCATTTGAACAAAATTTTAAAAATTTGAACTATGGATCAGAAGGTTTTTGGTGAAATGGAGTGTGGGTACTGTCATGAAGTTGGAGTAATTTTTTCAGAATTTTTTAGCAAGGAAAAATAGGGTTGTAGTTCAATGCCAAGATTGGACCAAAATTGAAAAATGGAAGTTGTGCTCAAAATTTTCAAATGACGAAAGTGGGTTTTTGCATAAAAATGATCTATAGGCATCAGAGGACTTCTCAAAAAATTTGTGGCATTTGAAAAGAATTATTTGAAATAGTTCTAGTGCAACAGGGTCATTCTAGAGTTTGAAAATACTAATAAAAGAATTTTTTGAGGCCAAATCATTATAAAAATAATTACTACTGATATTTTTGTTCATAGCATTTTTTTTTCAATGTATGTATGTATGTGTGGATGGATATAGAAAATGTTCATATATGATGTTTTTTTTTGTTCATAGATTTTTTTTTCATAGCAATTTTTTTCCATGTATGTATGTATGTATTTTTTTAGATGTGCTCTGTTTTTCCAGATGAGATGAAATGAGATGAGATGAGATGTATGAGATGTCCATTTGTTGTATAAACATAACCCCGATAACTTCAATTCCCCTCGGGCTTATATTTTTGTGAGCATAGAAATTTTTGTAACTTGTATGTGTTTGATCACCGCGGGCTTATATACTTGATTGGACTATGGAGTGCATATTTAGTCGAGTCCAACATCAATATTAGTGAATGATTTCATATTGTTGGGGTCCGCGGATAGTTGTGAGAGGAGTTTTTCCTTTGATTTTGAGGCATATGATCTAGATAATGTCCAATGCCTCATATCGCGAACATAGTTATATTGGACAATTGATCTTCATATAAATGAAGCATAAAAGTTTAGCAAACAGTTTAGCAATCACTTCGAAATTTTCATGTTGTAGGAGTACATGTAAAAAAATTCAGAGTTGTTCATTCACTTAGAAATTTTCATGTTGTTCATTGACTTATACATGAGGGGGGACGTCGATCAACCCCCTCTCACCCGACCAACTCTCGAGTCCACCCAAACCGGGACTAAAAATGCGTTGTCGAGGCCACCCCAAACCCTAGAAGAGTTGTCGAGGCCACCCAAATTTACCAAGTTAAAAGAGCGTTGTCGAGGCCACCCCAAACCCTACACGAAGAAATAGTGTTGTCGATCTACCCCCTCCTGCCCCTACCTGTAATTGTTATGTTCATTGTTGTCATTAGCTAGGTATATGTTTGTGCATATGATTCCTTGTTGTGATTAGCTAGCTAGGTCTATGTTTGCCACTAATATATCCATCTCTCATGTTTGTATATTGCCATGTTGTAATATTTGCAGAAACCATGGACAGGGACTTAGAACAAGAAGAGTTGTTGGGGGAAAAAATCCGCGATGGACATGATGTCTTGTCGTTTCTCAACGACACCGATGGTCTAGAAGGAGAGGATGACGGCTCCGGTGATCGAACAATGGAGGAGGAAGGACATGATCATGACGGCTCCGGTGACCGAATGGCGGAGGAAGAAGGAGACCATGATGACGGCTCCGGTGACCGAACGGAGGAGGGAGCTGTTGCAAAGTCTGGCGAGGTATATATATTAATTAAGCATGTGCTGACTAATTGATGCATTAATTGTTTTGGTATGTACATATATTAACGCTTCTTTCTTCTTTTATAGCCCTCCGGATCGAGCCAAACTTCCGTAACGAGACAAGGCCCGAAGAAAAGGTTGCGCCAGGATGAAAGGTTCACGATCACAGCACTCGCGGACGATGGCCTACCGATTGAACTCAAGTGGACCAAGGACGCATTTGTTGCTCAGTGCGGAGCTATTGTTAGGGACAGCATCCCAATCAGCATCCAGAAATGGAATAAGCCTAAGGACGACCCTGAAGTTTCTTATGTCAACGATAGAAAGAAAGCTGATCTTTGGACCGTACTGAAGGCAAATTTCACCCTACCGCCAGAGAAGGATCCGAATAACCCAGCTATAGAGCCAAAGGTCAAGGCATGTGCTCTTAAGAAGATGGCAGATCTATTCAGGTGGTGGAAGAAAGAGTTGAACACAAAGTTTGTCGACAAAGGGAAGACTCCAGAATTCACCGGCCGATATGAGAAGATAAGAGATCACTGGCCCGCATTTGTGGCCTACAAGACATCCGAGAAGGGTAAGAAAATGTCAGAGACAAACAAGAAAAATGCTGCAAAGAAGCAGTATCACCATCACACGGGGTCAGGTGGCTACCTCAAAGCACGGCCGTTGTGGGACAAAGCTGAGCAAGACCTGCTTGCTAAAGGGGTCCAACCAGCGACATTGAACTGGCCAGACCGTTCAAGGACTTGGTTCTTTGGGGTTGGGGGAACTTTGGACCCAGAAACAGGGGAGTGCCATTGGACGAGCGAGCAACTTGCAATACCCGTCAAGAAGCTTCAGGCTAATATCACCGCAGCGTAGGAAGGGACGTCCATTCCCGACAAAGAGAAGGACGAGCTGACTAAGGCCCTCGGGAATCCTGAGCACCCTGGACGAACAAGAGGCACAGCAGGCTCCGTTCCATGGGTGGTTGGGTTTGCCGGCGCAGGCGGTTACAGAAGCCGGGAGAGAAAGAGGAAAGCGGAGCTGAGCGAAATGCAGAAGCTCAATGCAAGACTAGTAAAGCTAGAGGAACTTGCAGCTGCCGGCCAACCATCTCAGCGGCACGAAGCTACCCCAGAAGCTGCCCCACCATGTCAGCGGAGAAGCAGCGTGGCTTCCACGGAGCTCGTTCAGCCTGATTCCACGGCTCCTCGCTACCCCGTGGATACTATCACGGAGGCTCAACATTGCGAGCTTATGACAAAATGGCAGAACCTGACTTTGAAGGCAGCTGTCGGCTCTGTTGCACCTCCTCAACCCGACAGAACTTTTCACTGCGCTTCGATTCCACATGGCTATGATGTTGTGACGGTGGATGAAATAATGGAGGGATTTGAGGAGCTGGAGCTTGACCACCCTACAGGTGAAGGGGAGAATCAGCTGGTTTATGCTTTGAGGAGTACATGTCTATGGAGGAAGGAGTACATCAAGCTTCCAAACTGGACGCCTCCTCCTCCTCCTCCGGCGAGTGGTCAGAGCACTCCGCCTCCTCCGGCGCGTGAGGCCACTCCGCCTCCTCCTCCGGTACGTCAGAGCACTACGCCTCCTCCTCCGCCTCGTCAGCAACGGCGGAATAGAGCCGCCGCCGCTCCGGCAGCTAGCAGTACAAGCAGAGGCAGGAAGCAATTCAGATACAGTCCATCTCTCAAGCCTCTGGAAAAGTTACCATATGAGAGGACCGACGAGGAAACCGCGAAAATCAGTGCTGCCGAAGTGCATGAACATTTTGCACGGAAACCTCCACCTCCGAAAGAGACGATAGATCCGGTGAAACTGAAGCGCACTATCCATGCCCTGAAGCGACCACCACCGTCTCCGCCGCAATCCAACTATGAGCGGATTATTGAAAGGACATATAAGGAAGCGGAGCGGTCGGGAAGTACTTGCAGTCATGCAAGGTTAGCAGAACGAAGAAGTGGAAAAAAAATTCCCCAGCTCAGCGAACAAGCGAACCAATCGTGCCCCCGCTCAAGGTGTCTAGCGATATCATCGCTAATCATCCGGGGATGGTGCCCGGTACCAATCCTGCTGATTACCTGAGCGATGATGTAGAGTTTGAAACAATGGAGGTGGACGAATTCAGATACCAGTACGGGTAGCCTCTTGTCAAACCTGATCATCCTCCTCTAACAACGATGATGCGAAGATTGCATGAATGGTACATGAAAACCTGCAGCGAGTCTGGGAAGGATACTTTGATGCTGAGAATTAAAGAGGAGCACGACCTCGTTGGAACTGAGTTGTTGCCTGTTGAATTTGTCGAGTTATTCTAGTTATACAATCAAATGGCCCTCGACAAACAACTCGTGACTTGCTACTGTCTTTAAGTACTACTTCTGTAATTAAGTCTCTATATATAGCTCAGCTCTTTCATTGCATGCATATATAATTATCCTCACTATATTTTGCAGATTGAAGATCGTCGAATGCAGAAAAGAACAAATCTATGACATTGGGTTCATTAACCCAAATATCATACATGAATGGACGGTTAAAAACAGAGTCACAGATACCGAGGACAACTTGCTACAATCGTTCCTTAAAAATCAAAACAAAGAGAAAATACTCTTTCCTTACAACTTCAAGTGAGTGTTACTGTCTTGTGCATATTCAGTTTCCCTTACTCGAGGTTATAGTAATGTAATTGATGAATTATGCATGCGTGCGCAGCTTCCACTTTATTCTGCTAGAGATTAAGCTTGACCGGGGAGTAGTAACTGTCTTAGACTCGAGACGAAAAGATTCCCAGGACTATGCGGACATGACTGAAATGCTCCAAAAGTAAGTTCAATCGATCATTATCGCACCATATCGGCAACTTTGTTCATTTCCTGATATCAAGTAATAATTTTCTTTGTCTGGCAGGGTTTGGAAAGAGTTCACCGCAATTGCTTCGGGACTGCCGAGGGAGCTGCGATTTACACACCCGAAAGTAAGTACTACTAGCTAGTTCCGCGCATCTCCCATTGATTCTAGCTAGTTTCATCAATACCATTTATCATGCTTGATTATCAGTGTGATTGAACTCTCTTTCTCGTAAAGTGCTTGTGGCAGGAAGCCGGGAATGATTTTTGTGGATACTACGTTTGCGAGTTCATCTAAAACGCGACGGCCTCTCAACGGGGCTACTCTGAAAAACAATATGAAGTACGTAAATAATAATATTCACAATTTTATTTTATTACCATCATTTGTGTTGAGTTTCATTCATATATATGTATTGACCCCCTTCTTTAAATTAGATGTGGCAGATGCAGGATGAACTCCTACCACATGATCGCATACGAGCAATTCAAGAGGAATTGACGGGATTCTTTCTTGACCACGTCATACATAAAGCCGGAGAATACCATGTGGATATAGACTTTAGATGTTAGGGATTGTAAGAGATCTTATATTGTATATATGTAGCTAGTAGCATCGGATAGATATATGAAAACTTGTTGTTCGACCAATCTCTCGGAGAAAGAGAGGTCACTTCTCTCTGTATATGTTCATGACGATCTTGTGTACTTAATAGTTCCTTCATTTGCTTACTAGCTAGTGTGTCGAGTTCTCTCTATACGTATAGTAGCTAGCGCCGACCAAGCACGGAGATAAAGAGAGGTCACTTCTCTCTATTAGCTAGCTAACACAATATGAAACCCCTAAATTAACCCTCCAAAACCGCTAAACCCCCCCCCCCCCCCTCCAAAAAAAACAAAAACCCCAACTCCTGCCAGATGCTGACGCGTGGATGACTTTTGGTTCCGGTTGGTGTTACCAACCGGGACTAAAGGTCCTCCTGCCTGGGCGCCCCGCAGCGGCCACGTGGAGCCCCTTCTGTCCCGGTTCGTAAGCGAACCGGGACTAAAGATTTTGGTCTTTAGTCCCGACCCTTTAGTCCCGGTTCCAGAACCGGGGCTAAAGGGCCTCTGGAACCGGGGCTAATGGACCGTTTTCTACTAGTGTCAGTTCAATTTTTTTTAGACCCACAGGATGCATATGACTTCAGTTTGAAATCACCCGAAATTAAAAGTTGTTCGGCTCGCCGAGGTGAAGAATTTTCATGTTGAACGTTTTTTTCATTCGACACCGTCATGAGGGTGAAATAACCCGTGACTCCCATCAGACAAGTTTGGAAATGGACGAGAGTGCTTTTCGGGTCTTGGACTGGCGAGTCTAGTCATCACAGACAACTCCGGAAATGTACGGTGGCATCTATGGCTTTGGAGGATCGTTCGGCACGACTGTCATCAGCACATTGTCTTGGCTTCCCAGGGGTTATACAACCTTAACGAAAATCAAAGTTGTTCATTTCGACGATACAAAGAACTTCCATACTGAATACTTTTTCATTTGTGGTCAACTATTTACGTTTTCCACCACACCAAAATCTGGTGTCAACACTTTCTATTTCAGTTTTCTTTATTTATTTACCCTTTTTCAAATGATTTCCTTTTTTGTTTGCTTTTCTCGATTTCATTGTTTACTTTTATATATAATTATTTATTGATGAGGTCAGAAGGCTGATGAAAGAAGGGAGGAAGGTCAAACTTGCTCATGTAGCTCATGAATGTAACGGGGTAAGTCACCATGGTACAGTTGAGAAGCGCACCGTGGTGTGGCAAGAACCCAAGCACCGAAGCACGTATGAGCAGTCGACTGACAACAACTACATGAGGCTCATTGAAAAATCAAAGTAGTAAAGGTATTCATTTTCCTTTTACTAAATTCAGCAGCAACAGGTATCCCCACCGTATCCTCATTTATTTTTGTTTTCCTAAATTCATTAAAGATAGGATACTCTGGTTACTCAATTAATACTCCAGTATCCCTATTGTAGCTGGACGCGGATACACAATTATAATACTCTAAATTGCTTAAAAGCATCTATATATAGACGTATAGAGGGATACTCAATTAATACTCCCTATCACATGTATAAAGACGTGGATACTCAATTAATACCCTAATATTGGTTAGAAGCATCTATATATACACTGTACTGCACTACTGATGGACGCATAGCCGGATACTCAATTAATACTCTCCTATGTTGTGTAGCAGCACGGCGATACTCAATTAATACTTTAAGATTGGCTAGAATAATCTATATATACACTATACTGCACTACTCGTAGACATATAGAGGAATTAACCTCCAGCCATCAATAATACGCCCATGGCCTTCGACTCCGACCATGAGCGCCTCCGTGCCCTCAAGGCGTTCGATGAAACAATTATAATACTCTAAATTGCTTAAAAGCATCTATATATAGACGTATAGAGGGATACTCAATTAATACTCCCTATCACATGTATAAAGACGTGGATACTCAATTAATACCCTAATATTGGTTAGAAGCATCTATATATATACTGTACTGCACTACTGATGGACGCATAGCGGGATACTCAATTAATACTCTCGTATGTTGTGTAGCAGGATGAAGATACTCAATTAATACTTTAAGATTGGCTCGAATCATCTATATGTACACTATATTGCACTTCTCATAGACATATAGAGGAATTAACCTCCAGCCCCCAATAATACGCCCACGGCCGACTCTGACCATGAGTGCCTCCGTGCCCTCAAGGCGTTGGATGAAACAAAGGCCTCGTCGACGGTGGCATCACCACCATCCCGGCCATCTTCCACCACCCTCCCGAGTCCTTCGCCCCATTGGTGCCTTTCTCCACCGACATTGCCATCCCAGTCATCGACCTCTCGGGCCGATGATCGGAGGTGGTCAGCAAGGTGAAAGCGCCTATGGAGAAATTGGGCTTCTTCCAGGTGGTGAACCATGGTGTGCCAGAGGCAGCCATGTCGAACATGTTGTCGGTGGTGCGGGGCTTCCACGAGGAGCCTGTGGAGGCCAAGGAGCTCCACTACACGCGGGATGAGGAGAGACATGTCAAATACAGCGGCAACGCGGACCTGTTCCGGTCACCGGCAGCCAAGTGCCGTGACACCATGTACATCGACAACGCAGACCTGCTGGCAGAAGAGATCCTGCCACCGGTGTGCAGGGGCGTCGTGCCGGAGTACACGAGGCTCGTGCGGCAGCTGGGGCGCTTCCTGTTCGGGATAGTGTCCGAAGCTCTGGGGTTGCAGCACGAATACATGGAGGAGACGGGTTGCCTAGAGGCATTGCTCCTCGGCTGCCACTACTACCCGGTGTGCCCGGAGCCGCACCTCACGCTGGGCGCCGTCAGGCACTCCGACGCCAGCTTCCTCAACGTGGTGCTCCAGGATGGTGTTTACGGCGGCCTGCAGTTGCTCGTTGATGATAACAAGCAGCAGAAGGTGTGGGTGGAGGTGCCGGCGGTGGCGGTGGCGGGGGCGCTGGCTGTGAACGTGGGCGATCTCCTACAGCTGGTGTCCAATGACAGGTTCAAGAGCGTTGTGCATCGGGTGGTGTCCAATAGTGCGGGCCCCAGATTGTCGGTGGTGTGCTTCTTCAGGGCGAATATGGCAACGTTGTGTGGACCGGTGGTCGTCGAGGGGAGCGGTCCACCGCGGTACAGGACTATCAAGGCAGAGGAGCTGTTCGGCTCGTCCAGGACAACGCTCAAGTCGGCCTCATCAATCCAAACTGCCCTCGACTACTTGAGGCTCTAAGAAATACTATATAATTTGTCGTTTGAGCGGTGCAAAATAGACCAAATAATAGTTTTGACATATGTGGTCGATCCGATGTCGGATATGCGATCGACTATGTATGTCTTCTTTGTTAGGTGATAATTTCATCCAATCAGCCATCTCTCCATTGTTCAGTCTTTCTTAAATGCGATATCTTGCCATTTAATACTTGCAAAATAGAACCGCCTATGTAACAATGTATCTACATCTGCGTGTAGAATTTTTTAAACATTTCACTCTGCGACTCATCAAAGCACTCATCGACATAGTAACACGCCTCACATGGCTACCCGGGCCAGCGGGCTCATGGCACTGTTCCCTTCGGCCGTTCGTCCGGCCGGCGGCCTTCCTTTTCCCGACACGGAGGCACACATCACGCCTTCTCCTGCCCTTTCATCCTAGATGCTGGTATTTGGCTGATGCTTACTCGATTCATGCGCGTGCTTTTGCCGCTGAAATGGTGATGCTTTCTATTTGGTTAGTGCGTCCGGGTGTGTTTGGATTGAGGCCTTGTGTTGTGCAAAGTCTAGAAGAGTTAAGTTCTGGACAAATCATTAGTACTTCAGTACTTTAATTGTTGTACAGAGTTGTGTTATGCTTGTTGCTGGTCCTGGCTGGTACTGACCTATGCATGCCAATTACTTTATTTTCACTTGTCAATTGTTCATGTGCGATTGTGTCATGCTTTAGTTCGTTGAGTCATTCTAAAATTCACGTCAATGTTAGTTAATGTCCTATTTACCGAAACCGTACCGAAATAGTATGGTTTTAACTGAACTGAACCCTATTTGTGTTGCATGCCGTATTAACCAATGTATGAAAACCATATTTATCAATAAACCGTACTTATCGAACCGTTATTAACCAAATTAACCGAACACGCAGGGCTACTCACATGGTAGCATATGGGACGTGAGGGTAAATACCACCGAATGGTAGGATGTATTTTACATACGCCTCTTCCACATGTCGTGGTAAATTCATCAAATATATATATATATATATATATATATATATATATAGCAAAAGAATATATGTTATAAAAGCTACATCATGTATTTAAAAAGTATTCATCCAATATTAGAAAATATTCACCGTGTATCTAGAAAATGTTCATTATTTATCGTGTATATAAAAAATGTTCATCATGTAATTAAAAATATTCATTAGTCATTTTTAAACATCCATCCCGCATTTTTTATTATTCATAATGTATTTTAATTCAACAAGTATTTTTGAAAAATATTCATCATATTTTTATAAAGTTCCTCAAATATCTTTAAAAATCAGGTAAGAAAAGCAAATGCGAAAAACTAAAAAAGAAAGAAAAATAATAACATATGAAAGTATAAAAAAGAAAAAGGAAAAGGAAAACCGGAGAGAACGCCAGACGCAAAAACTGGAGGGAAGAAGCAGACGCTGGAACTGCATCATTTTTATTTTTATTTTTGAGATTCAGGAACGGCATTAATTGAAACTGGGATAAAACCGTTCATTTTCCACCGCGTTTTTATTGGGCCAGCCCACATGAGTGAAAATTGTAGGCGAGATCTAACTAATCAGTGGCACGAGAAGGAAATAGCGGGCCTTTGCTCCAAACAATGTAAGGGCTGTGCTTGATTCCTAATACATCTAGCCAACAGCTTGGCGCCATTGGGCCGGCCAAAGAAAGTAGTTGCGAATGATTTTTTTCTGTGGTTTTTTTATCGGTTTACTTGACGATTTCTGTGGATTTCAATTATTTTTCCTTTTCAATTTTCTTCTGTTTTGACCGATTTTCATCCTTTTTCTGTTTCTCTTTATTTTTTATTTTTCTTCAACACATCTAGACGAGCTGACCAATGACTCCCACCGTCGACTTGGGTCTGCCTAATTTACTCCCACCGATCCTCCTAGTAGTAGTAGTAGTAGTAGTATAAATCAAGGGTTCATGGCCGGCAAGCTGTGCACCCCATATGTATGATACGAACGAGACCAGCCACAGCATGAGTCCCACAGCCATTAATCTGCTTCTTCTCATACTTGCCATAGCCGCCCACACCACCTTCCATGGCCGGCCGCAGGTGAGCAGACCTCTACATCTACTGGAGTTGAAGCCACGCATCACCATGACCATGGGGGCGGGGCGCCTTGCCTTGTGGAAGCGAGCTGATGATTCCCGCGACACACCACCGGCGACCTTCGACAAGCTGAGATATCATAGCCTCTCCACGATACTGTTTTCCGGTAGGGTGCTTCCTCTGCTTGGCAACCTCTCCAAGCTGCACTACCTTCGCCTCTCGTCTAAGAGAAACGATGACTACCTCCCATGTACTACTAGTGCGCATTTCGACTCCACAGAAAATGTCTCTTGGTCAACACGTTTGAGTCTGTTGCGGCTCCTCCACATGATTCGACTCAACTAGCTAGACTTAGACGTGGACCACCTTTCACCACAAACAGGCAAACCATACTCTAGCACACATGAAGCAAGTAGAAAATGTATGTTAGGGATTGAAGAGCCGGGATGAATTGAAAGGTGTATCTATGTATGTACAGATAGAGTTCTTTTTTTCTGAAGTTGACATAGATTTTATTTTGACGCACAAGGAAAAGAAGAGGTTCGGTGCAAAAATAAGGTGTTCCTTTTCCGGCAAGTAGAATGATTGTATGTTTGACCAAGATTATAAAGAAAATATCAACATCTTCAATACCTAAGGGATAAAATATGAACAGACTTTTCATGATGGATCAAATGATATAAATTTGTTATTGTAGATATTGATATATTTTTCTAGAAACTTGGTCAAACATGCACACGTTTGACTTCAAAAAAAAACTAATACATCTTATATTTTGGAAAGGAGGAAAAGAAAGTCATCACACAAGTTTAGGTTAATGAAGCCCTTATAACTAACATAACTACACAACACCATGGAGTGTGCGGAGGATGTCATTTGTGCTGCTTGTGGCTCGTTCAGCCTTCCCGTTCTGCATGGATGTGTAGGGGCACAACAAATGGAGAGAGACACCATTAGCAGAGACGAAGGAAGGGAGGTGATGGTTGATGAACTCGCCGCCATTGTTACGGGAGAGGTTACATGAGTTCCCGGTGATGTGTGACCAGGCGCTAGAGTCGAGGTACCAATTGGTGTTGGCGTGTGGCTGGATGGAGAGGTTGTTCATTGCAGGGTTGAACATGTTCTGCTGGTCCCAGGAAGGAGTCGACAGCGTGGCAGGAGCGGGCAGCACCACATGGTAGAGCATGTGGTAGGCCTAGTGGGCGTTGGGCAGGCGAGCGCCGAGCACTTCAGCGGCAATGGTCGGTATCCAGGGGCGCGCCACTGAGTCGGGAAGGAGGGCGCAAAGTAGTCCATCATGGACATTGTCCAGAAATTGCGCATGGTTTAGTTGTAGCTTTTTTGAAGTAAGAGTATCAATCCCACAAGGAAGATAGAAATTGGGTTTTGTCACTTGTAGTGAATTATGAAATTATGCCTGTAAGTATTGTAGACTCAAAGCAAAGTGAGGGTGAAAGTAAATACTTGTTTTGAGTAAAGTGCGAATGTAAATTAAATAACATGAAAAGAAGTAAATGAGAGCAGCAAGAATAGAAACATGTGAACTGGCAGAGGAGTAAGGCGTTCTTAGGGAGTCTGCAACTCTGTTCTCAGGGAGTCTGGAAATCCCACAGGCGTCTTTGCCCTTGCCTTTGCCCTTCCCGTCATCCGTGCGGCGGTAGCGGTCGAAGACATATAATGGATCGAGACAGATCTGCTCACTGCTGGAGCTGTTAGGTCCAGGCATCTCGGAGTCGAATACAATGGCTGCCATGGAGGAGAACGCCAGAGCATGCCGGAGAGGAGATTGGTACAGTGGGAGTGGACTGGAGTGTAGTGGAATAAGGCTAGGGTTTCCTTCGGAGTGCGGATAGGGGTCAATTTATGTGGGGTCGGGTGGGCCACACTGGGCTGGATCCGATGTGGCGGGTGCGTCCGGACGTGCGTCTCCATGTCCAACCCACATATGGGCTGGGGCATTCCCTAAACGGCGCCCGTTACGCGCATGGGCGCAAACGGGCGCACACCCCCGAGGCGCGCTGGGCCGGCCCATTTGTCGTGTTTTCTTTTGTGTCTTAATCCCAAAAAAAGACCGCGGTTAGGATTCGGACCAGCTACCGCCCTATCAAGAAAGGCTAGCGTAACCACCCGGCCACCCGGCAGGATCTGATTACCTTTTACTTTTTTCTTCTATTATTCGTTTTTCTCCCTTTTTCTATTTTTTCGTTTTCTTTTTTTCTTCATCTTGGTCCGATGAAATGGTACGCAAATACATGAAAGTTTTCTTCAAATCGATGAACTTTTTTCAAAATCCATGAACTTTATTTGAATTTTGATGAACTTTTATTCAAATTCAATGAACTATTTTTCAAATTTGATGAACTTTTTTCAATGTCGATGAACTTTTTTCAGATTTGATGAAAGTTTTTTTCAATTTCGATGAACTTATTTCAAATTGATGAACTTTTTTTTCAAATTGGTGAACTTTTTCCCAAATCGACGAACCTTTTTTCATAATTTGATGAATTTTTTTCTCAAGATTTGTGAACTATTTTTCAAAATGGATTAAATTTTTTCTCAAAATTGTGAACTTTCTCAAATTGCTGAACTTTTTCCAAATTTTAATGTTTTTTTTCAATTTCGTGAACTTTCTCGAGTTTATGAACTTTTTTCGTTTTCATGAACATTTTTTCGAATCTTTTGAATTCGTGAACATTTTTTCAAATTCGATGAACTTTTTTTCAAGTCGATGAACATTTTTTACAAATTCGATGAACTTTTTTTTTTCCAAATTTGTGAACTTTTCTACAAAATCGATGAACTTTTTTTCAAATTCATGAAACTTTAAAAAAAATCAAATTCCATGAACTTTTTCAAAATTTTGAACTATTTGGTCATACAGGCAACCTTTTATATAGCAGCTCTATGTTTTTCCCAATTTCACGTTTTTATTTTTTCAAATGATTTATATGTACAAATTATATGTTAATGTTTTGTACTAAAATGGTTGTTAAATAGCACCGTTTTTGGATTGTAGTCAGCAAAGTATTCTCGGTTCATTGGTTGTTACGTCAAGTCTTCAGCCGTCGCACCTGAGTTCGAATCCCAGGTTGCTGGGCCGGCCCGCTAGACGTGGTGCATGGGCGCCAGCAGCGGTTAGCGGCGCTAACGTTTGGGTCGGATATTAAAAGACTAGTTAGGTGGCGTCTTTCAATCCGAACACTGACCGGGCAGCCCACCCGGACGTTTGGAGCGGGTACTAGGTTTCGGTTGTAGATGCTCTAATCGCGAGAATGGGGGCGAGGGTTTTCTCTTCTCGCGATCGATGTGTTCGGCCGTTCGATGAAAATTCTGTCGTTCGCCAGTTGAAAAAGAAAATTATAGATAAAATGAAAATTTAAAATAGTTGGAGAACAGAGGTAAAAAAAGGGAGTTAATTGCAAGAAAGTACCACACTTGGGGCAGTTGTAACGGATCAGTACCACTATTTAGATTTTTTGCAGGTCAGCACCAAGATTGAGGCTAATCGTTGCAATACGGGCTAAGTGGCATATAACGCTGTATTGACGTTGTATCTGACAACCCGGCCCCACCTGTCAGTTGACAAGCTGGCGAACCGGCGCGCCGCTTGGCTGACTAGGACCGGCCTGGCTCGGTCGGTCTTGGCTCGGTCGAACCCTAGCAGTTCTCTCCTCTCCCTCTCCCTCTTCTCGCGCGGTTCTGTGGCGATGGCTAGTCCGGGCGGCGGCGGCGCCGATGGCCGTCGCAGCGGTGGCGTTGTGGGCGGGTACGGAGACCTCCCCGGACTCGGGAGCGATGCGCACAGAGGAATCGACGGCGGGGGCTCCAGTTCCTCAACTTACTACAGCGACGACGACGAGGGCATGGAGGCGCCGCTGTCCATGGAGCAGCGGCTGCGCCTGGCTGAGATTTGGGTGGCCAACCCTACCACGAGCCATCACTGGACCCATGGATTGGGTGGCGTGCTGTAAGTGCCCTCTCCTCTCTACTCTCTGCTTTGTGCCATGATTCGGGCTAGAGTTAGGTTTACTGAAATGAAAATGTGCAATTTTGCTGTTCATTGTAGTTTGGATGATGCAGTTTGGGATGTTAGGTGTAACACCCCCTTGTAATAAGCACTGTGACACTCTGCTAAATATGCCAAGTCATTTTCATTTGCAGTGCCTAGTCATAGTGGTTAATCAAAACAATTCAAATACTTCTCTGAAAATCAACTCAAATTCAAAGTGCAAAATAAAGTTGCTCAAAACTTGTGGGAAAAATGTTCACTTTATAGCAAATAATCCAAAACGATTTGCTGTTAAGGAACACAACATCAACATCAATCACAGAAGGGCCTAATCATTTAAATCAGAGTCAAAACAGCACCTAAATGCCCTATTCATTTTTGAATAAATTCAAATGGGCTCCAAAAATACCCAAAAATTTTCTGGCAGTGTGGAATATTTCCTTGAATTTGAGTGAACAAGTTTCACACTTGTACAAACTCTTTTGGCAGCTCATTTAAATCAAAAACCCTCACTGGAAAAAGAAAATAGAAAATCAAAAAATAAAAATAAAATGAGGCACTGTGCACCGGGCCTAAGTGCACAGTGCCCCGAGTCCAGCCCACCGGCCCAAACCCCCTTCTCTCTCCCCTGCGTGTCAGCGCCGCCGTGGTCGAGCGCGCGCTCGCCGGTGCGGCGTCGACACGCCGACGCCACCGACGCCGCGAGGGGATAAGGACGACCCCGAGACGTCTCCCCTGGTCCTTCTCTCTCACTCTCCCCTCTCTCCCTCGCCCCGCTGCGCTCTCTCTCCCTCTCCAGCACGCCGCCGTCGCCGCACCGCTGCGGATCCACGGCCACCGGCGTCCCCGAGGCCGGCAACCGAGCCTGGGAGGTGCGCCGTCCTCCGCGTCATCATCCTCGTCCGTCAGTTGGAGCCGGGGAGGTCGATGGTGACCGCATCGACCTCTTCCCCTTCTCGGTGCCGCCGGCGATCGTCGTCAAATTCGCCTCGTCTCTGCGCTACCGCTCACCCGAGGGGCCTTCGTAAGCCCGCACGGTGAGCATCACCCCTCCTCTCTCCCCGTCTGTTTACTCTTTGCGCGCCCGTAGCTAGCTGAATGCCGCGGCGCCATTGCCGGAGCTCTGCCTTGCTGTCGAGCTCGCCGTCGTCGCGTTAGCCTTCGTCATGGCCAAGCAAGCATGACCGCGAGCTCCGGGAGACCTCCTGGTGCTCCCCGAAGCATTAGCTTGCGCGAAAACTTACCACAGCAACGGGTGCGCTGAGCTCCGATTCCAGCCGCCGCCCGTGCTCGCTGTAGCCGTCGTTTCCTGGCACCTTTGCACGAACCAACGCCGTAGATGGATGCGTGACCTCACCAGCGTTCGAATGAGCCCAAGAACGCGCGGTTTGGCGCCCCGTAGCGCATTTCCGACGCCGGCCGCGTCCTCCGCCGCGTTTTTGTGCTCACCGGCGTTCAGCCGCCGGCCGGCCGACGTGGTAAGGGTGGGCCCCGCCCCTGGGTCGCTGACCAGTGGGTCCGAGGGCCCAGTTGACTGGGTTGACCCAGTCAACTGGTGACTGGGCACCTCTGGCCCACTGACATGCGGCCCCACCTCTTAATCTATTAATTAAATCAATTTAATAATTAAAACTAATTAGGGATACTAATTAGTCTATGACAGGTGGGGCCTACCTGCTAAATAACTTAGTTTAGCTAAAATAATTCCCTGTTAAAGCCACTGTCACTGACATGTGGGTCCCACTGGACCCACAGGTCAGGTTTGACCTGGTCAGCCGACCAGTTGACCTGCTGACATCATCCTTTAGTCATGCTGACGTCATAATACATTTTAGATAATTCTGTTAATTTAAAATAATTTCAGAAAAGGCAGTAATTTTCAAAAATTCGTAGAAAATAAACCGTAGCTCAGATCGAAAAACTTTATACATGAAAGTTGATCAGAACGACGAGACGAATTTGATCGTGTCATCTATTTCGATGTCCGAACCCCCTACGTAGGAGAACCCGTAACTTTGAGCCCGATTCCGATAGATGAATAGTGCATACACACCGGTTAATAAATTCCACGTTAATCCTAAAATAACTAAAATGACTTAGGTGCATCTTTAGGCAACCCTGCACTGCATCCTAGGCATAGCATGCTCTGTGTTGCATTATTGCTGTGTATTTATTTGTTTCCTCCCCCTCTTCTCTCTCGATAGACCCCGACGTCGACGTAGCTCCTGAGACCGACGCAGCTCCGGAGGTCGACTACGCTCCTGACGATCAGACCCTTGCCGCCGAGCATCCAAGCAAGCACCCCCCCCTTTTGAGCATTCCGATATCGCCTACTCTCTTCTCTCTTATGCTTGCATTAGAAGTTACTGCTGCTGCTGTTATCCTATTTCTGCTGCATAACCTGTTTATTTTAACCTGCTATTGTTACCTACCTGCTTATCCTAAACTGTTTAGTATAGGTTGGGTAGAGACCCAGCAGAGACCCCACTGTATCCCAACTGCCCCGCTGGATTAACAGAAGACCCGAGCAACGGGATCGAAGACCAGGCCTCGTCACCGCACATCACTTCTCCCTCAGTTGCTCGACACTACTTGGTTACTATCGAGTGCCGAGGGTGATACCTCGTCAGCACTTCGGATGATAACCTTGTAGGTTAGTTAATCGGTCGTGGTCAGCGAGGGTGATTCCTCCTACACCACCCCCGATAACGACGTCGTCGTGCAACTTCTCAAGTTTGGACCTCGAGGGTGATTCCTCCTTTGTTCACCTTGACGGTAACATCAGAGGGAATTCCATCGATGGTGATTCCTCAGGGTTCCCCCTTGGTGTTAGACACACGATTACTATTGTTACTATGACTTTACACTGAACCATGTTACTAAAGACGGGTCGGCCCTGAGGGGTACCCGCACGAGTTTAATTGCGAGAGATGTGGAGTCGGGTGGACCTGGATGGTGCCCGAGAGTTGAACACGAGGCGTGGCCGGGCATTCTTAGCCCTTGCCGCAAGTCCTCGAGACGAGGCGACGGGGTCACATCATTCGTGAGTCTCTGCTCGTTACCGCACTACCAACACACTAACGGTTTGGATATTTGATCCGAGGGGCCTCTGGCCTGATAGCACTAACCATCACGTGGGCATAGTATGGGCGTTCTGCGTCGTATACTTCAGCCGGAGCTTAATTGACGTCAGCAAGGAGCGGCACTCGCTGGGTTGGACTGGGAACGCAACCGCACTTGTATTAAGGGGTTGCTAGGTCTGCTCACCGGCGGTGCACGTAACACCCAGGAATCCTCGGGGCGAAGGCCCAAGAACCCTGGGCGCATAGGTTAGTCTGGCGTGCTGACCTCTCTGTTAAGTATTCGGTCGGGTTGCGGCGTATCGTTTGGCCTAGGCCGGGCATGACCCAGAAAAGTGTGTCCGGCCGGAGTTAAGCGAGTGTGGTGGGTAAGTTGGTGCACCCGTGCAGGGAAGATCTAATCTATCGATAGCCTGTCCTACGGTAACGGACACTCGGAGTTGTATCCCGATCGGTACAACATGAAATGGTGACTTGAGATGATACTGGATAGTATGGCTCTGGGATTGCTTTCTCGCAGGGAGTCGAGGAAGGATCTCTGGGCGAGGTTGATGACATTACTACTACTTTACATTATGTTAATCTGCACTCTTCTAATGCTGCAAGACCGATGAAGATACTTGAAGATGCTAGTCTTCGATAGGACTAGGCTTTCCCCTCTATTCTGGCATTTCTGCAGCCCAGTCCACATATACAGCCTCCTTTGATAATGTTGCATATGTAGTGTAGATCCTTGCTTGCTGAGTACTTCGGATGAGTACTCACGTTTGCGTTGCTTTCCTTTTCTCCCCTTATCCATTTGTCGCAACCAGAGGACGGAGCCCCTGAGCCAGCTGCCCCCGCCGACGGATACTACTACTACTACCCTCCCAGCGAGTACTACTACGAGGAGCTGACCAACGACCAGGAGTAGGATTCGGAGGGTCCTTGGCAGGAGGCCTACGCCTTTCGATCGTAGTGTTTTATTTTAACCCGCCTTCTTAAAGGCCTATCTGTAACTCTGTTATATCTGTACCCAGATATCTGATGCTTCCGCTGACGCTTGTATGCCATCGAGCTATGTATTCGATCCCTCGAGGCCCCTGGCTTGTAATATAAAGCTTGTATGACTTTATTTATGTTTTAGAGTTGTGTTGTGATATCTTCAAGTGAGTCCTTAGGCTTGATCGTGTGCATTTGCGTGTATGGTTAGTGCACGATTAAGCCGGGGTCGTCACAGGTTGGTATCAGAGCTGACTGCCTCTAGGAATCCCCCTATCCAATTCCTTGGCCGAAGTTGAGTCTAGAAACCAAAAACTGTTTTACTAAGTTGGCTGTGTGGCTTACGGGCCCACGTCGCCAACTGGGTGGTATTAGGATCTTTTATTCCTTGTCTTTACTCTGGGACTTTGATCACTCTTCTATTCGGTTTTAATAAAATTTACTAACGCCGACACTTAGGATCTCGTAAATCCCGTCCACCTGGAGAGCTGGATATCTGTGCGATTTCCCTGTCATTGATCTGATTAGTCTGATAATCATTTTTCTTTCCAATGTTTTGTTTAACCTTTCTCTTCGAGATCTGTTAAGCTTCTCATCATCAAATGACAATCCTGAATTTCCTTTATTTCAGATGGATCAACTGTTTCCACCACGTCCTACGACGCAGCTTGTTCTTCGTACTTGGGCTCGTGATGCCCCTGGTTTTCCAGCTGTTCTGATCGCCCTCCTGACCAGACTAGGTTACCGCTGGTACCCCGAGTACATGGTCTACGAGGTTTACCGCGAGTTCAACCAGGAGCAGTACTATGCTGATGTTCGCATCTATGATCAGCAGGATGACTCAGACACTGACCTGTACCTTTTCCATGGTATCGGCGTGACGATTGAGATGGCAGTCCATGATGCCGCATACTCTGCTGTCGCACATCTCCGAGGAGAGCTCAGCGCTAGCTTGGATGCTTCTGAGTTTCGATACACTCCGTATGCCCCTGCTGAAGATGCTACTGGATACTACACAGCTATTTGTGCCCCGTACGAGCCTCGTCGCTATGATCCGCGAGTTCTGATTCAGTGTACTCAGGCCCTGGATCGCATTGTTCGGGCTCTTGCCGTCGAGTTGTTTGCCACTCGAGCACGACTCTATGATGCTATGACGCAGTTGCTACCAGCTGTTCGTGCAGGGATACATCCGGAGCATATCCTTTACCCGCGCAGGACCGAGATGCCACCAGGGATTGATTGGCCTGCTGTGGGAGGTCACACACCTGCATGTGGACCTCTTCTTTCAGTTCGAGACCGGGTTCTGCATCAGAGTGCGCATGGAGCGCAGGATCCTTCCGCGATGAACGTTCGTCGTCCGCACTTGCAGCTACCCCGTTTCGGTGGTTCTTCCCGATGTTGATGTAGCCTTTGCTATGCCGCATGATGTACTTCCTTACCGCGTGCCTGTGCGCTGCCTAGCATATCTAGTTTTTAAATTTGCACCGCTATGCTATTTGCATGTATCTGACTCTGTGTATGGATCTGTATGTCTTAATTGGCTACTGTTAAGTAACAAATCACACTGTTTTCTTGTTGTCGTGACCGGTAAGATGCCCCCGTTCTTCTTACTTTTGATCGACACCCCTTCACAGTTCCACAGGATCGGAACCTGACTCTCCTGAACAACCTTGACTCCAAAATATTCTCGCGTTTGGCTTTGTATCATAACACGAGCCACCCTGACTTTGTGATATGTTGCGACGACTCTCATCAAGGACTAGGCTGTGTCCTAATGCAAGAACGAAGTGTAATTGCGTATGCCTCACGACAATTGCGTCCGCATGAAGAACTTGCTGCTGTAATCTATGCTTTGAAGCAGTGGCGACATTACCTTCTTGGTAACCGGTGTGAGATCTATACCGATCATCAGAGTCTGAAGTATTTGTTCACTCAACCGGATCTTAATCTCCATCAACAGCGATGGTTGGAAACAATCACGAACTATGACTGTGGTATTTCTTATACCCCTGGCAAGGCTAATGTGATGGCTGATGCTTTGAGCCGCAAGTCCTATTGTAACAACCTCATGGTTAAGCAAGCTCAACCCATCTTTATGAAGAACTGCGCAAGCTGAACCTCTGTATCGTTCCACAGGGTTCTCTTAATAACCTTGTGGTACAGCCAGATCTTGAGAAAGCTGTAAAGATTGCGCAAGCCAAAGATGCCGAAGTAGATCAAATGAAGAAAGAACTTCACCTTGATAAATACAGGGATTTCTCGATTGCTGAAGATGGAACCTTGTATTTCAGAGAACGCATTGTGGTACCTCGCTTCGAACTTATGACTGACAAAGTCATGAAGGAGGCTCATGATACACCGCTGTCTATCCATCCGGGAAGCACCAAGATGTATCGTGATCTCCGTCAAAGGTACTGGTGGTCTAAAATGAAGAAGGACATTGCTCGATATGTTGCTGATTGTGATGTATGCCGTTGCATGAAGGCAGAACATCAAAAGCCTGCTGGAATTCTTCAACCACTTCCTATTCCTTTGTGGAAATGGGATAAGGTTCAAATGGATTTCATTACTGGTCTTCCCAAGTATCAGAAGGGTCATGATGCTATTCTTGTCGTCGTCGACCAACTTTCCAAGGTTGCACATTTCCTGCCTGTCAAGGAGACTATCACCGCTAGCCAGCTAGCAGAATTGTATATCTCCAGAATTGTTTCACTCCACGGTATTCCGAAGGAGATCAGTTCGGACCGTGGCGGTCTTTTCACTTCCAAGTTCTGGGAAAGTTTCCAAGAAGCTATGGGAACTCACATTACCTGGAGTTCAGCTTATCATCCCCAATCCCAAGGCCAAGTCGAGCGAGAAAATCAAGTGCTTGAAGATATGCTTCGGGCCTGTGTTATATCGTTCGGTAAGAAGTAGGAAGAATCTCTCCCGTTTGCAGAATTCTCTTATAATAACATCTATCAAGCCATCTTGAAAATGGCCCCCTTCGAAGTGCTTTATGGATGTAAGTGTCGAACCCCCTCTGAATTGGTCAGAAACTGGGGAACGACCACTCGTTGGACCGGACATTATCCAACACGCCGAAGAGCAAATCCGTATTGTCCGAGAAAATCTCAAGGCGGCTCAAGATCGCCAGAAGAGCAACTATGATCGCAAACGATGGGGCTTGACCTATCAACCAAGTGATCAAGCTTATCTTCGTGTCACTCCTATGAAGGGCACTCATCGTTTCGGAATCAAGGGCAAGCTAGCTCCTCGCTATATCGGCCCCTTTCGCATTGTTGCCAGACATGGACAGGTGGCATATAAATTGGAGTTGCCACCGCAATTCTCTCATATCCACGACATCTTCCATGTGTCGCAACTTCGTAAATGCTTCAAGGAATCTCCGCACCGCGCAGTGGATCACGAGATGCTCGAATTGCAAGATGATCTTTCTTATAAGGAGCATCCCATCCGCATCCTCGACGAATCTGAATGTCAGACTCATCAGAAGATGACCAAGTTCCTTAAAGTGCAGTGGTCGAATCACACTGAAGATGAAGCCACTTGGGAACGCGAGGAACATCTTCGGGAAGAATATCCCGACCTCTTTCCCTCTACCTCCTAAATTCTCGGGACGAGAATTTCTCTTAGAGGAGGAGAATTTGTAACACCCCCTTGTAATAAGCACTGTGACACTCTGCTAAATATGCCAAGTCATCTTCATTTGCAGTGCCTAGTCATAGTGGTTAATCAAAACAATTCAAATACTTCTCTGAAAATCAACTCAAATTCAAAGTGCAAAATAAAGTTGCTCAAAACTTGTGGGAAAAATGTTCACTTTATAGCAAATAATCCAAAACTATTTGCTGTTAAGGAACACAACATCACCATCAACCACAGAAGGGCCTAATCATTTAAATCAGAGTCAAAACAGCACCTAAATGCCATATTCATTTTTGAATAAATTCAAATGGACTCCAAAAATACCCAAACTTTTTGTGGCAGTGTGGAATATTTCCTTGAATTTGAGTGAACAAGTTTCACACTTGTACAAACTCTTTTGGCAGCTCATTTAAATCAAAAACCCTCACTGGAAAAAGAAAATAGAAAATCAGAAAATAAAAATAAAACGAGGCACTGTGCACAGTGCCCCGAGTCCAGCCCACCGGCCCAAACCCCCTTCTCTCTCCCCTGCGTGTCAGCGCCGCCGTGGTCGAGCACACGCTCGCCGGTGCGGCGTCGACACGCCGACGCCACCGACGCCGCGAGGGGATAAGGAAGACCCCGAGACGTCTCCCCTGGTCCTCCTCTCTCACTCTCCCATCTCTTCCTCGCCCCGCTGCGCTCTCTCTCCCTCTCCAGCATGCCGCCATCGCCGCACCACTGCAGATCCACGGCCACCGGCGTCCCCGAGGCCGGCAACCGAGCCTGGGAGGTGCGCCGTCCTCCGCGTCATCATCCTCGTCCGTCAGTTGGAGCCGGGGAGGTCGACGGTGACCGCATCGACCTCTTCCCCTTCTCAGTGCCGCCGGCGATCGTCATCAAATTCGCCTCGTCTATGCGCTACCGCTCACCTGAGGGGCCTTCGTGAGCCCGCACGGTGAGCATCACCCCTCCTCTCCCCGTCTGTTTACTCTTTCCGCGCCCATAGCTAGCTGAATGCCGTGGCGCCATTGCCGGAGCTCTGCCTCGCTGTCGAGCTCGCCGTCGTCGCGTTAGCCTTCGTCATGGCCAAGCAAGCATGACCGCGAGCTCCGGGAGACCTCCTGGTGCTCCCCGAAGCATTAGCTTGCGCGAAAACTTACCGCAGCAACGGGTGCGCTGAGGTGCGATTCCGGCCGCCGCCCGTGCTCGCCGTAGCCGTCGTTTCCTGGCACCTTTGCACGTACCGACGCCGTAGATGGATGCGCGACCTCACCAGCGTTCGAACAAGCCCAAGAACACACGGTTTGGCGCCCCGTAGCGCATTTCTGACGCCGGCCGCGTCCTCCGGCGCGTTTTTATGCTCGCCAGCGTTCAGCCGCCGGCCGGCCGACATGGCAAGGGTGGGCCCCACCCCTGGGTCACTGACCAGTGGGTCCGGGGGCCCAGTTGACTGGGTTGACCCAGTCAACTGCTGACTGGGCAGCTCTGGCCCACTGACGTGCGGGCCCCACCTCTTAATCTATTAATTAAATAAATTTAATAATTAAAACTAATTAGGGATACTAATTAGTCTATGACAGGTGGGGCCTACCTGCTAAATAACTCGGTTTAGCTAAAATAATTCCCTGTTATAGCCACTGTCACTGACATGTGGGTCCCACTGGACCCACAGGTCAGGTTTGACCTGGTCAGCCGACCAGTTGACCTGTTGACATCATCCTTTAGTCATGCTGACATCATAATACATTTTAGATAATTCTGTTAATTTAAAATAATTTCAGAAAAGGTAGTAATCTTCGAAAATTCGTAGAAAATAAACCGTAGCTGAGATCGAAAAACTTTATACATGAAAGTTGATCACAACGACGAGACGAATCTAATCGTGTCATCTGTTTCGATGTCAGAACCCCCTACGTAAGAGAACCCATAACTTTGAGCCCGATTCCGATAGATGAATAGTGCATACACACCGGTTAATAAATTCCACGTTAATCCTAAAATAACTAAAATGACTTAGGTGCATCTTTAGGCAACCCTGCACAGCATCCTAGGAATAGCATGCTCTGTGTTGCATTATTGTTGTGTATTTATTTGTTTCCTCCCCCTCTTCTCTCTCGATAGACCCCGACGTCGACGTAGCTCCTGAGACCGACGCAGCTCCGGAGGTCGACTACGCTCCTGACGATCTGACCCTTGCCGCCGAGCTTCCAGGCAAGCATCCCCCTTTTGAGCATTCCGATATCGCCTACTCTCTTCTCTCTTATGCTTGCATTAGAAGTTACTGCTGCTGCTGTTATCCTATTTCTGCTGCATAGCCTGTTTATTTTAACCTGCTATTGTTACCTACCTGCTTATCCTAAACTGTTTAGTATAGGTTGGGTAGAGACCCAGCAGAGACCCCACTGTATCCCAACTGCCCCGCTGGATTAACAGAAGACCCGAGCAACGGGATCGAAGACCAGGCCCCGTCACTGCACATCACTTCGCCCTTAGTTGCTTGACACTACTGGGTTACTATCGAGTGCCGAGGGTGATACCTCGTCAGCACTTTGGATGATAACCTTGTAGGTTAGTTAATCGGTCGTGGTCAGCGAGGGTGATTCCTCCTACACCACCCCCGATAACGATGTCGTCGTGCAACTTCTCAAGTGTGGACCTCGAGGGTGATTCCTCCTTCATTCACCTTGACGGTAACATCAGAGGGAATTCCATCGAGGGTGATTCCTCAGGGTTCCCCCTTGGTGTTAGACACACGGTTACTATTGTTACTATGACTTTACACTAAACCATGTTACTAAAAACGGGTCGGCCCTGAGGGGTACCCGCGTGAGCTTAATTGCGAGAGATGTGGAGTCGGGTGGACCTGGATGGTGCCCGAGAGTTGAACACGAGGCGTGGCCGGGCATTCTTAGCCCTTGCCGCAAGTCCTCGAGACGGGGCGACGGGGTCACATCTTTCGTGAGTCTCTTCTCGTTACCGCACTACCAACACACTAACGGTTTGGATATTTGATCCAAGGGGCCTCTGGCCTGATAGCACTAACCATCACGTGGGCATAGTATGGGCGTTCTGCGTCGTATACTTCAGCCGGAGCTTAATTGACGTCAGCAAGGAGCGGCACTCGCTGGGTTAGACTGGGAACACAACCGCACTTGTATTAAGGGGTTGCTAGGTCTGCTCACCGGCGGTGCACGTAACGCGCAGGAGTCCCCGGGGCGAAGGCCCAAGACCCCTGGGCGCATAGGTTAGTCCGGCGTGCTGACCTCTCTGTTGAGTATTCGGTCAGGTTGCGGCGTATCGTTTGGCCGAGGCCGGGCATGACCCAGAAAAGTGTGTCCGGCCGGGGTTAAGCAAGCGTGGTGGGTAAGTTGGTGCACCCCTGCAGGGAATATCTAATCTATCGATAGCCTGTCCTACGGCAACGGACACTCGGAGTTGTATCCCAATCGGTACAACACGAACTGGTGACTTGAGATGATACTGGATAGTATGGCTCTGGGATTGCTTTCTCACAGGGAGTCGAGGAAGGATCTCTGGGCGAGGTTTATGACATTACTACTACTTTACATTATGTTAATCTGCACTCTTCTAATGCTGCAAGACCGATGAAGATACTTGAAGATGCTAGTCTTCGATAGGACTAGGCTTTCCCCTCTATTCTGGCATTTCTGCAGCCCAGTCCACATATACAGCCTCCTTTGATAATGTTGCATATGTAGTGTAGATCCTTGCTTGCTTAGTACTTCGGATGAGTACTCATGTTTGCTTTGCTTTCTTTTTCTCCCCTTATCCATTTGTCGCAACCAGAGGACAGAGCCCCTGAGCCAGCTGCCCCCGCCGATGGATACTACTACTACTACCCTCCCGGCGAGTACTACTACGAGGTGCCGACCGACGACCAGGAGTAGGATTCGGAGGGTCCTAGGCAGGAGGCCTACGCCTTTCGATCGTAGTGTTTTATTTTACCCCACCTTCTTAAAGGCCTATCTGTAACTCTGTTATATCTGTACCCAGATATCTGATGCTTCCGCTGACGCTTGTATGCCATCGAGCTATGTATTCGAGCCCTCGAGGCCCCTGGCTTGTAATATAAAGCTTGTATGACTTTATTTATGTTTTAGAGTTGTGTTGTGATATCTTCAAGTGAGTCCTTAGGCTTGATCGTGTGCATTTGCGTGTATGGTTAGTTCATGATTAAGCCGGGGTCGTCACATTAGGATTCACTTCGATGATCAGCATAATTTGGATAGGAAGATATGCAACTTAGATGTCACATTCCTGAATCCACTGTTCAAAAAAATCTTCCGATTCAGCGAGTTATCGTCCGATTTATCGCTACTCTTGGGGTGACCGATAAGATTATGCCTTATCTTCACTGTTTATCATTTGGGCCGATTTATCGCTCTGAGAAGTGATTTATAGGGAATCTACCGATAAATGAAGCCTATTCATAGCACATTGTTTGCAAAAATTATATTTATTTGTGTTTTGTGGACCATGTTACGCAATGTGTACCGTTGTCCTATTTTGTTTGTCATTACACGATGATTCAAAGACTAGGATTCAAGGTAACACTTCTGTCCAATATTGTTTTGGTATTGAATATAGCATATTTTAGTGTTGGGAACCTGAGATTTGCAAAAATATATATATTCGATTAATAGTCGACCGATAAAATTGATTAATCAGCTGATTTCCGATTAATCTCTAATCCCCAGCTGACCGAGACACTAACAATAAGCGATATCCTCAACATTGCCTGAATCTGTATGCACTGATGCAAACACAAGGATTTAACTTCAATGATGAATTGTACCACATGGGAAATACAGGCATAGGAGTGCAGAGAGAGCATGGCCTAGATTTGATAGACACAAACATCAAGTTGCAGCAAATTAAGAAGCAGAATTAGGGCAGTTTAGTTCTGAAATTGTTAGTGAGGGCCACATCATTTGTTAGTACTGTATCTCATAGAGAAGAGGAACAATTAGCCACAGTTTTATATGAACCACCTGTTGTGTATGATCTGAGAGGTCCTCCTGTGCTTGCTATTAATGATCATGGTGTTGTTTTTGAGAGTCAAAGCAACAACAGTAGTGCAGTACTACAACCTACTGGTATGTGCACACAAGAGAGCAGAAATGTTATCAAGCGGAAGCTCAAATCTGTGATGGAAGAAGAGGCAGAGGAGGGATATAAGACTGATGATGACTCTCAGGGTGCATATGATAGTGACAACAACCCTTTCTGCATGAAGAAGTACAGGATTGCTGAAGACACAGAGATAATAGAGGGAAAGAGGCTAGCAGAGGAAGAACTAGAAGAGAATGAAGATTTAGATGAAGAAACAGATGAAGATCCAGATAAGGAACAGCTACATTATGAGGGTGACACTGAGGTTGAGGAGTTGTTTGAGATTGAGGAGGATGAGGAGGAAGATTCTGAGAAGGAACCACCCATGAAAGCAGCTGCCAAAAAGAGGCAAAAGCTGCCAGTTAGGAGAGGGCCCACCACTAGGACACATTCTAATGTGTTATAGGACTTGAAACCAGATTTCAGACCATCATCAGATGAAGAAGATACTGGGTTGCTCCTGGATAGTGAAGATGATGGATATGAGCCACTAGCATTTGTCCTACCAAAAGGAAGGAAGAGTAGGGCCATGAAAAGGCCAGCAAGGATATGGTATAATGACAAACTGGAGCAACCACATCAGTAGTTATGTATGCACATGTGTTTTAAAAACCAGCAGCAATTCAGAGATGCTCTGTTGAGCTTGCACATTACACAGGCCAGAAATTTCAGGTATCATAGAAACTCAGACAAAAGGATCATTGTTTGCTGCAAACAAGAGCATTGTCAGTTCTTCATAGTTGCAGCAGTTATCAAAGGGGAGAAGACATTTGTAATAAAAAAGATGAGGCTGCAGCACACTTGCCCTAGCAGTACAAAGATATCAAGGGTTAGTGCAAAGTGGCTTGCACAGACATATCAGTCATTGTTCAGGTCTAATCCAAACACAAGTATTTTGACTCTGATTGACAACTGCAATGAGAAGTATGGTGTTGATGTGCCCAAGCACATGGCCTATAGGGCCAAAAACCTTGTTGTAGAGGCTGTTTTAGGAGAGCACAAGAAACAGTATCCCAAGCTGAGGTACTATGCTCAAACCATCATGGATACAAACCCTGGGAGTAGAGTTATAGTTACAACTGTAACTCCAAAACCTACTACAAAAATACCACATCCAGGACCAAGGTTTCATGCTATGTTCTTCTGCATCAATGGTGCAAGGGAGGGCTTTCTCAATGGATGCAGACCATTCATAGGTTAGTGACATGTTTATATGCTTTATATGCTTTATTTACTAGGTGACATACATATATAGCATTGTTTTGTACAGCTTAAGTTTGTTTAGTAGTGTTATATAGTGAATAAACTTGCTCCTTGCTTTTAGATGACATATATAGAATTGTGTATAAATTCTTGTAGATGACATATATAGAATAGTTTAATAGTTTCATATAGTTACTGAATTTGGTCTTACAATACAAAATAGGTGTTGATGGCTGCTTTATTAAGCTCACCACTGGAGCTCAAATACTTACTGCCACTGGCAGAGATGGCAACAACAACATTTTCCCACTGGCATTTGGTATTGTTGGACAAGAGGATACAGCAAACTGGTATTGGTTTCTGCACCAACTGAAGATATGTCTAGGATGAGAAGTTGGACAATTTGGTCTTTATACTATCATGTCTGATAGACAGAAGGTATGCATGCATCCTCTTGTTTATCTTTATGCAAATTTGGTCCTTATACTATCATGTCAGTAGCTTAGTATGATATGCTATGTTAACAGGGGCTACTAAATGCAATTAATCAAGTATTTCCAAACTGCCACCAAAGATTTTGCCTTAGACACTTGTATGCAAACTTCCAGAATGCTGGGTTTAGGGGAGAAGATCTTAAGAAATGCATGGATAATGCTAGTTATGCTTATAACCAACACAAGTTTATCATTGCAATGAATGATCTAAAAATGAGAGTGAGGAAGCTTGGAAGTGGCTGAGTGGAATACCTGCAAGATTCTGGGCTAGGCATGCTTTTGACACTAACTGTAAGATAGACTTGGTTGTTAACAACCTATCTGAGCTGTTCAACAAGTACATCCTTGATTATAGGGAAAAAACCTATTAGGACTATGGTTGATGGTATTAAGAATAAGCAGATGGTGAGGTGGCATAGGAATAGAGAGAGTGGAAAGGCAGCTCTGTGGGAGATCACACCCCATTATGCTGAGAAGCTAGAGGTGGAAAAGAAAAGGGCCAGATTCTGTAAACCCATTCAAGCTGGTGTTAATCTATGGCAAGTAACCAGTGGGCAGCAAACACATGCTGTCAACTTGGAACTTCATACATGTGATTGCAGAAAGTGGGACCTGAGTGGCACACCATGCAACCATGCAATATCAGCAATTAACAAGGCAAAAAGGTTTCCAGAGGACTATGTGTGCAAATTCTTCAAAAAACCTTTTTACCTAGCACTATATGAACCAATGATATATCATGTTCCTGGTGAACATGATTGGACAAAGACAACAGGACCAGACATAGAGCCACCTAAATTTCATGTGAAGAAGGGAAGAAAGAAAGAGAAGAGGATAAAGGGCAGATTTGAGGTTCCAAAGCCAAAGGAGAGTTCAAGAATGGCCACTATAACATGCAGCAACTGTGGGCTCCAAGGCCATAGGTACACCAGCTGCAACAAACAATTGAAACCAGAGTTGGCTTTGAGGAAAAATATGCATGTGGTAATCACCTTGTTAACTAGTACTATGTTTTGTATTTGTTGTATGTTTCCTTCTCTTCATAGAGCCACCAGCTTGTTAACTAGCATCATGTTTCCTTCATTTTTTGCAAGGCATCTGGAAGATCAAGGAATGCTGATGACGGTACTGCACCTGCAAGATCACAGGCTGCTCCTCCAAGATCACAGCATGCTGCTGCAAGGCATTCAAGGCCTTTCTCTGCACCAAGATCTGCTGGTAGAGCTTCCACTTCTGGTGCTTCCACTTCTGCTGGCCCAACAAGTCATTCAGGATGGATGGCCTTCTTTACTGCAAGTGGAAATACCTGAGTGTCATGATGTATGAGTCATGTTTCTAAACTATGTCAGTGATGCCCAAGAGATGAGGGGGCAAGTTATGTATGTTTCAAAACAGTTATCATTTTGGGTTGACATGCTTTCTGTTAGAGTACTCTTTCTATTATGAGTCATGTTTCTAAACTATGTCAGAGATGCCCAAGAGATGAGGGGGCAAGTACTGTACGTTTCAAAACAATTATTATTTTGGGTTGACATGCTATCTGTTAGAGTACTCTTTCTGTTATTAGTCATGTTTCTAAACGATGTCAGTGATGCCCAAGAGATGAGGGAGTTATGTGTGTACTCTTTCTGTTATTTTGGGTTGGCAAATTCTGTATGTTTAGGGGTTGCCGGCATCGACGGAACCCAAAATAGCTTAAGTGTTAGGGTTTAGGGGTTGTCGACATCGACGGAACCCAAAATAGCCTAAGTGTTAGAGTTTAGGGTTGTCGACATCGACGGAACCCAAAATAGCCTAAGTTTAAGGGTTTAGGGGTTGTCGGCATCGACGGAACCCAAAATAGCCTAAGTGTTAGGGTTTAGGGTTGTCGACATCAACGGAACCCAAAATAGCCTAAGTTTAAGGGTTTAGGGGTTGTCGACATCGACGGAACCCAAAATAGCCTAAGTGTTTTAGGGTTTAGGGTTGTCGGCATCGACGTAACCCAAAATAGGCTAAGTGTTAGGGTTTAGGGTTGTCGGCATCGACGGAACCCAAAATAGCCTAAGTGTTAGGGTTTTGGGTTGTCGACATCGACGGAACCCAAAATAGCCTAAGTTTAAAGGTTTAGGGGTTGTCGACATCGACGGAACCCAAAATAGCCAAAGTGTTTTAGGGTTTAGGGTTGTCGGCATCGACGGAACCCAAAATAGCCTAAGTGTTAGGGTTTAGGGTTGTCGACATCTACGGAACCCAAAATAGCCAAAGTGTTTTTGGGTTTCGGGTTGTCGGCATCGACGGAACCCAAAATAGCCTAAGTTTAAGGGTTTAGGGGTTGTCGACATCGACGGAACCCAAAATAGCCTAAGTGTTTTAGGGTTTAGGGTTGTCGGCATCGACGGAACCCAAAATAGCCTAAGTGTTAGGGTTTAGGGTTGTCGACATCGACGGAACCCAAAATAGCCAAAGTGTTAGGGTTTAGCTAACTACATCCATCTATGAAAGACACAAAGATGATAAAAGTTCATAACTTCAGCATTCTATGAAGCATCTATGAAAGCAAGATAATTCCAACTAAAATATCCATACAGAAAAGAACCATAATAGATTCTTACAGCAACATACTGGAGTTCAACATAGTTCACAACTTAAAGCAACATACTTAATAGATTCTTACAGAACCATAATTCAAACTAAAAGATCCATACAGACATATAGAACAGATCCATTTACACTACTTCACAAAAGGTCAGCTAAGCAGCCTCTTCATCTTGTTCATTCATCCAAGATGGCCTGGATCACCTTCATCTTCTGCTTGTTCTTCTCCTCTGCCTTCAACAGATCAACAATATGAAGCTTGAGCTGAGCCCTATCTTTAGTGAGCTTGTCAAGTCCCTTTTTCAGATCACCCATGTGATCCTTCAACTGGAGATTCTCTTGGATGAGCTTATCATGTCCCTTCTTCAGATCACCAATGTGATCCTTCAGCTGCAGATTCTCTTGGGTGAGCTTTTCCTGAGACTTAGTGAGTTCATCAACCTGCTTCAGGTTGAGATTCTCTTGGGTGAGCTTTTCTTGAGACTTAGTGAGTTCATCAACCTGCTTCAGCTTGAGATTATCTTGGGTGAGCTTTTCCTGAGACTTAGTGAGTTCATCAACCTGGAACTGCAAGTTCCTCATGGCTGCACTAAGCACTTCCTTCTCTTTCTAATGGTTGAACTTCATGTTCCTGATGACAGTGCCTTGAGCTTTTGTCAGGTTCATAAGGACTGCATACTTCTCTTGCAGCTTGAAGATCTCTCCCTCTTTCTTCTCCATCTCTGTCTTCATATCTGAGACAACTGAGTTGGTCACCTCAGCTTTCCTCTCCTCTGCACTCTCCATCTTAGACTGCAAATATCTGAAATCCAGCACCCTATCCTCTTGGGAATTCAAAAGTTGATGAACATCTTCAACTAATTTTTCATAGTTGGCCTCCAGTTTATTTTTTTCTTCTGTCAAACGATGAATAGTGAGTGAACTCTCCAGGTTATCCTTCCTCCTATCACTCTTGCTGTCTTGATACATTTTCCATAGCTTCAACAATGCATTCTGCATTGTAGGAGGCCACTCTGGGTCAACCCATTGAACAGAACCACAATTCTGACCTTCCTGCAATATATTCAGCACCTATATTTGGTAAAGAATATGATTGTAAAGAACATCACAACTACACTAAATATTACAATTAAAGAATATGATCTTAAGTAAAGAACTAAAGAACAACAGAACTGACTAAGTGAATTTCAATCAAATACTACAATTATGAATGACCTAAAGAACAACATTGCATGTGCACTGCAACCCAATCTCATAGCCAATTTATTTAATCATTACAAAAAGTACAGCAACTATAAAGCACTCATAAAGCACTAAACTATAAGCATCAGTGCTTAAACAATGCTGTGCATTGGAAACTAAGCTCCTGGCCACATGTAAAATTAACACATGCCTACTCCAATGATCAGCATCAGTGCATCAGTACTACTAATTGGATAAAGAATGGCAATCACAAGAACAGAATCTTACTTGGACCAAACTACTACCCATTTTTAATACTGTGGGGCTACTACCAACTCATTTTAATACAAAGAACGTAGAAAGTGCAGAATCTTACTTTAAGAGGATAGGCTAAGAACCTCCTGCCCATCTCAAATCCCTCAAAGGCTACACTCCTCTCACATGGCAGCCCATGGTGCTCGCAGGGAACAATGGTTTCAGTCTCAATGCCCATGTAGTCTTGGTCTTCAATGCTGGCAGGGATCTACAGGAGCAAAATGAGCCAAAACCCCCCAAATCAAAGGTTAAATCCCCAAAGCAGGAACCCTAACCCTAACCCTGGCTACACCACTCACCCGGTACAGCATGCTGTCGTCGTCGGAGGAGTTCATGTACTGCAGGCTGGAGTAGTCGTCGCTGCTCTCATCCTCGTGCACCATGGCGCGGTGGCGGCGGGGGACTGCGCGGCGGTCGGCGGCGAATCGGCGGGCGAGAGCTCGAGCGGGGCGAGGGCTAGGGTTCGAGGGGAGTGAGTGAGTTGGGTTCGAGGGGAGTTGGGTTCGACCGAGCCGGGCCGGTCCTAGTCAGCCGAGCGGCGCGCTGGTTCGCCAGCTTGTCAACTGACAGGTGGGGCTGGGTTGTCAGATACAGCGTCAATACAGCGTTATACGCCCCTTAGCCCGTATTGCAACGATTAGCCTCAATCTTGGTACTGACTTGCAAAAAATCTAAATAGTGGTACTGGTACTTCCTTGCAATTAACTCTAAAAAAGGGGATAGACTAGTACCAGATCTCAAAAAAAAAGATCTCCAATTTCCTCTCCTTGCACATGGCGGCGCCGCCGCTGCAATCAGCAGATTTATCTCGAATACCTTCTACTACCCTGCGTCCGTGCCATGAAAAGCTCAGGCCAGTGTGCTGCATGGACACCCCCATGAAGCTGAAGCGTTCGCGCCATGCAGAAAAGGGCAGCAATACCGGTGGCGGTGATGAAGGCGACGGAGTCGGGGATGCCGACGACCGGCTGAGCGCGCTGCCGGACGAACTCCTCCACGCCATCATGTCGCGCCTCAAGGCCCTGCATATGGTGCGGACGTGCGTGTTGTCCACGAGGTGGAGGTGGAGGCACCTCTGGCGCGCCGTGCCGTGCCGTGCCTTACTTCGTGAGCTTCCGCGCCATAGGTCAAGATGATGATACGTCATGGCCTTGCCGGCTCAAAAGCTTGTGTCTTTCCGACCTGGATGATCTGAACCTAACAGACCTTGTGAGCCACATCAGTTCCCGGTGCCCTCTTCTCGAGGCGGCGCAACTGGAAAACTGCTTCTTATTGACCACCAGCAATGTCAAGATCGCCTCCTGCTCACTCAAAAAATTGGTCGTCAACGGCAACTACGATGTGGATGCTGATGAGATTTTTGCCTTCATTATAGAGGCCCCTGCTCTTGTTTCTCTTCGGCTAGCCCCCAACGATGAGCTTGCTTGGATAGTTGATACTACTGAACCACATACCATGCCGTCTCTCGTCGATGCGTCCATTCATCTCGGTCGCTATCTCGCTACAGCTGCACATGCATCAGCTCTTCTTGCCGCGCTGTACATGGGTGGAAAACTGGCAATACCTGTCCTACAGCTCATGTCAAACGACATGTTCAAGAGCGTGGTGGCCAGCTTTTGAAATGATAGATGCAACAAGAAACTGCAAGATGAACTGGAAGATGTTCCAATGGTGGAGTTGTAAATTTAATTAAGTTCTGGAAAACATACAGCAAGATGAACTGCAAGTCAAACAAATAGAACATATGTTCCCTACAAACTGAATGCCATTTCTTGATCCAATGCAGTCAATTGGCAAGTTATTCACAGCGACAAGCAAGACACTGAGTGGAACTGAAACTGATCCTTCAGATGAAACCGGAGACACACAAGCAAGACAAAGGGATGACTTCCTTCAGCACCTGCCAAAGGGATGACGATAACTACGTACAAGAACACTGCATGGATGCATACAAAAGATACTACCACTCAATGAGGGAGCACAAGATGAAGTTGATACGGCATCATACATGGGAAAGTTAGTGATGACGTGCACAAAAATTCAGTTGCCATGCTTGGGCATTCTTTTCACACTCTCATTCAAACTCCTCCATCTCAACATCCATTGCCTCCAGAACATCCTTTAGAGTCTCCACCGCTGGCGGCTGTAAACTCGAACCGTCGATGCCCGAGCAGCGTGGATGGCGAGGAGGTCGTCGACGCGTCTGCGCAAGAACAACACATCCATTCCAAAAACCTCCAATGACCTCAGCGTCTTCTTCCACACCAGGAGAACCTCGCGAGAAGAAGTCGCAGCAGCAGCATGCAAGGGGGCCATGACGCACTCGGCGATGTGGCTGGTCTCCGTGATCATCCCTTCAGTCAGGATATGGTTTGTCTTGAGCAGGTTCATGTGGAGGACCGCCTTCCGGGCACAGCAGAGCTCGTAGTACCTCTTGCGCAGGCCGTCCGGGAGGTCGATGATCGAGCCATGGAGGACGACTTGGAAGTTCTCCACCTCGCCGAGACCATGGATCTGGAGATCTCACGTCGTGTTCGTCGACACATACTGCTTCTTCCCTCACAAAGGTTGTTGCCGTCATGCTGGATGTTGAGCTGTTGACTCCAGTGGTAACCTCTAGATGATCTTTAGAATTGACACCATGTTCTGAACCTTCTGCCTCGTCTGCATTGTGGAGAGTGCAACACATGATACAGAAGATTCAGATTTGATAGGTATGCTATTACAGTGTGCAATTAATAAATGACGAACAAGCGCAAGAATATGAACAAGATGGAACTTTCGACTCACTCCACATGTTATTCTTCTTGGATGTGCCCAAGCCCGGCGGTCCATTTCTTAGTATATGCACCTAAAAACAATATATCACTCTAAAAAATTAGACCGCTAAAGTAAGGTAGTGATCCTACCGTGCATTTGGAAGATAAAAATATCACCAGGGAATGATGGAGAAATCGATGGAACATGTGGGAAGGACTTGCCTTGAACTTTTTTTTGGTTCCGTCCAGTTGAAAGACCACATCATCTCCGACACTAATACTATGCTTACGCGCAAATTCTCCCCACCCGCCGCTGAGCGCCTTCCTGTCGTGAAGGTAAATTGTATCATAGCTCTCCCCATGCTCATCTTCTAATGCGATTATACGATCCTCCTTTGGAAGATGATCCGTGCAAAAGCTACCCGGGAGAGTCTACAAGAAAAAGAAAGGCAACCAATAAGTTGCTTGTAAGGAAATATACATACATTCATTCATTCAGATAGCTGAAGAACAGAGGACTTACCAGCCAAAAGCCCTGAACAACATGAGATTTTGACATACGCTTGGTGAAGCTGGGATATTCTCCTGGCAATTTCGTCTGTGTCTCTGCATCGCTTGTCAAATCTGAGTGCTGAATGTCGTCAACCAATGCCGGTTTCCGTACCATTTTCTGCTCCATCCTTCTCTTTGCAGGTTTGCAACCCGCTGGCCCACCTTTCTTCCTCTGTAACACAACCGAAGCACATTTTTCATAATTAGTCTTTGTAACAAAACTACCTTATTTATAGTTAGCCTATTCCTCCAACGTAAGAAACTTGTCTTTGGTGAAGCTGGGATATTCCCCTGGCAATTTCACCTTTGTCTGTGTATCGCCTGTCAAATCCGAGTTATGAATGTCGTCAACCAATGCTGGTTTCGGTGCCATTTTCTGCTCCATCTTTCTCTTAGCAGGTTTGGAACCCGCTGGCCCGCCTCTCTTCCTCTGTAACACAACCAAAGCACATTTTTCATAATTAGTCTTTGTAGGAAAAACTATCTTATTTATAGATAGTCTGTTCCACCAACGTAAGAAACTTGACTAAGCAATCCACAATACTAAGTGTGAGATATACACCGATCTGCTTACAGCTAGCCTTACATTTATATTTTCCGTTTTCAGTGGAACTTAGCATGATTAAGGATGTGTGATTGTTTAAACTTTTTATTTGCAAAACTTATCGATGAAGCTATATGGAATCATTTCTTGCAGGACCTTACCGTCGGCACAGAAGTATCATCCTTGACACTGTTGGCAACCTTGAAACATGCCGGGAATCCTTTCTTTTTCTGCAACACAACCAATGAACACAGAGTAGCTAATTTAGTATTTGTCTATTAATGTGAGTGGAGGTAACAACTCGTGTGAGTTGTGAGATTTTTCGATCAGTCGAAATTTCTAAAGCAAAATGAAGATAACAAATAATCTTACTTTGAAAGTGGTAGTTTTCCGAGCCATGGGTTTAAAACGAATGTCGGGACGCTTTTTCCCCTCACCCTCCGTGATCTCTGGCCTAACGATCTGCCATATAACTAGGTTAGATCAAGAAGTTGCATGCTTATACTACTTTATAAAATCATGACCAATATGAGGAGAATAATGAGGAGCTATTGCAACAATGTGAAGATACATTATCTTTTCATAGGTGGAAGGTGGTAATATATGCACAACATGGAACCAATCTGTTTGATGTAGGAAAGTAAAGAGATTGGACACTTACTCTGAGAGGAACATAATCGACCTTGCTCTCTACATCATGGGAATCATTAATTGCGGCAGAGTTTTGATTAACGACAATAGGCAGCTCATCATCCTGTGATCACCAAATTTTCATTTTGCGCATCACAAGAAGTACAGATTTACAATATATAAATGCACAATCTCTAATTATTTATAACCAGGAGAATGCATGCAATGTCATTGTGTATTTGTAGTAGTACTAGAGTGCTAATACAATCAGGAAAAACATAAGCATGTAACTTTTTATCACTTCCACAAGGTAAGCATGGCGGAGCAACAGAGAAAAGACTAACGGCGGAACAGCTCGCACAAAAGACTACAGAAGTGGCATGCATCATAACAATCTTAGTCAAAGCTTGCAATAACAGGGAACGATCCTTGGGGGTTGGATATACAATCCGGCCACGTGGGTTCAGGTCCTCGTGACACAAATTTAAGTTCTTCTTTATACCATGTGGCATGATCTATCAGAAGAAGTGACCAGTCCAGTGGCTAAAATGCAGAGAATGTGAGATCTGGTAGTTAATGATGGTTAATTACTCACCATGGGCTCAAAACCACCATCAGCAGTAGTGACGCTGCCGTTGTCAAGCGAAGACAGTGTTGGGAAATCATCATAGGCCATGGCAGACTGCGATAGGCGGAGAAATCATCGTTAGTTATGCAAGTTCAAGACTAGACTGAAAAACCAAAAACAAAATCTTCTTTTCTCAAGAACCACCTCTCCTTTTTGTGCAGGATCAAAGGCTCGAGACAATTAAGGACCAGATGAAGCAGATGAGATTAACGAGTGAAATCAAATAAAGGCGTGGATGCATGGTACTTACGTGGATGCGTGTGCATGGATCCGAGGTAGCTCACGATAGACTCCTCCCGTGTCGCCCCTGCGCGGCGACCGGGGGGAACCCTAGCGCCGCCGCGTCCTCGTCTCTCCCCCGACCTCTCCTCCTCGCCGCCGCCGGGGCGCGCCGCCGAGCAAAGCCCGGTCGGCGTCGGCGGCGACGGGATCTCTTCTCCCACGGCTCGCTGGATCTGGCGCGGGCGGATCGCGGCGGTTGTTGGCGGCGCGCTGGAGGCGGGGCGCGCCGGCGCGGGCTTGGGGGCGACGGCTGGGCTCACGCTCGCGGTTTCCCCTGGTGTGCGTGGGAGTCCGCTCAGGGCGCGCGGCGGCGGCCCTCGGCAAGCGGTGGCGGGCGCTGGGCTCTCGGCGGCGCTCCGGCGTGTGCAGGCGGCGGTGGTCCCTGTGCGTGGTCGGAGGCTCCATCTCTGACCCGGACGGCGCGGGGGATGGCGGCGGCCCGGCGTGGCCGGCGATCTGGATGCGGTGGTGCCGGCAGCTCGCTGATCTGCCGGTGCTCCAGGGTTCTGCCTGGTGGTGCTGGTGGTGACGGCGGCCCGTGCACGAGAGTTGGATCCCTTCGAACTGATCTGGGTGAAAACTTGCCTTCGGCATCTGCTAAGGCCAGCGGTGGCGGCGCTATCTGCGTCATTCCCTTCTTGAAGGCATCGCCGTGGAGAAGTTCAAGGCCACTCTCTACTACCTCCGGGGGAAACCCTAGATCGGATGATCGGATGACGGCGGCGCTCTGGTGTCGTTCCTCCCTTGGGGGCGTCATTCTTGGAGGTACACACGTGATCGAGGGACCAGAGGACGGATTCTTTGGTGGAGCGGTGCTTCATCCTACACACTGATGGCGACGGATCTTGACGGCGTGGCGCAGTGCAGATTCGGAGTTCGCTGTGGGAGGATGGACTCGCGCAGGACGACGACGCTGTCGGGCGTCGTGGTGGCGTCGATGGCAGAGAGACCTGGCACGGTTCATGCAACAGTACAGCTCCGAAGATGGATTGGTGGCAGGTGGCTGCGGCGGCCTCATACCCGGCAGGTGTCCTGGTTGAGGAGTGCGCCGGACTGGTAGGTGCCCCATACCCGGCAGGCGTCCTAGTTGGGACCTCAGGTCTTAGATGTTTAGGTTTGGCTGCGATGTCTGTTTGGTATTAGGCCCAAACTATCTGCGCCCCTTCATCAATTGGAAAGGTGTCACTAGTAGAAAACAGGGCTTTGGTCCAGGCCAGCCCAGCCCATTAGTCCCGGTTCAGTCAGGAACCGGGACCCATGGGGGCATCGGTCCCGGTTCGTGAGGCCAGGGGGCCGGCCTGGCCTCGTGGGCCATTGGTCCCGGTTCGTCTGGACCCTTTGGTCCCGGTTCCAGACACGAACCGGGACCAATGGGCCTCGCTCCTGGCCCACATCCATTGGTCCCGGTTCGTGGCTGGAACCGGGACCAAAGGGTGGCCTTTAGTCCCGGTTCCAACCACGAACCGCCCTTTGGTCCCGGTTCCAGCCACGAACCGGGACCAATGTTGTGCCTATATATACCCCTCGCCCACGAGCAGAGCACTCCACTGCTCTGTTTTTTCTGGCCGGCGAGGGGAGGGGTTTGTGGTGCTCTAGCTCACCTCCTATGCACATGAGGTGTTCGATGAAATGCCCGAGCAACACTATTTAAGCTTTCTCCTCTTCAAACTCGACCTTCAAGCTCCATTTTCCTCAAGATTTGTCTAGGTTTAGCGGTCCGTCACGTCCCGTCCCCGTCTTCACCGCCGTCGATCGCCCGCGCCGATCTCATCGCCGGCATAACCGTGGTGAGCCTCTTGTTCTTATCTTCTTTCTAAAAGAAAAAAATTCTTACTTGTATGATTTACATAGATACTTGTATAATTTTCTTACTTTTATTATTGTTTATTATTATATAGTGCGATGGCTTTGGTATCCGCCCCCGTCGGCCCTCGTCCTGTCTATGATTCGGATGTGGTATATATTATATTTTATAACTATTTGGTTCATTTGTTGTTTATGACAATTATGCCGACCAATGTGACATAGATTTTTTTTATCTAGGAGGTATGTGAACCGGAAATTCCAACCGACCCTATTGTCGAGAGGTTAAATTCAGTTGAAGAAGAAAACAATTACTTGAAGGAAAAATTAAAAAAAATTGAGGAGGAGAAGATGATATTGGAGTTGCATGTTGCGGATGTCGTCGATGATCAGAAGATCAAGATGGATGCAATGCGCTTCAAGATTAGAAAGTATAGAAAATATGCCATTCATACCGAGGCTTGGTATCATTATGCCGTTGGATCAATTGTTACCTTGGTTGCGATTATGATCGCATTTGTTGTTGCATTGAAATGTTTTACATAGTTTCAATAATGTATGGTTTAATTAGATGCTCTGGAGAGCTATATGTTGTTCAATGAGAACTATGTATGTACTTTGGTTTTAATGTGATGATGAACTTCTATTAATTTGGTCACTTATCTATTCATGATGTTTTGTAATGGTTTTTGACACACTTAATTATATATAATGCACGCAGATGAACCGACAATGGATGTACGGTGACAGACGCACCTCCGAGTACATTAAGGGCGTGCATAATTTTCTCGAAGTGGCTGAGGCAAACAAGCAGAATGGTTTTATGTGTTGTCCATGCCCTATATGTGGGAATACGAAGTCTTACTCTGACCGGAAAATCCTTCACACCCACCTGCTTTATAAGGGTTTCATGTCACACTATAATGTTTGGACCAGGCACGGAGAAATAGGGGTTATGATGAAAGACCGCGAAGAAGAAGAGGACGATGACAACTATGTGCCCCCTGAATACGATGATGCTGCAACGGGGGAAGCTGAAGATCAAGAGGAACCAGACGATGTGCCCGATGATGATCTCCGCCGGGTCATTGTTGATGCAAGGAGACAGTGCGAAAGTGAAAAGGAGAAGCTGAAATTCGATCGCATGTTAGAGGATCACAAAAAAGGGTTGTATCCCAATTGCGAAGATGGCAACACAAAGCTCGGTACCGTACTGGAATTGCTGCAGTGGAAGGCAGAGAATGCTGTGCCTGACAAAGGATTTGAGAAGCTACTGAAAATATTGAAAAAGAAGCTTCCAAAGGATAACGAATTGCCCGACAGTACGTACGCAGCAAAGAAGGTCGTATGCCCTCTAGGATTGGAGGTGCAGAAGATACATGCATGCCCTAATGACTGCATCCTGTACCGCGGTGCGTACGAGGATTTGAATGCATGCCCGGTATGCGGTGCATTGCGGTATAAGATCAGACGAGATGACCCTGGTGATGTTGACGGCGAGCCCCCCAGGAAGAGGGTTCCTGCCAAGGTGATGTGGTATGCTCCTATAATACCACGGTTGAAACGTCTGTTCAGAAACAAAGAGCATGCCAAGTTGATGCGATGGCACAGAGAGGACCGTAAGAAAGACGGGAAGTTGAGAGCACCCGCTGACGGGTCGCAGTGGAGAAAAATCGAGAGAAAGTACCAGACTGAGTTTGCAGGTGACCCAAGGAACTTATGGTTTGGTTTAAGCGCGGATGGCATTAATCCTTTCGGGGAGCAGAGCAGCAATCACAGCACCTGGCCCGTGACTCTATGTATCTATAACCTTCCTCCTTGGCTGTGCATGAAGCGGAAGTTCATTATGATGCCAGTACTCATCCAAGGCCCTAAGCAACCCGGCAACGACATTGATGTGTACCTAAGGCCATTAGTTGAAGAACTTTTACAGCTGTGGAATGGAAACGGTGTACGTGTGTGGGATGAGTACAGACAGGAGGAATTTGACCTGCATGCGTTGCTGTTTGTAACCATCAATGATTGGCCTGCTCTCAGTAACCTTTCAGGACAGACAAACAAGGGATACCACGCATGCACGCACTGTTTAGCTGACACCGAAAGTATATACCTGGACAAATGCAGGAAGAATGTGTACCTAGGGCATCGTCGATTTCTTCCGACCAACCATCAATGTCGAAAGAAAGGCAAGCATTTCAAAGGCGAGGCAGATCACCGGAAGAAGCCCGCCATGCGTACCGGTGATCACATACTTGCTATGGTCAATGATTTACATGTAATCTTTGGAAAGGGTCCCGGCGGACTATCTGTTCCGAATGACGCTGAGGGACGCGCTCCCATGTGGAAGAAGAAATCTATATTTTGGGACCTACCCTACTGGAAAGACCTAGAGGTCCGCTCTTCAATCGACGTGATGCACGTGACAAAGAACCTTTGCGTGAACCTGCTAGGCTTCTTGGGCGTGTATGGAAATACAAAAGATACACCGGAAGCACGGGAGGACCTGCAACGTTGGCACGAAAAAGACGGCATGCCTCCAAAGCAGTATGAAGGTCCTGCCAGCTACGCTCTTACCAAAGAAGAGAAGGAAATCTTCATTGAATGCCTGCTCAGTATGAAGGTCCCGTCTGGCTTCTCGTCGAATATAAAGGGAATAATAAATATGACAGAGAAAAAGTTTCAGAACCTAAAGTCTCATGACTGCCACGTGATTATGACGCAACTGCTTCCGGTTGCATTGAGGGGGCTTCTACCGGAAAATGTTCGACTAGCCATTGTGAAGCTATGTGCATTCCTCAATGCAATCTCTCAGAAGGTGATCGATCCAGAATTCATACCAAGGCTATGGAGTGATGTGGCGCAATGTCTTGTCAGTTTCGAGCTGGTGTTCCCACCATCCTTCTTCAATATCATGACGCACGTCCTAGTTCATCTAGTCGACGAGATTGTCGTTCTGGGCCCCGTATTTCTACACAATATGTTCCCCTTTGATAGGTTCATGGGAGTCCTAAAGAAATATGTCTGTAACCGCGCTAGGCCAGAAGGAAGCATCTCCATGGGCCATCAAACAGAGGATGTCATTGGGTTTTGTGTTGACTTCATTCCTGACCTTAAGAATATTGGTCTCCCTCAATAGCGGTATGAGGGGAGACTGACTGGAAAAGGCACGCTAGGAGGGGACTCAATAATATGCAGGGACGGGCATTCTTGGTCTCAAGCACACTACACAGTTCTACAGAACTCTACCTTGGTGACCCCGTATGTCGATGAACACAAGAACATTCTGCGCTCCAAACACCCGGAGCAGTGTGACGACTGGATTACATGTGAACACATCAGGACTTTCGGCAGTTGGTTGGAAACACGTCTCAGAGGTGATAACACTTTTTCTGATGAGCTGTACTCGTTGTCCAGGGGACCATCTTCGACTGTATTGACTTACAAAGGATACGAGATAAATGGGAATACATTTTACACGATCGCCCAAGATCAAAAGAGCACCAACCAAAACAGCGGTGTTCGCTTTGATGCAGCAACCAAGAGGGGAAAGGACACATATTATGGTTACATAGTGGACATATGGGAACTTGACTACGGACATGATTTTAAGGTCCCTTTGTTTAAGTGCAAATGGGTCAATCTGTCAGGAGGCGGGGTACAGGTAGAGCCACATTATGGAATGACAACAGTGGATCTGAACAATCTTGGGTACACAGAAGAACCATTCGTCCTAGCCAATGATGTGGCACAGGTTTTCTATGTGAAGGACATGTCTACCAAACCGAGAAAAAGAAAAGATAAGGAAGCGAATACATCATACGATGAGCCAAAGCGCCACATAGTTCTTTCAAGGAAAAGAGACATCGTGGGAGTGGAGGGTAAGACAGACATGTCTGAAGATTACGAAAAGTTTCATGAAATTCCTCCCTTCAAAGTCAAGGCTGACCCAAGCACCCTGTTAAGCGATGAAGAATATCCATGGTTAAGGCGCAATAAGCAAAGGACACAAGCGAAGAAAAAGTGAAGACAGATGAAGTCAGAAAGGGTTGAAAATTGATGATGTGGCTTTGAATGGTTCATTTTGAGCACATAAAAAGTCTGGAGTTCAAATAAGTTCAAAAAAATGAAATCCCTTTGTAACAGATGAGTTTTCGTCCGAAACCCTGATACTTCGAAAGAGATTGTCCATTTTGTACATGAAGTGCATCCAGTTTTTGCCGCAACCCTCTCACTTTTTAGCACATGCTATGTGGGTGAAATGATTATATCATGCCAATTTTCAACCTCTTCAGAGTTCATTTGAAGAACTTTTTTTGTTAGAAACTTTAATAGCAAAAAGAATTATCATAAAGATTTTTTTTGTTAGAAACTAAAATAACAAAAACTGTTTTTGAATATAATGATAAAACACAGTAATATTAAATAGCAGTAAAAAGAATCACTCAAAAATCTATTTTTATAGTAAAGTTAATCACAAACTAGTGATTCACACAAATTTCAAAGAATTCAAATTTAAACTATTCGAATTGGAAAACTAATGGCACTAATAGAAAGTTTATAATATTTATTACCTAAAAGCAAAAAGAATTAAAAAGAAAAGAAAATAAATAAAGCAAAAAACAAAACAGAAAAACTGGAAAAAAATAGAAAAAATATGCCACCTACTGGGCCACCACGGCCTGAATACGACTAGAAACCCAACCACGGGCTAGGATTCAGGCCCGCAGAAGGCCCAGTAGGCCCACAGGCATTGGAGAGTTAGGTTAGGCCCGTAAGCCTGCATTTGAGAGGAGCTCGAGAGGGCAGCAGCAGTGGGGTTTATAAACCACTCCGCGCCCCTCTCAACTAGCGAGGTGGGACTAAACTTTTGGCCGCGGGCAGCACAAGGCCTTTGGTCCCGGTTGGTGACACCAAACCGGGACTAAAGGGGTGCATTAGTACCGGTTCGTGGCACAAACTGGGACCAATGCCACCCTTTGGTCCCGGTTCGTGCCACCAACCGAGACCAAAGGGTTGTGCTTCCCACCCTTTCGCGTAGCCAAAACAGACCTTTGGTCCCGGTTGGTGGCACGAACCGGGACTAAAGGAGGCATTGGCCCCGGTTGATGCCACGAACCGGGACCAAAGGTGTGGCTATATAAGCCAACACTTGGGAAAATTTCCCCAAGTGCTCCCATTCTCCCCCGACGCCGCCGCACAGCGCCCCGACGCCGACACCTTGCTTCTCGTAGCTATCGCCGTCGCCACGCCCTGCCCCGTCACCGCCCGCTCCTCGTCGCCGTCGCCGGCCCTACCTCCTCGTCGCCGTCGCCGTGCCCTGCATCGACACCGTCGCTGCGCCCTGCCCCGTCGCCGCGCCGCCCGAGCCCGTCCTTGTCATCGCCGCCACCGAGCCCGCTCCTCGTCGCCGACGCGTCCTCGCTGTGAGCGCCGCCCCGATCCCCTCCTCCTCCTCCTATTCCTCCCTGTACTGGCCGCCGTCGCCGCACCCTGCCGTCGACCCCGACGCCCTGCCGCCGACCCCGATGCCATCGCCGGCGAGCCACTGACCAAGGGGGTCCAGTGTGGCGACACCGTGTGGGATAGAGGAAGATGAGGAGTGCATGGCATCGATTCCCCCCTCTGTCCAAATTTTTCTGAATTTACAGAATTTTTTGACAGTGCTAAACAGTGCACATCAAGTGTATGATAAAATGCAAAAGGGCTCTAGGAATTTTAAGAATTTTTGAGAATTTTTGTGGTGAGGTGTTGATGCACAAAAGAGAGTCTGGCAAAGTTTGAGAATTTTTTGTGCAATTTAAATTGCGTTTTGACCATGGAGTTTGAATCTGGTCCAAATTTGAACTGAATGATATTTGAAAATTTTGAACTATAGAACCAAATGTTTTTGGCGGAATGGGTTGTGGGTACTGTCAAATAGATGGAGTAATTTTTGTGTGTGCAAAAGAATTGGGGAGAATATAGCTCCTTTGCAAATCAAAGGAAATATGAATAATTGAAATTCCAACTTTGGAATTTATTAAATATAAGAAAAATATTTACATAGTTAGAGATATTTGCACAGTTAGAGATTATTCATGATTCAAAGTCCAGTTTTTTAGAGAATTTGCATAGAGAATTTTTTTAGAGAAATGGTGGAGTTCACATATAATGTATATATATTGTATTTTTTATATGATGAAAATTGTTTTGTTCATCTATATATATATATATATATAAATATATATATATATATATATATATGTAGTGGCTATGTATGTATGGATGTTCATAAAATGTTTTGTTCATATATGTATTAATTATTTGTTCATAGCATTTTTTTATATGATTGAATTTTTTTTCAGACATTTTTCATAGCCATATATATGTAGTGGCTATATGTATGTATGGATGTTCATAGAATTTTTTATATGTATGTGGCTATATGTATATGTCATTGTCGATATAGCCCTCCCCGATAACTTCGACATGAGGGGGGGGGGAGGGGGTCGATATACCCCTCCCCGATAACATTTTTTTTATATGATGATTTTTTTTATTAGCCATATATATGTATGGCTATATGTACGTATGGATGTTCATAGAATTTTTTATATGTATGTGGCTATATGTATATGTCATTGTCGATATAACCCCTCCCCGCATAACTTCGACATGAGGGGGGGGGGGGTCGATATACCCCTCCCCGATAACATTTTTTTTATATGATGAATTTTTTTTCATAGCCATATATATGTATGTGGCTATATGTATGTCGTTGTCGATATAGCCCCTCCCCAATAACTTCGACATGAGGGGGGGGGGTCGATATACCCCCTCCCCGATAACATTTTTTTTCTAAGTTACTAAGGTAAAATGTTCACCCCCCTCTCGATATACCGGGCGACCAACTCTCGAGGCCACCCATACCCTAGAAAAAAAGCGTTGTCGATCTCCTACCCCCTCCCGCCCCTACCCGACAAACTCTCGAGGCCACCCAAACCGCTAGAAGATAACTCCGGTAACTTCGACATGAGGGGGGACGTCGATCAACCCCCTCTCGCCCGAAGCGTCGAGCTAGCTAGGTCTACGTTTGCACTAATATATCCATCTGTCATGTTTGTATATTAATTGCCATGTTGTAGTATTTGCAGAAACTATGGAGCACCGAGACATCGAAGCAGAACAGTTGTTGGGGGACATAATCCTCGGCGGAGGTGATATCTTATCGTTTCTCAACGACACCAATGGTCTGGAAGGAGAGGGTGAAGCAGGCTCCGGTGATCGAACAATGGAGGTGGAAGGACATGATTATGATGGCTCCGGTGAGCGAACGGAGGAAGGAGCTGTTGCAAAGTCCGGCGAGGTATATATATTAATTAAGCCTGTGCTGACTAGCTAATTGATGCATTAATTGTTTTGGTATGTACACATATTAACTCTCTTCTTTCTTCTTTTCCAGCCCTCCGGATCGAGCCAAACTTCGGTAACGAGACGAGGCCCGAAGAAAAGGTTGCGCTAGGATGAAAGGTTCACGATCACAGCAATCAAGGGCGATGGCCAACCGATTGAACCCAGCCGGACCAAGGAAGCATTTTCTGCTTAGTGCGGGGTTCTTGTTAGGGACATGATCCCGATCAGCATCCACCAATGGAATAAGCCTAAGAGCGAAGACCCTCAAGTGTCTTTTGTCAACGATAGACAGAAAGATGATCTTTGGACCGCGCTGAAGGCAAATTTCACCCTACCGCCAGAGGAGGATCCGGATAAGCCAGTTATAGAGCCATTGGTCAAGGCTCATGCTCTTAAGAAGATGGCAGATCTATTCAGGAGGTGGAAGAATGAGTTGAAATCAACGTTTGTCGACAAAGGGAAGACTCCAGAATTCACCGGCCGATTTGAGAAGATAAGAGATCACTGGCCCGCATTTATGGCCCACAAGAATCGGAGAAGAGTAAGAAGATGTCAGCGACAAACAAGAAAAATGCTGCAAAGAAGGAGTATCACCATCGCACGGGGTCAGGTGGCTACCTCAAAGCCCGGCCGTTGTGGGACAAGGCTGAGAAGGACCTGCTTGATAAAGGGGTCGAACCAGAGACATTGAACTGGCCAGACCGTTCAAGGACTTGGTTCTTCGGGGTTGGGGGAACCTTGGACCCTGAAACAGGGAAGTGCCGTTGGACGAAGGAGCAACTTGAAATACCCGTCAAGAAGTTTCAGAAGTATATCGCCGCAGCGCAGGAAGGGACGTTCGTTCCCGACAGAGAGAACAACGAGCTCACACAGGCCCTCGGGAATCCTGAGCACCCAGGATGAACACGAGGCACGGCAGGCTCCGTTGCGTGGAAGGTTGGGTTTCCCAGCGCAGGCGGTTACAAAACCCAGGAGAGGAGGAGGAAAGTGGAGCAGACCGGCAGTCGCTGACTGCAAGGGTACGAGCGCTAGAGGAACAAGCACTACTACTTCAGAGCCAGCGACCTGCCGGAGCTACCCCAGAAGCTACCCCTCCATCTCAGCGGAGAAGCAGCGTGGCTTCCACCGAGGTCCTTCAGCAGCCTGACTTCACGGCTCCCATCTACCCCGTGGATGCTATCACGGAGGCTCAAGATTGCCACCTTATGACGCAATGGCAGCACCTCAAAGTCAAGGCGGCTGTCGGCTCTGTTGCACCTCCTCAACCCGGCGCAACTTTTCACTACCTTCCGATTCCACAAGGCTATGCTGTTGTGATGGTCGATGAAATAACGGAGGGTTTTGAGGAGCTCCAGCTTGACCACCCTACCGGTGAAGGGGAGACTCAGCTGGGTCTTGCTCTGAAGACTCCATGTCTATGGCGGAAGGAGCTCATCAACCTTCCGAACTGGACGCCTCCGCCTCCTCCTCCGGCGAGTCAGGGCACTCCGCCTCCTCCTTCGCCTCTTCCTCTGGCGAGTGATCAGGGCACTCCGCCTCCTTCTCCGCCTGCTCCGGCGCGTGGCAACACTCCGCCTCCTTCTCCAGCTGCTCCGGCGCGTGGCGGCACTCCGCCTCCTTCTCCGCCTGCGCCAGCGCGTCCGAGCAGCCCGCCTCCTCCTCCGCCTCGTCAGCAACAACGGAAGACAGCCGCCGCCGCTCCGGCTGCTCCGGCGCGTCGTAGCACTCCGCCTCCTTCTCCACCTCGTAAGCAACGAAGGAAGACAGCCGCAGCCGCTCCGGCTGCTCCGACGTCTAGCAGTACAGCCAGAGGCGGGAGGCAATACATATTCGGTCCATCTCTCAAGCCTCTAGAGAAGTTACCATACGAGATGACCGAGGAGGAAAACGCGCAGATCTGTCAAGCCGAAGTGAAGGACTTTTTTGCAAAGAAAAATCCACCTCCGGAGGAGAAGATAGATCCGGTGAAATTGAAGCGCACTTTGGAGAACCTGAAGCGACCACCACCACCTCCGCCGGATGACAACCATGCCCGCGCTCTTAAAAAGGCAGTGGGAGGAGCGCGCCGGTCGGGAACTACTTCAAGTGACAAAAGGTTACAAGAACGAAGAAGTGGGAACAAAATTCCCCAGCTCGGTGAACAGGCAAACCAATCGTGCCCCCCGCTCAAGGTGTCTAGCGATATCGTCGTAAATCTGCCGGCGATGTTGCCCGGTACCAATCCTGGTGATTACCTGCCCGACGATGCACATTTTGATACAATGGAGGTGGACGAACATAAATACGAGTACGGGAAGCCTCTCGTCAGACCTGGTGATTCTCCTCTAACAACGATGATGCGAAGATTCCATAAGTGGTACATGGACACCTGTAAGTCTGGGAAGGATATTTTGACGCTGAGAATTAAAGAGGAGCACGACCTCGTTGGAATTGATCTGTTGTCTGTTCCATTTGAGGAGTTCTTCCAGTTTTTCAATCAAAAGGACCTCGATAAAATAATCATCACTTGCTACTGTCTATAAGTACTATACTTCTGTAATTAAGTCTCTATATATAGCTCAGCTCTTTCATTGCATGTATATATAATTATCCTCACTATATTATGCAGATTGAAGATCGTCGAATGCAGAAATGCAGAAATCTATGATATTGGGTTCATTAACACAAATCTCATAGATGCATGGACGATTGAATATAATCCGAAAGAAACCGAGGCCAACTTGCTACAATCGTTGCTTAAAAATCAAAACAAAGATAAAATACTCTTTCCTTACAACTTCAAGTGAGTGTTACTGTCTTCTGCATATTCGGTTTCCTTTATTACTCGAGGTTATAGTCATGTAATTGATGAGTTATGCATGCGTGCGCAGCTTCCACTTTATTCTCCTAGAGATTAAGCTTGAGCAGGGACTAGTAACCGTCTTAGACTCAAGACGAAAAGATCCCAAGGAGTATGCGGCCATGACTGAAATGCTCCAGAAGTAAGTTCAATCGATCATTATCGCACCATATCGGCAACTTTGTTTATTTCTTGATATCAAGTAATTATTTTCTTTGTCTCGCAGGGTTTGAAAAGTGTTCACCGCAGAAGCTCCGGGACTGCCGGGGGAGCTGCGATTTACACACCCGAAAGTAAGTACTACTAGCTAGTTCCGCGCATCTCCCATTGATTCTAGCTGGTTTCATCAATACCATTTATAATGCTTGATTATCAGTTTGATTGACCTCTATTTCTTGTAAAGTGGTTGTGGCAGGAAGGCGGGAATAATTTTTGTGGATACTACATTTGCGAGTACATCTACAACGCGACGACCTCTAAGCGGGGCTACTCTGAAAAACAATATGAAGTGCGTAAGCAATAATATTCACAATTTTATTTTATTACCATCAGTTGTGTTGAGTTTCATTCATATATATGTATTGACCCCCTTCTTCAAATTAGATTTGGCAGCTGCGGGATGAACTCCTACCACAAGATCGCATAAAAGCAATTCAAGAGGAATTGGCGGGATTCTTTCTTGACCACGTCATCAATCCAGCCGGAGAATACCATGTGAAACTTGACATCAGATGTTAGGGATTGTAAGAGATCTTATATTGTATATATGTAGCTAGTAGCGTCAGATAGATATACGAAAACTTGTTGTTTGACCAATCTCTCGGAGAAGGAGGAGGTCGATCACTTCTCTCTGTATATGTTCATGATGATCTTGTGTACTTAATGGTTTACTTCATTTGCTTACTAGTTAGCGTGTCGAGTCCTCTCTATACGTATAGTACGTAGCGTCGACCAAGCACGGAGATAAGAGAGGACACTTCTATCTATTAGCTAGCTAACACAATATATGAAACCCCTAAATTAACCCTACAAAACCAACCCCCTAAACCCCCCCCCCCCCCCCCCCTATTTCAAACAAAAACCCCAGCTCCTGAGCTGCTGACGCGTGGATGCTCTTTGGTCCCGGTTGGTGTTACCAACCGGGACTAAAGGCCCTCCTGCCTGGGCTCGCCGCAGCGGCCACGTGGAGCCCTATCTGTCCCGGTTCGTAGGCGAACCGGGACTAAAGGTACTGGGCTTTAGTCCCGACCCTTTAGTCCCGGTTCGAGAACCGGGACAAATGGGCCTTATGAACCGGGACAAATGGGCCTTTTTCTACTAGTGTGTAGCGACAGTTGTTGCTTAGACGGTGGCTTTAGTCTTGCTGTTGTATGGCTTTGTAAGCTCTTGTGAGAATAATTAATAAAGTGGCCGTATGCATCGCCCAGATGCAAAGGCCGGGGGTCATCCTCCTTTTCTAAAAAAAAAAAAATGGATCCGAGGTAGCTGCTGGTTGGAGATCCTTCCATGGGAGTAGGATCACCATGTCCATGGCTGGATCCTTCATGGTTGGAGATCCTTCCATGGGAGCTAGCTAGCTGGATGCCTGGATGCAAGCAACACACGGGAGGAGGAGGAGGAGGAGAATGAAAATGAAAGCAACGTTGGTCTTGGACCAAGATGGGGACGGGATTTTAAACTACATACAAAAAATCGAGACGTTGGAAATAGCGGTTTCCCTTCCAGATTAAGGAGCTGAAAATTAGAGGATTTGTTTCCACGCAAATCGGATCGTTTGTTTACGTACGTTTGGGAACACACAATAAATTAGGTCCGAAATCAGAGGAACTTCCTTTTCGGCTCGTTTGCATCTCCTCTCCAGCACGTCAGGATCTCCAAATCTGGGCCGTCTTCGAACCTTTCCAATGGTGGAATTGTGGATTCCCTTGGAAGTGTTAGAGATACGACAAGCAAATCAACTCGACGAAGAACGAAGAACAAGCAGGGACACGGAATTTTAACGTGGAAAACCCCTCCAACACGAAGGGGTAAAAATCACGGGCGCCAACCAGCCAAACTTCACTATATCAGGGGAGGTTACAAACGCCGGGGATTTACAACTGATCAACTATCCCGTGCGGTGGCTTATAAGAGGTATATATAACACAGTTGACCTAGGTCAATACTGATCCGTACCGTCAGTGTGCCATTTACCGGCGACGGGCCTCGCTCCGCTCGCTCGTCAGGAGTTAGCCTCCCTCTTTATACTTGAATTTGAAGCAGAACATAACAAACTCCAACTTGAGACAAATTTCCATCTTGTAGCATGAATTAGAACCTCCTCCCTGAACAATAAAGAAAACACTTTCGGCGCCAAACAGCCACTAGGGCTAATGAGTTATACCAACTAAGTCGCTCAAACTTAGCAACAGGAACTGGCTTTGTCAACATATCAGCAGAATTATCATGAGTACTAATCTTGCATACCTTCAGTTTACCTTGCTCAACAATGTCTCGAACATAATGATATTTGACATCAATGTGCTTCTCATGGAACATCTGATCCTTAGTGAGGTAAATGGCACTCTGACTGTCACAAAACAAGTTAATGCAAGAATTATCTCCACAAAGCTTAGCATACAAACCTTTTAGCCAAACTAATTCTTTACATGCTTCTGCAATAGCCATGTATTCTGCTTCAGTGGTAGATTCAGCAACTACTGGATGTGACGTTGCCCTCCAACTCACGGCACACCCACCAACAGTGAACACATAACCTGTAAGGGACCTCTTTTTGTCCAAATCGCTGGAAGCAAAATCTGAATCCACATAGCCAGCTAGTCCCTCACCAGTTCTGCCGAATTTCAAACAAGCATTGGAAGTGCCACGAAGGTACCTGAAAATCCACTGAACAGCCTTCCAATGTTCTTTACCAGGGTTATCCATGTACCGACTTACCAAACTCATTGCAAATGACAAATCAGGCCTAGAACACACCATGGCATACATTAAAGAACCAACAGCATTGGAATATGGAACTCTTGACATATACTCAAATTCTTCATCATTACTAGGACAGTGAGAAGATGACAATTTGAAATGAGGAGCAATGGGAGTGCTTACCGACTTAGCATCATGCATGTTAAAACGATGAAGAACTTTCTGAATGTAACTCTGCTGACTAAGAAATTAAACTAAATTTATGTCCCTCGTAATCTCCATACCTAGAATTTTCTTAGCAGCACCAAGATCCTTCATCTCAAACTCACTACTTAACTTTGCCTTTAAAGTATCTCATTCTTGCCCTTGGCAGCAATCAACATATAATAGCAAGTATATAGGTGATCCGTCAACAAATTTAATGTAAACACAACTATCATATGCGGACCTCTTAAATTCATGTGTTATCATAAATGAATCAAACCTTTTATACCACTGTCTCAGAGACTGTTTCAAACCATATAGGGACCTCTTTAACTTGCAAACAAATTTCTCCTTACCAGGCACTATGAAACCTTCTGGTTGGTCCATGTAAATCTCCTCCTCCAATTCACCATGCAGAAAAGCAGTCTTGACATCTAACTACTCAAGCTCAAGATCATGCATAGCAACAATACAAAAAAATGCACGAATGGAACTATGCTTCATAACTGGAGAGAACACATCATTATAATCAATACCTGGTATCTGACTGAAACCCTTAGCCACTAACCTAGCCTTAAATCTCACAGGCTCACTAGGAGACAAACCATCCTTCCTTTTGAAGATCCATTTGCAGCGAACGGTCTTCTTTTGGTTAGGCAAGCGCACAACATCCCATGTGCCATTTTTCTCAAGTGACTGCATCTCTTCCCACATAGCAGCAATCCACTTCTCGTGGTCATTGGAAACAACTGCTTCAGTGTATGTGGATGGCTCATGGATGTTCTCAACATGTTTTGCACAACTGAAAGCATAATGAACAATGTCACATTCTTCAATTAGGCATTTAGGTTTGTTAATGACTCTCTCTCTCTCCTGTCGGCTGCAAGAGTCTGAACTTGTCGCTGCAAAACAGGGGGTGAGTGCTGCATAACATCATCATCGTGAACCTCTGTATCTGGAGCATCATCAACATTGTCATCAACTTGTGCATCTGGAGCAACATCATCATTATCAGCAATTACATGTTCCTCCTCATCAAGGTGCCCCACCAGCACAGTAACTCATTGTGGCTCTACATCAAAAGTATCTGTGGACAGATCATCATGATACATAACAGATTCATTGAAAACAACACTCCTGCTCACAAAAACCTAATTAGTTTCAGGATTCCATAACATGTATCCTTTTACTCCTGAACCGTATCCAACAAACACACACTTAATAGCTCTAGGCTCAAGTTTTCCATTATCAACGTGTGTATATGCAGTGCAACCAATGCGAATAATCAGCTGGTGTACCAGACCATACCTCAATGGGAGCTTTCTTATTAAGTGGAATGGATGGTGACCTGTTGATGAGGTAGCAGGCAGTGGAGGGGCTTCAGCCCAAAAACGTTTGCCCATGCGAGCATTGGACAACATGCAGCGAGCCCTGGAGATGATGGTTCTGTTCATGCGCTCAGCCACACCATTCTGTTGAGGAGTGTACGGGACGATGTGGTGCCTGACGATGCCCAAGTTTCTGCAATAACTGTTAAAAGCCTTTGAACAGAATTCCATACCATTGTTAGTACGAAGTATTTTTACCTTCCTCTCAGTTTGCCTTTCTACCATAACTTTCCAATCCTTAAAGGCATCAAACACATCATATTTATTTTTCAAAAAATAAGGTCACACTTTTCTGGAGTAATCATCAATAATTGTAAGCATATAACGAGCACCAGCAAGTGAAGGTTTACGGAAAGGTCCCCACAAATCAGCACGTACATAATCTAATATACCTTCTGTGGTATGAACAGCAACATTGAACCTTACCCTCTTGTGCTCACTCTGCTCGCTCGTCAGAAGTTAGCCTCCCTCTTTATACTTGAATTTGGAGCATAACATAACAGTCAGCAAAGCCGCCTCGCCATTCAAGGAGTCTGAGGGGTTAGGTAGGGTATACAGAAGAAGACAAGGCAGGAACAAATGTCTGCAGCAGTACAACAGCAACAATTTGATGCTCTAGTCAGTGGAAACAATTTGATGTCGTGTAGAATAAGGGGCTAGTAACAACTAATGAGTTTCGATATCGATTATCATACATTGGCCTCCAGGCCGGGTTGATTGAAAAACAAAATGAAGCCCACGCATGCTCATGCGGTGTTCAGCAACACATAAATGCTTGTTTTGCTGGTTAATTAGGTCGGTTCGTCAAACTTTGTTGGCCCTCCTGTTATTGAAAGTACTACGAAATAAATACTGGTGGTCAAAATGGTGCTTTAAGTATAATTATACCAAGGAATAAAATGCATGGTCCTGATTTAGTCATCGCATTGAACCATCACTACAAGAATCAGGTATTTTGCCGTCTGCCATGACAGACGGCAAAGGACAGGTTCACGGACGGCAAATGTCTTTGCCGTCTGCTGGCAGACGGCCCCACTTCTAGCACAGAAAACCACAGTAAAGGGCTACTTTGCCGTCTGCATAAATCAAACGGACGGCAAAGACCTTTGCCGTCTGCCATACAGGCAAAACAAACGGCAAAATAATTGGACAGCATAGCAATCAGGTTAGCCCCGTTAGGTGGCTAACGGCAGACTTTATCGTCTGCCTACAGACGGCAAAGAGACAAGCTCCTTTGCCATCTACCAGGTGACGTCAGCTGGCCTTAGGTGGCTACTGGCAGACTTTGCCGTCCGCCACCGACGGCAAAGTCACACCAGCCTTTGCCGTCTGTCATCGACGGCAAAGTGACCAAATAGCCCTTTGCCGTCGGTGGCAGACGGCAAAGTGCCTGTATTGCCCCTTTTTATTCTGTTTTTTGCTATATCCAAGCATTTTCACAGCATATATATATATATATACACACACACACACACACATCTGGGCTATTCTGTTTCCTGTAACAGAATACTTGAACTGATGAATTCGAGCGGTTAAACTGATGCTTTCATTTTCCGTTGAAAATCGTCTTCTTTAGTTCAAATTTTTTTGTCGAAACGGCGCGTGTAATATATCGTTGGAAAGCTCTTGACATCTACGTTACAATCATATAATTTGTTTTTTGCAAAAAATTATGGTTTAAGAGCAGTTTTGAAAAAAACATTTTTTTCAAAACCGAAAACGCGAATCGTATTTTTAACTTAATTTTCAAACGGTTTGTCGGATTTGAGCAAATAAGATGGTGTTGAAAAGCTGATGAAAATCCGCTTCTTCCATATATCTAATGTTTTTTCAAATTCTATATGATTTAAAAGTAATTTGGAAAATGATGAAATTCTGGGCGAAACGTATTAACGCGTTTTTTTGCAAACGATTTGTCGGATTGACGCAAATGATACGGCGTTGGAAAGCTATGGAAAATGCGCAACTTTTTCGTATAGAAATGTTTTTCCAATTCCTTACGGTTTATACCTGAATTCAAATACGGTCAAATTTGATTTCAAACATGATTTTTTTTAAAAGTTTATGAAAATGGGGCAAATAATGTACCGTTGGATAGCTATCGAAAATGCGAAACTTAGTCATGTTGAACGTTTTCTCTAGTTCGCAACCGTTTAAGAGTAATTTTGAATACGGCAAGACGGATCCTACTGTTTTTCCTGCCTGAAAAACAGAGTACTTGTATTGATGTATGTGTGTATTTGTACTGAGCTATTTTTTTAAGAGTAATTTTGAATAATTCTGAAAAAAGAGTACTTGGACTGATGTCCGTATAATTTTGTACTGAGCGTGTTTTCACAGACTAGACTTACTCTATTTTTCTGTATGATTTTCCTCGTAACTTTTCAACGGTTTACGATATCATCGTCCCCGAACTTGCATCGTTTTATATCGTTGAACTGAATGACATTTTTTATAAAAGAAAAATGTTTTGTGTGTTTTTTTTTAACTCATATTTCTTGCAATGATGTTTTGGACTTCTTTTTTTTTGCGACTTGAACTTTTACCAACTTGAATTACCGTGTATGGATGAGCACTTGAACCTATAGAAGTGAAAGTTTTTGGTTTTAAATTCATATTTGTTTCCTTGTCCGAACTCATGGCATCATCATCATCGTACCTGCATGGCTTGTGTAGCTGAACTAAAATCAACTTTTACCCGAATAAATGTGTTGTGTATTTTCTTTGAGCATATTTTCCTCAGGTCCATAGACGGACTTACTCAAATTTCATAGACAAACCGACTGTGTTTTATTTTTTGAACTTACATGCTAGTAATAATTAAACATTCCCATACAATTTTTTCACTATTTGTGGCATCAACCAAAATAGGCAGGAGAGAGCACTATCGAACCGATCATTGTTTTTGATTCGTACTAATCAATGTTATTAATTCAAACAAATTTTCCTTTCTTGCACAAACATCTAACTGTTATGTACACTTTCTTTAAGAAGTAGCAATCAAATCATCATAGACAGAAAATTTGAATTTGCAGTTGGTGCTATGTGTACGGATTCCATGTTTTGGTCGTCCTCATTGTCTGCGTCATGTACTTCACCCTCAACCTGCTGGTGTCCTTCGTGCAAGTGATCGGCCGCGTCATAGTGGACTAGTGATCACTGTCCGTCCAAACCTTCCTCGTGCTGCAGTACAGAGAGAAACAAAATAGTGAGAAAAAAGAGCAGTAGAGAGAAACAAATTAGAGGTGAGCTACAAAAACATTAAATTATTCTAATAAATTCCTATGGTCAGTAATATCCATAGTGAAGCTTGGCTCTATATAGTACTGATCAGTACTAGTATTGTGTAAGTCGTAATGTTCAGTACTGCTACTTTGTCTTACTAATGAGCACTCATACTGATCTAGCTAACACAGCGAATTTTTCATCTAGTGGACTTTTAACATTATATTAGAAAACTTGAGCTACAAAATAAACAACTAGATTAGAATAGAAGCATTGGCTTATATTAGCAACGATGAGCTACAAAATAAACAACCAGATGCGAATTTGCTTCAAGTCAGGTTTACTATTTTTGAATTTGATGCATGTGGCACTATAGGACTGCTACGGGTTTGCAAGTTGGACTTGAGTACTTTTAAATTGTTTGCATAGTTTAGTGCTGAAATCCTCACCACAAAAGAACACATCTGCATTACCAATCGCATATAGCAAAACTGAACTTTCTGCGTCTACTGTTGTTTTTACAGAGTGGACTTATGTTTTCTTATGTACTTGAACTGTTAAATTTTTTGAAAATTGCCACTGTCACACTTGTTATACTTGAAAACTCTAGCCAGACTAGGCACCCCCCAAATCCCACACAACAAAGCATGTTATATGTATTTTTCACGAACAGATGATTGTTCACGTACTGAACTGAGAGCACCTAGTTTGTGTTTCAGAAATTAAAATAGACGTCCTGAGCACCCCGTTTCAGCAAATGTTTTTGCTATAATTCAACAATAGAGAATATAGATAAGCAAACACCTATTTTTATGGAGAATATACCATTTTTTACGGCCTTCATGTGACCAGCGGTGCCGGAGGTGATCTCGTGTCTCCTGCTGCTGCTGCAGGTCGACGAGGAACAGGTGTGACAGTGAAAACAAAACCAGTGAACAGAGTGGTAGTAAGCGGTGGTCGGGCGGCAGATGGAACCCCACAACTCATGCACCCGCGTCCACCGCCGACCGCCGCCAGCCCAGTCGAACTCCATGAGGTCCACCTGCGCCACATCGTGCTCCATCAGGATCTCCATGTACATTGCGTTCCACACCTCAACATGGAAGCCCACCTTCAGCCGCAGGAACTCGCTTGAGAACCAACTGCTCGATCGTAGACCACACTCGTCCTTGTGTGACTGTCACAAGCATCGAGGTCAAACTGTTGCACAAAAGAAAATCAGGAACTCATGGGATGCGGGGTCGAAATGTTGCACAAAAAATATATGGTTTCTCTTTTTGCTCAGACATTCCCACAAACGTACCAAGTGCACAGGTCGAACTGATCTCGTGCACGGCACGAACTTGCTCGAGGGTAAGCAGGGAGCTACGAGTGGAGCAGCACATGGAGGTGAACTTCGACCCGGAGGCTACATAAAAAGAGGAAGGGGAAAGACCAGACCTCACCAGTGAGTCGTTGAACGGCCTCTGTGTCACCGGTGAACGGACTGTGATGCTGGCGGTGAACGGCCTGGGCGCCGCGGTGGCGCAAGGGTGGCCAGGGTGAGGGTGGTTCTTTTTCAAACTGGTCGTGGTTTGTTTTTCGAACTTATCTAGTTTTAAGATATGAACTTCCTGACACAATTCTTTTTCGTCCATACGAGTTTAGTAAACCAAAATGACTGCAATATAGGGAGGAACGAAATTGTATACCAGGAGAAGTAAACGCTCACGGAGCTCCTTCAAATCGGTGGCACTGACGGGGTGTTAGGATGGTCGCGAGCCTGCTAATCCGGTGAGGGAACTGAAACCAGTAGCAGCAGAGTACTTTGTCAAACAAGGATTGCGTATACAAGTTTGTTGAAATGGGGCAGTGAAGTCTCACTAGCAGTACTTCTCATGTAGTAATACATGGACTTGCTGTTAAATACACATGGACTTGCTGTCTTTGCCACTTCTCTTGCGCTTCCTAACCGTCTTTCGCTTCGCCTCTCCATCGGCCATCAGACCCTGAAGGGAACAAGTGATCATGCTTGTCAGATATATGTGCTTCAGGTGTAGAGCCATCCACTGCCCTATCTAAGATTTTTGTTGCATTATCTCTTCTCCGTCTTACTATCAGCTCTACACCTCAAGATAAGTTAGGCAACTCCAAGCTTGCTTTCGCAACATTGGATTAGACACGTATGTTTAGTGCTGATTAATTACCTGATGACTGAACAGCTGATGGTTGGGGCTTTGCTTTCTTTTTCTTGCACGATAGTGGGTTTGGGCCCTGCAGAAGGACTATCAAAATGTTAATGGTGCCACTAGATCATAACAAGAAAATATAGTCGTGCTCGTGCATATGACGAATATCTGAAAAATAGTAGATGAAGATACAACCTTTGCTCTGTTCGTCAAGCAATTTCAGCTAGTGGTCCGCAAGCAATTTCAGAACACCATGCATTTTCAGCTAGTGAAACATGTGACGAAGAACTGAACTCAAAAAACAAGATTTTTGGAGATGGAAGAAGGCGTCGGATGTCGGGTGAACCTGCTACCCCTACTCCTGTGGACTGACGGCTCCGGTGAAGTGGAGCTGATGGAGGCGGGCTTCACGAGCAGCGGTTGGGCGCACCGGGATTTGGCCGCTATAGGGGATCTGCTACCCCTACTCCTGCGGACTGACGGCTCCGGTGAAGTGGAGCTGATGGAGGCGGGGTTCACGAGCAGCGGCTGGGCGCGCCAGGATTTGGCTCTATAAAGATGAAGTGCAAATCACATTAAAGGTGAACTAAAAATCTTCCTAGCAACCTCCAATTGCATTACTCATAACATGATCTATAGAGAGACTTACATCCCAAATAAAATACATGCAGAGATGGGCGGCCACCAGCTTGTTTATATCAGAAATTTTAAGAAGCCAATGAACTTCAGCATGACAAGTAGATCAATACAGCATGCAACTTATGTAGTTGCTTAACTCTAAACACATGGTCAAAATTTCAGTCACTTAAGAACTATAACAATAAAGCATTACCACACTGATTTACTTGTTTCACTATTAAAAATGGGTTTCAAACACAACTTCTAAGCAGACAGTGCTTACTTTTCCTCTCCCACTTGGACTGAACAGGCAAAAGCAGAACGCATCACTTGCGCTAACAATCCGGAAATCCAATGAACACAAAAACATAGAATTATTCTGATACCTCGGGGCAATGGCTCTGCATATGTCGCTTCAGATGTGTCGGTTGGACTGATCTCCTTCTCCCATCTGGACGGATAAACTGTAGAACTTGCACGTCGATGCGCAAAACTCACAATTTGGACGGATCTCCTTCTTCCATCTGGACTGACAGTTGCAGAACTTCCATCAGGCAACTCATGAAACAAGCACGAATACAGCGATATCAATGAGAAATCGTGAGGGGGAGGGGTGGTCGTAGCGGTGGCGGGCGTGGGGAGGGTGGAGACGTGGTCGTGGCGATGGTGGGTGCATGCGGAAGCGGGAGGGAAGGACAGGAGGCTGGCGGCGCTGGGGACGGGCTCATCGCCGGCGCACGCTGGAGAGGGAAGGAGGAAGCTGGGTGCACGGCGTCGGTGGAGGGAGAAGGCTGGGGGGCGTCGCCGGAGGAGGGAGGAGACTGTGGGCCCGTCGTACGGAGCACCTGGAGGTGTTGGTTGGGGCGGGCGTGGCGGCGGCGGCGCGTGGAAGCTGGGGGCCAGCGGCGACTCGTAGAAGCTGGGGGCCGGCGGCGGCGCGTGGAAGAGGGTGGCCGACGGCGGCGCGTGGAACCTGGGGGCCGGCGGCGGCGCGTGGAAATGGTGGCTGGCGGCTGGAAATGGATCGGGCTCTATAAGGGGCCGATAGTAACAGAATAATATTCTGTTACTGCTAACAGAATAGTCCTGTCCTATATATATATATATATATATATATATATTATATATATATATTTATATATATATTATATATATATATATATATATATTATATATATATATATATTAGGGCAAACAATATGTGCAAGTCTCACAGCAAATATATGATATCCAACACATAAGTTTCATCCATACATACATAGTTTCATCCATAGGTAGCAAGTTCCACATTGTTCATCGATACAAAATCAAAACAAAAAGTAAACACAAGCACTCCATCAATGCAAGCTTCCATGAAGTGAATCAAATCTTCAAAATGGGAAATAAGAAAGTTAGAAGAAGAAGACTAGAAGAAGAAGAAGAAGAAGAAGAAGAAGAAAAAGAAGTATAAGACATTTATGAGGTTACCAAGGTTATGATGCCATTTTTGACCTAAGTAAGCTAATTATGCCATTTTTGACATAAGTAAGCTAAGTATAGGTCATTATTGAGCTAACCTAGGTAACTAAGCATATTAGAGCTAACTTAGCATATTAGAGCTAACTTAGGTCATTTTGGAGAAAACAAAGCTAAGTATAGGTCATTTTAGAGCTAACTTAGGTAAAATAGGTCATTTTGGAGCTAAGTAAGCTTATTATGTCATTTTGGAGGAAAATAAGCTAAGTATATGACATTTATGAGCTAATCAAGGTTATTATGCAATTTTTGACCTAAGTAAACTAATTATGTCATAAATGAACTAAATAAAGCTAAGTATAGGTCATTATGCATTTGTTAAGCAAAACACTAGAGAAAACTTACCGTCATCATGGAGGTGAAGCACCGGGGTTGCTCGTGCCGGTTACACCTGGAGAAGGTTCGTGTGATACTTGTCTGGAGTTACGCTGCACCAAAGATCATTTGCAATGTCTCCTTAGCATGATGACACTCAAATGTTAAGACTAGTAACTAATGACCATTCAAATGAAACTCACCGTGGTCCCCGGATCGATGACTGGCATCGGCGGAGGGGTCTGACCGATTTTCTCTCACACAGACTGCACATTTGGTTTTGACGAGTCAGTCATATTAGTTAGTAATGAAACGAACATTACGTGCATGATTTGGCTAATATGCAGAAGAAACTTACCACGAGGAGCTCGTACATGGCCCGGTGAGCCGCATCATTCCATGCCCTCTCCTCCTCCAACTCCCTCTCCTTCTCAGCCGCCTGCCGATCCCTCTCCTGCAGAAGTGCCTGGGTTGCCTCTCTCTCTTTCTGAAGAGCATCCTGCAACACCACTCCTCGTTAGCATTGTAATCATCGATGGCCGCACACACAATGTAATGGAGGAAAGATATCTGAGTCCGTATAACTAACCTCGATGGCGAGCTCAATTGGCCGTGGACGAGGCCTTATCTCAGGACAGGAGCTTGTTTGGCGCGCCTTGATCTCCGGGAGAGTGCGAGGACAACGTATAAGTCCATCTCCAATGGCTATCGAGCCATGGGGCCTCCCGCCACCAGATATCATCACCAGCTCTGGATCAAAGGGATGCTGGCTCGGGTTAAAGTCCTTCCCTTTCCTCGCCTTCCCCTCATCTCTGTACCTCACGAGCTTGTGGTGGGAGGATATGTTGGTGAAGCTCTCTGGATGATCGAGGTCAGACACAGAGAATGCCTTGGCCTTCTTGTACGAGGCAGTATGGGCCATGGCATAGAGGTCGTACACCTCTGGCACCTCCGCGTTATTGTGTCGTGCCTAAAAGAGAGGAACAGAGTGTTAGTAATTAAAGGGCTCAAGCTAGCATGAAGAATGAATTGCATGAATCATGAAGCAAACCACATACCCAGTTCCGCCCGAACTGATATAAGTTGGCGCTGCCTTGATGGTGTGGCACACCAACCATTTTGGCACGCCGGTCCTTGGCATTGTTGTGGACGACTAGCCATTTGCTTGAGCACCACTCATCCACCAATGCCTCCCAAGAATCCATCTTATCCGCACACCATCTCGAGGGCACCTAAGTTAGTAAAGAGAAATTTGAGCGCTACGCCTACGAATCAAATCAAGGAAACTAAGTACAAGGACTTAAGAATAGGTAATTACCTTCATGTATTGCTCCTACTTCAGAAACTTTGCGCAGCACGACGGCTTGTCCTTCTTAACACCACGCGAGGCGTAGTAGTCTCGAACAGCCTGCGGCCGAGCCTCGTGTCGTAAGTTTTGTAGTAGTCCCTTGCACTCGGCATTGATAACCTGTGTCGTGGCTTCCCTCCTCACACCTGTAGAAGGTCTGCAATCAAACGAGACAACACTGATTAATACAATAACTAGCTATTGTTGATTTTTAATTGTGTAAAGGAGAAATTACCCAAAACTTTCTGATCACCATGTCGGCCCTCGTGTGCCACAAGATATCGTCGATCATCTCCTCTGGCCGGGCCGGGGCAGCCAAGTAGTGCTCCCAGCTCAATCCTAGCTGTGGAAGCTGACCCTCACCGGGCAACGTGACAAACCCCAGGAAGTTTTGCTGGAAAATCACACCAAGGACTTGGTTGGGCCTTGTGACGACCCCGGCTTAATCGTGCACTAACCATACACGCAAATGCACACGATCAAGCCTAAGGACTCACTTGAAGATATCACAACACAACTCTAAAACATAAAAAAAATCATACAAGCTTTATATTACAAGCCAGGGCCTCGAGGGCTTGAATACATAGCTTGATGGCATACAAGTGTCAGCGGAAGCATCAGATATCTGGGTACAGATATAGCAGAATTACAGATAGGCCTTTAGAAAGGCGGGGAAAAATAAAATACTACGATCGAAAGGCGTAGGCCTCCTGCCTAGGACCCTCCGAATCCTACTCCTGGTCGTCGGTCGGCTCCTCGTAGTAGTACTCACCGGGAGGGTAGTACTAGTAGCCATAGTCATCGATGGGGGCAGCTATCTCAGGGGCTCCGTCATCTGGCGGCGACAATTGGATATGGGGAGAAAAAGAAAATAAAGCAAACGTGAGTACTCATCCGAAGTACTCAGCAAGCAAGGATCTATACTACATATGCAACATTTTCAAAGGAAGGCTGTATATGTGGACTGGGCTGCAGAATTGCCAGAATAGAGGGGAGAGCCTAGTCCTATCGAAGACTAGCATCTTCAAGCAACTTCATCAGTCTTGCAGCATTAGAAGAGTGCAGTTTAACATAATGTAAAGTAGTAGTAATGTCATCAACCTCGGCCAGAGATCCTTCCTCGACTCCCTGCGAGAAAGCAATCCCAGAGCCATACTATCCATTTCATCTCAAGTCACCAGTTCTAGTTGTACCGATCGGGATACAACTCCGAGTGTCCGTTGCCGTAGGACAGGCTATCGATAGATTAGTTCTTCCCTGCAGGGGTGCACCAACTTATCCACCACACTCGCTTAACTCCGGCCGGACACACTTTTCTGGGTCATGCCCGGCCTCGGCCAAACGATACGCCGCAACCCGACCTAGGCTTAAAAGAGAGGTCAGCACGCCGAACTAAACCTATGCCCCTAGGGGTCTTGGGCCATCGCCCCGGGAACTCCTGCATGTTACGGGGCCACCGAGAGCAGACCTAGCAACCCCTTATACAACCGCGGTTGCGTTTCCAGTCCAACTCAGCGTGCGCCGCTCCTTACTGACGTCAATTAAGCTTTGGCTGATGTATACGACGCAGAACGCCCATACTATGCCCACGTGATGGTTAGTGCTATCAGGCCAGAGGCCCCTTGGATCAAATATCCAACCGTTAGTGTGTTGGTAGTGCGGTAACGAGCAGAGACTCACGAAAGATGTGACCCTGTCGCCCCGTCTCGAGGACTTGCGGCAAGGGCTAAGAATGCCCGGCCATGCCTCGTAGTTATCTCACGGGCACCTTCCAGGTCCACCCGACTCTCGCAAGACCGTCGAAAACTCAGGTCCACCTCTACGGGGTGGTACCGCATGTCCCTCCAGTCCTGAAGTTCAAGTAACTCTCACGGGTACCCCTTAGGGCCGACCCGTCCTTATCCAGTTTAATCAATATCAACAGTAATGTAAAGGCATCCGTGTGGCCACCACAGCAAGAAGGAACCCGAGGCATCACCCTCGTTGGATTCCTACCTGATGTAAACATCAAGGTGGACTAAAGAGGCATCACCGTCGAGGTCCACGCTTGAGGTGTTGCACGACAGCGTCGTTATCGGGGGTGGTGCAGGAGGAATCACCCTCACTGACCACGACCGATTAACTAACCTACAAGGTTATCATCAGAAGTGCTGATGAGGTATCACCCTCGGCACTCGATAGTAACCCTGTAGTGTCGAGCAACTAAGGGGAAAGTGATGTGCGGTGCCGGGGCCTGGTCTTCGAACCCGTTGCTCGGGTCTTCTGATGATCCAGCGGGGCAATTGGGATACAGTGGGGTCTCTGCTGGGTCTCTATCCAACCTATACTAAACAGTTAGGATAAGCAAGCAGGTAACAATAGCAGGTTACAATAAACAGGCTATGCAGCAGAAATAGGATAACAGCAGTAGCAGTAACTTCTAATGCAAGCATAAGAGAGAAGAGAGTGGGCGCTATCGGAATGCTCAAAAAGGGGGTGCTTGCCTGGAAGCTCGGTGGCAAGGGTCTAATCGTCAGGAGCGTAGTCGACCTTCGAAGCTGCGTCGGTCTTGGGAGCTACATCGACGTCGGTGTCTACCGAGAGAGAAGAGGGGGGAGAAACATATAAATGCACAGCAAACGATGCAATACAGGGCATGTTATGCTAGGATGCAGTGCAGGGTTGCCTACAGATGCACCTAAGTCATTTTAATTATTTTAGGATTAACGCGGGATTTATTATCCAGTGATTATGCACTATTCATACATCGGATACGGACGGAAAGTTATGGGTTCTCCTATGTAGGGGGTTCCGACATAGAAACAGACGACACAATTAGATTTGTCTCGTCGTTCTGAGCAACTTTCATGTTTTAAATTTTTCGATCTGAGCTACGGTTTAAAAGTTACGAATTTTCAAAGATTTAAACTATTTTCTGGATTTACTTAAAATAATAGAAAAAGGATTACTGCATCAGCATGACATCAGCATTGCGTCAGCCATCGGCTGGGCTGCTGACTGGGTCAACGGACAGGTGGGACCCACCTGTCAGCCCCTCTGCGTTTAACAGAGGGTTTAACAAATCTAACAGAGTTAATTAGTGGGGTGGGCCCCAGTAGTCAGTGACTAACTTAGTTAACAGATTAATTTTAAAAGTTAATTAACTTAATTAAGCGTAGGGGGCCCACATGTCAGTGGCTGGGGGCTGCCTCGTCACCACCGTTGACCAGGTCAACTGGTCAACCGGGGCCCCTGGGCCCACTTGCCAGCGACCCAGGGGGTGGCCCCGTCCAGCCATGTCGGCGGCCGGCGCCGGAGTTGCTCCGGCGACCAGAATAACGGCGGCGCCTCGCCGGAGTTCGCCAGAATCGCGCTACGGGGCTCGGTTTCGGGCGTGTGTGGGTGCGTTCGAACGAGCTTCGCACGCCGCGTCGATTGGTGGCCTTGGCCGCAGCAAGGGAGGCCGGAAAAGGCGCCGGCGATGAGATGGAGCGGCGGCCGTTGCAGATGAGCTCGGGTTCATCGACGGAGGGCACGGGGAGACTCGCGCGCGTGCTGGTTGGGCTCCTGGGACTACCAGGAGCTCGACCGGGGCCTCAGGCGGAGGTGACAATAGCCACAACGACGGCTACGAGCTCGTCGGCGGTGAGCAGAGCATGAACGCGGCGGCAGCTAGCTATGGCACGCGATGAACCTAACGGAGAGGAGCAGGAGGCGGGGAAGCTCAGCGAGCGGCACGCACGATGGCCTTTGAAAGATTAGGAGCAGCAAGTCGTCGGCGTTCGTCGGAGATGCGCCGGCGATGCGAGGAAGAGGACGGGCTTGATCCAGGCGTTGCACGGCTCCCCGGCTCCCATTGCTGGACGAGGAAGAAGTGCAGGTCCCCGGCGGAGCCCGTGGACAGCTTGGAGGGAGGAGCGGACGCCGGTGGCCGCGATTTCGTCGGAGGTGCAGCAGCGACCGCGTCGGGTGTCGGTGGATTAGAGGGAGAGAGCGTCGGGGCGAGCGAGGGAGTGAGGGGGAGAGTGAGTGGAGAGGACCAGGGGGAAGGAACGGGCCTCGGCCTTATCTCCTCGTCGGCCGCGGCGTCGGCGTGTCGCCGTTCGGTCGGCGCGGAGCGCGGCGACCACAGAGACGGCAACAGTGCGAGGGAGAGAGAAGGGAAAAGGTTGGGTGGGCCGGCTGGACTGGATCGGGGCACTGTGCACTTAGGCCCAGTGCACAGTGCCTCGTTTGATTTTCTATTTTCTTTTCTTTATTTCTTTTCTGTTAGGTAATTGTTTAGGCCACTTTTGCACTTTTGTAAAATATGAGAGTTGGCCCCAATATTACATTGCAATATTAGCTTTTTTCCAGAAACTGGTTTGGGCAAAGTAGGATTTTATTTGAATTTGATATTATTATAAATGGATTAAATATCGCAGTTTCTTGATGTTTAAGTCACACAACTTATTTTGCAAATGTTGATTTTAATTTTAGAATTGCCTCTGGATTATTTGCTATTTAATGAACATTTTTCCAATAGGATTTGAACAACTTCATATTTCACTTTTGAATTTGAGTTGATTTTCAGAATAGAATTTTAATTGAATACTTAACCAAAGTGATTAGGCACTGCAAATGGAGATGACTTGGCATACTTAGCAGAGTGTCACAGTGGCTATTACACGGGGGTGTTACAAATTCTCCTCCTCTAAAGGAAATTCCCGTCCCGAGAATTTTGGAGGTAGAAGGAAAGAGGTCGGGATATTCTTCCCGAAGATGATCCTCGTGTTCCCAAGTGGCTTCATCTTCAGTGTGATTCGACCACTGCACTTTCAGGAACTTGGTCGTCTTCTGACGAGTTCGACGTTCAGATTCATCGAGAATGCGGATCGGATGCTCCTTGTAAGAAAGATCATCTTGCAATTCGAGCATTTCATGATCCACTGCTCGGTGAGGGGATTCCTTGAAGCATTTACGAAGTTGTGACACATGGAAGACGTCGTGGATATGAGAGAATTGCGGTGGCAACTCCAATTTATATGCCACCTGTCCACGTCTGGCAACAATGCGAAAGGGACCAATATAGCGAGGAGCTAGCTTGCCCTTGATTCTGAATCGACGAGTGCCCTTCATAGGAGTGACACGAAGATAAGCTTGATCACCTGGTTGATAAGTCAGACCCCATCGTTTGCGATCATAATTGCTCTTCTGGCGGTCCTGAGCCGCCTTGAGATTTTCTCGGACAATTCAGACTTGTTCTTCGGCATGTTGGATAATGTCCGGTCCCACGAGAGGTCGTTCCCTAGTTTCTGACCAATTCAGAGGGGTTCAACATTTACATCCGTATAGCACTTCGAAGGGGGCCATTTTCAAGCTGGCTTGATAACTGTTATTATAAGAGAATTCGGCAAACGGGAGAGATTCTTCCCACTTCTTACCGAACGATATAACACAAGCCCGAAGCATATCTTCAAGCACTTGATTTACTCGCTCGACTTGGCCTTGGGATTGTGGATGATATGCTAAACTCCAGGTAATGTGAGTCCCCATAGCTTCTTGGAAACTTTCCCAGAACTTGGAAGTGAAAAGACCGCCACGGTCTGAACTGATCTCCTTCGGAATACCGTGGAGTGAAATGATTCTGGAGATATACAATTCTGCTAGCTGGCTAGCGGTGATAGTCTCCTTGACAGGCAGAAAATGTGCAACTTTGGAAAGTTGATCGACGACGACAAGAATAGCATCGTGACCCTTCTGAGACTTGGGAAGACCAGTAATGAAATCCATCTGCACTTTATCCCATTTCCATAGAGGAATAGGGAGTGGTTGAAGAATTCCAGCGGGCTTCTGATGTTCTGCTTTGACGCGATGGCATACGTCACATTCAGCAACATATTGAGCAATGTCCTGCTTCATTCTAGACCACTAGTACCTTTGATGAATATCGCGATACATCTTGGTGCTACCCGGATGGATAGACAGCGGTGTATCATGAGCCTCCTTCATGACCTTGTCAGTCATAAGCTCGAAACGAGGTACCACAATGCGGTCTCTGAAATACAAGGTTCCGTCTTCAGCAATCGAGAAATCCCTGTACTTCTCGAGGTGAAGCTCTTTCTTCATCAAATTTACTTCGGCATCTTTGGCTTGCGCAATCTTTACAGCTTTCTCAAGATCTGGCTGTACGACAAGGTTATTAAGAGAACCCTGTGGAACGATACAGACGTTCAGCTTGCGCAATTCTTCATAAAGCTGGGGTTGAGCTTGCTTAACCATGAGGTTGTTGCAATAGGACTTGCGGCTCAAGGCATCAGCCATCACGTTAGCCTTGCCAGGGGTATAAGAAATACCACAGTCATAGTCCGTGATTGTTTCCAACCATCGCTGTTGACGGAGATTAAGATCTGGTTGAGTGAACAAATACTTCAGACTCTGGTGATCGGTATAGATCTCACACCGGTTACCAAGAAGGTAATGTCGCCACTGCTTCAAAGCATAGATCACAGCAGCAAGTTCGATATCATGCACTGGATAGTTTTCTTCATGTGGACGCAATTGTCGCGAGGCATATGCAATTACCTTCCGTTCTTGCATTAGGACACAGCCTAATCCTTGACGAGAGGCGTCGCAATATCATGAAGTCCTTGCGAGAATCGGGAGGAGCAAGCACTGGAGCAGAAGTAAGCTTGTCCTTGAGGGTCTGGAAACTCTCCTGACATTTGTCTGTCCACTCAAACTTAACGCCTTTGTGGAGCAGATTAGTCAGGGGCTTGGCAATCTTGGAAAAGTTCTCGACGAATCGGTGGCAATAACTTGCAAGGCCGAGAAAACTTCTGACTTGCTTGGCATTCTTCGGAGGAGTCCAGTCAAGAATAGCCTAAACACGCTCCGGGTTAACGGCCATACCATCCTTGGAAATCACATGTCCAAGGTAGGTCACTTCAGAAAGCCAGAATTCGCATTTGGAGTACTTGGCATACAACTTATGTTCTCGAAGCCTCTCCAGAACAAGGCGAAGATGTTTGGCATGTTCTTCCTTATTCTTCGAATATACTAGAATATCATCCAGATATACCACGACGAACTTGTTGAGGTAATCCATGAATATATAATTCATTAGACGGGAGAACGTAGCTGGAGCATTCGTTAGGCCAAATGACATGACGGTGTATTCATAGGAGCCATAACGAGTAACAAATGCAGTCTTGGGAATATCCTCTTCATGGACACGGATCTGGTGATAACCCAACCTCAAGTCTAGTTTAGAGAACACCGATGATCCAGCAAGTTGATCATATAAATCATTGATCCGGGGAAGCAGATATTTATTCTGAATGGTTGCCTGGTTGATAGGACGGTAATCTTGGACCAACCTATTCGTACCATCTTTCTTCTTGACAAAGAGAGAAGGTGCTCCCCAGGCAGAGGAACTAGGGCGGATGAAACCCTTCTTAAGTGATTTATCAATTTCTTCCTTAAGCTCGAGAAGGTGGTGCGGAGGCATCTTGTAAGGACGCTTCGCAATAGGAGTGGTGCCAGGCTTCAAGTCGATAACAAACTCGACAGCTCTAGCAGGGGGTATTCCTGGAAGTTCTTCTGGAAAAACATCCTGGAAGTCACAAACAACCAGAATGTTCTCGATCCGCTCAAGCGGAGAGGCGTTCAACGCATTCAAAGCATAAATCTGGGCCTCGGCGTTCTGAGTGATATGAGCACGGTAATTCACTAACTCATCTGGTGGATGAAGGAGGTGTACAACTTTACTGGCACAATTGATTGAGGCATAGTGAGCCTTCAACCAATCCATTCCCAATATAAGGTCAATTTTGGAAGACTTCAGGATAATGGGAGACGCGCGGAACTCCAATCCTTTGATTTCAATAGGAACATTACAACTAACCACGGAGGTTCGACATCCACCCGCGGGAGTATGTACCACTAAAGGTGTGTTCATGTACTCACACTTAACGTCATGCATGCGTGCAAAATGTTCTGACATGAATGAATGAGATGCTCCTGAATCAAATAAAACAGAAGCTGGTGCTGAATTAACAAGTAGTGTACCCATGACTGTAGCTGGTTGGTCTGGGTCTTCACTCATGTTGACATGATAGGCCTGCCCACGACCATAAGAAGGTCTGGCATTGTTGTTACGCTGCTGAGGAATTCCACGGCCATTACCACGGCCAGCAGGAGGAAGAGCTAGCTGATTCTGACTCTGAGAGCAGTCTCTGGCACGGTGACCTGGCTGGCCACACTTGAAGCAGAGTCCACTGTCTGGACATGGTGCAGGAGCTCGAGGTGGAGGGGCTCGAAGAGGCTGCCTCGGCGGTGGAGGAGGCAGACGAGGTGCAGCATAAGCAGGTCTGTACACTGGAGCTGTCGAACGGTACATGCTTTGTGGAATCTAGATGCGGCGCTTCTGGTAAGACGAGCCCGATGATGAGCCCGCTTCACGAGTGCGTCTGGTCGCTTCCTTGTGCTTCTTCAGACCAGTCTCGACCATAATAGCCTTGTTCACCAAAGTGGCGAAGTTAGGAAAGTCTTGGATGAGCAGGGCTAGCTAAATGTCATGGTGTAGCCCTTCACGGAACTTCTCCTGCCTACGAGCATCAATGGGGGTGTCTTCTTCAGCATAGCGAGATAAATCAAGGAACTCTCGCTGGTAGACCTCCACAGTCTTGTTGCCTTGAACAAGGTTGCAGAACTCAGCCTTCTTGCGTGCTATAACTGCTTGAGGAATATAGCGGCCGCGAAAAGCAGTCTTGAACTCCACCCAGGTGACGACAGTTCCAGGAGGTAGGGACTGTCTGTGAGTTGCCCACCATTGTGCTGCGGGTCCCTTCAAGAAGTATGTTGCGAAGGTGACATAGCTGACAGGGGGAACATCAGCTGACTCCATCTCATAGAAGATATCATGCAGCCAGTCATCGGCATCCAGCGGATTAACTGTGTTGCGGAATACCGATGGATTGAGACGCACAAACTCTGGCAGTGTGATTGAGGCTGGCTGATGGTTGGCATTGGGACGGGGGAATTGATCCATAATCCCCGTCATGAACTGTCAGTTGAGTTCAAATTGTTGCATCATCGCAGCCATATAGTCAGGTGGTGGCGGTGGTGGTGGATTGTTATCGCCCATCCTGCTAATTTCAACAGGGGTAGTTTAGCAGAAGCCATTGCGAGTGTTTAGCAACATGCATGATGTAACGCGATGGAATTTAAGTAGTACCACAGATGCTTAATAATAGTCATCAAGTCATACAGATCCATACAGAGTCGGTTACAATCGGACAGCATAATGGCATAAATTCAAAAGCTAGACATACTAGGCGGCACGCAGGCACGCGGTAAGGAAGTACACAACGAGACATAGCAAAGGCTACATCAACGTCGGAGAAAACCACTGAAACAGGGTAGCGGCAAGTGCGGACGGTGGATGTTTGTCGCAGAAGGATCCTGCGCTCCATGTGCACTCTGATGCAGAACCCGGTCTCGAGCTGAAAGAAGAGGTCCACGTGCAGGCGTGTGACCTCCCACAGCAGGCCAATCGATCCCTGGTGGCATCTCGGTCCTGCGTGGGTAAAGGATGTGCTCTGGATGTATCCCTGCACGAACAGCTGGTAGCAACTGCATCATAGCCTCGTAGAGTCGTGCTCGAGTGGCAAACAACTCGACGGCAAGAGCCCGAACCGTGCGATCCAGAGCCTGAGTACACTGAATCAGAACTCGCAGATCGTAGCGACGAGGCTCGTACGGGGCACAGATAGCCGTGTAGTATCCAGTAGCATCTCCAGCAGGGGCATACGGAACGTATCGAAACTCAGAAGCATCCAAGCTAGCGCTGAGCTCTCCTCGGAGACGTGCGACAGCAGAGTAGGCGGCATCATGGACTGCCATCTCAATCTTCACACCGATACCGTGGAAAAGGTACAACTCAGTGTCTGAGTCATCCTGCTGATCATAGATGCGAACATCAGCATAGTACTGCTCCTGGTTGAACTCGCAGTAAACCTCGTAGACCATGTACTCAGGGTACCAGCGGTAACCCAGTCTGGTCAAGAGAGCGATCAGAACAGCTGAAAACCCAGGGACATCACGAGCCCAAGTGCGAAGCACAAGCTGCGTCGTAGGGCGCGGTGGAAACAAACGATCCATCTGAAACAGAGGAAATTCAGAGATGTCATACGACGATGAGAAGCTTAACAAATCTCGAAGAGAAAGGTTAAACAAAACAATGGAAAGGAAAAATGATTATCAGACTAATTAGATCAATGACAGGGAAATCGCATAGATAGCCAGCTCTCCGGGTGGACGGAATTTGCGAGATCCTAAGTGTCGGCGTTAGTAAATTTATTAAACCCAAATAGAAGAGCGATCAGAGTCCCAGAGTAAAGACGAGGAATAAAAGATCCTAATACCACCCAGTTGGCGACGTGGGCCTGTAAGCCACACAGCCAAGTTAGTAAAACAATTTTCGACCACTAGACTCAACTTCGGACAAGGAGTTGGAAAGGGGGACTCCTAGAGGCAGTCGGCTCTGATACCAACCTGTGATGACCCCGGCTTAATCGTGCACTAACCATACACGCAAATGCACACGATCAAGCCTAAGGACTCACTTTAAGATATCACAACACAACTCTAAAACATAAAAAAAATCATGCAAGCTTTATATTACAAGCCAGGGCCTCGAGGTCTCGAATACATATCTCGATGGCATACAAGTGTCAGCGGAAGCATCAGATATCTGGGTACAGATATAGCAGAATTATAGATAGGCCTTTAGAAAGGCGGGGCAAAATAAAATACTACGATCGAAAGGCGTAGGCCTCCTGCCTAGGACCCTCCGAATCCTACTCCTGGTCGTCGGTCAGCTCCTCGTAGTAGTACTCGCCGGGAGGGTAGTAGTAGTAGCCATAGTCGTCGACGGGGGCAGCTATCTCAGGGGCTCCGTCATCTGGCGGCGACAATTGGATATGGGGAGAAAAAGAAAATAAAGCAAACGTGAGTACTCATCCGAAGTACTGAGAAAGCAAGGATCTATACTACATATGCAACATTTTCAAAGGAAGGTTGTATATGTGGACTGGGCTGCAGAATTGCCAGAATAGAGGGGAGAGCCTAGTCCTATCGAAGACTAGCATCTTCATCAGTCTTGCAGCATTAGAAGAGTGCAGTTTAACATAATGTAAAGTAGTAGTAATGTCATAAACCTCGGCCAGAGATCCTTCCTCGACTCCCTGCGAGAAAGCAATCCCAGAGCCATACTATCCATTTCATCTCAAGTCACCAGTTCTAGTTGTACCGATCGGGATACAACTCCGAGTGTCCGTTACCGTAGGACAGGCTATCGATAGATTAGTTCTTCCCTACAGGGGTGCACCAACTTACCCACCACGCTCGCTTAACTCCGGCCGGGCACACTTTTCTGGGTCATGCCCGGCCTCGGCCAAACGATACGTCGCAACCCGACCTAGGCTTAAAAGAGAGGTCAGCACGCCGGACTAAACCTATGCCCCCAGGGGTCTTGGGCCATCGCCCCGAGAACTCCTGCACGTTACGGGGCCACCGAGAGCAGACCTAGCAACTCCTTATACAAGCGCGGTTGCATTTCCAGTCCAACTCATCGTGCACCGCTCCTTACTGACGTCAATTAAGCTTCGACTGATGTATACGACGCAGAACGCCCATACTATGCCCACGTGATGGTTAGTTCTATCAGGCCAGAGGCCTCTCGGATCAAATATCCAAACCATTAGTGTGTTGGTAGTGCGGTAACAAGCAGAGACTCACGAAAGATGTGACCACGTTGCCCCGTCTCGAGGACTTGCGGCAAGGGCTAAGAATGCCCGGCCACGCCTCGTAGTTATCTCACGGGCACCTTCCATGTCCACCCGACACTCGCAAGACCGTCGGAAACTCAGGTCCACCTCTACGGGGTGGTACCGCCTGTCCCTCCAATCCTGCAGTTCAAGTAACTCTCACGGGTACCCCTTAGGGCCGACCCGTCCTTATCCAGTTTAATCAATATCAACAGTAATGTAAAGGCATCCGTGTGGCCACCACATCAAGAAGGAACCCGAGGCATCACCCTCGTTGAATTCCTACCTGATGTAAACATCAAGGTGGACTAAAGAGGCATCACCCTCGAGGTAAACGCTTGAGGTGTTGCACGACAGTGTCGTTATCGGGGGTGGTGCAGAAGGAATCACCCTCGCTGACCATGACCGATTAACTAACCTACAAGGTTATCATCAGAAGTGCTGACGAGGTATCACCCTCGGCACTCGATAGTAACCCAGTAGTGTCGAGTAACTAAGGGGAAAGTGATGTGCGGTGCCGGGGCCTGGTCTTCGAACCCGTTGCTCGGGTCTTCTGATGATCCAGCGGGGCAATTGGGATACAGTGGGGTCTCTGCTGGGTCTCTACCCAACCTATACTAAACAGTTTAGGATAAGCAGGCAGGTAACAATAGCAAGTTATAATAAACAGGCTATGCAGCAGAAATAGGATAACAGCAGTAGCAGTAACTTCTAATGCAAGCATAAGAGAGAAGAGAGTGGGCGCTTTCGGAATGCACAAAAAGGGGGTGCTTGCCTAGAAGCTCGGTGGCAAGGGTCTAATCGTCAGGAGCGTAGTCGACCTTCGGAGCTGCGTCGGTCTCGGGAGCTACGTCGAGGTCGGTGTGTACCGAGAGAGAAGAGGGGGGAGAAACATATAAATGCACATCAAACGATGCAATACAGGGCATGTTATGCTAGGATGCAGTGCAGGGTTGCCTACAGATGCACCTAAGTCATTTTAGTTATTTTAGGATTAACGCGGGATTTATTATTCGGCGATTATGCACTATTCATACACCGGATACGGATGGAAAGTTATGGGTTCTCCTACATAGGGGGTTCCGACATAGAAACAGACGACACGATCAAATTTATCTCGTCGTTCTGAGTAACTTTCAAATTTTAATTTTTTCGATCTGAGCTACGGTTTAAAAGTTACGAATTTTCAAAGATTTAAACTATTTTCTGGATTTATTCAAAATAACAGAAAAAGGATTACTACATCAGCATGATGTCAGCACTGCGTCAGCCGTTGGCTGGGCTGCTGACTGGGTCAACTGACAGGTGGGACCCACCTGTCAGCCCCTCTGGGTTTAACAGAGGGTTTAACTAATCTAACAGAGTTAATTAGTGGGGTGGGCCCCAGTAGTCAGTGACTAAATTAGTTAACAGATTAATTTTAAAAGTTAATTAACTTAATTAAGCGCAGGGGGCCCACATGTCAGTGGCTGGGGGCTGCCTCGTCACCACAGTTGACCAGGTCAACTGGTCAACCGGGGTCCCTGGGCCCACTTGCCAACGACCCAGGGGGTGGCCCCGTCCAGCCACGTCGGCGGCCGGCGCCGGAGTTGCTCCGGCGACCAGAATAACGGCGGCGCCTCGTCGGAGTTCGCCGGAATCGCGCTACGAGGCTCGGTTTCGGGCGTGCGTGGGTGCGTTCGAACGAGCTTCGCACGCCGCGTCGATTGGTGGCCTCGTCCGCAGCAGGGGAGGCCGGAAAAGGCGCTGGCGACGAGATGGAGCGGCGGCCATTGCAGATGAGCTCGGGTTCGTCGACAGAGGGCACGAGGAGACTCGCGCGCGTGCTGGTTGGGCTCCTGGGAGGACCAGGAGCTCGACCGTGGCCTCAGGCGGCGGTGACAATAGCCACAACGACGGCTACGAGCTCGTCGGCGGCGAGCAGAGCACGAACGCGGCGGCAGCTAGCTACGGCACGCGATGAACCTAACGGAGAGGAGCAGGAGGCGGGGAAGTTCACCGAGCGGCACGCACGATGGCCTTTGAAAGATTAGGAGCAGCAGGTTGTCGGCGTTCGTCGGAGATGCGCCGGCGATGCGAGGAAGAGGACGGGCTCGATCCAGGCGTTGCAGGGCTCCCCGGCTCCCGTGGCTGGACGAGGAAGAAGTGCAGGTCGCCGGCGGAGCCCGTGGACAGCTTGGAGGGAGGAGCGGACGCCGGTGGCCGCGATTTCGTCGGAGGTGCGGCGGCGACCGCGTCGGGTGTCGGTGGATTAGAGGGAGAGAGCGTCGGGGCGAGCGAGGGAGGGAGGGGGAGAGTGAGTGGAGAGGACCAGGGGGAAGGAACGGGCCTCGGCCTTATCTCCTCGTCGGCCGCGGCGTCGGCGTGTCGCCGTTCGGTCGGCGCGGCGCGCGGCGACCACAGAGACGGCGACAGCGCGAGGGAGAGAGAAGGGAAAAGGTTGGAGTGGGCCGGCTGGACTGGATCGGGGCACTGTGCAATTAGGCCCAGTGCACAGTGCCTCGTTTGATTTTCTATTTTCTTTTCTTTATTTCTTTTCTGTTAGGTAATTGTTTAGGCCACTTTTGTAAAATATGAGAGTTGCCCCCAATATTACATTGCAATATTAGCTTTTTTCCATAAAATGGTTTGGGCAAAGTAGGATTTTATTTGAATTTGATATTATTATAAATGGATTAAATAGTGCTATTTTTGTGCTGTTTCATGATGTTTAAGTCACACAACTTATTTTGGAAATGTTGATTTTAATTTTAGAATTGCCTCTGGATTATTTGCTATTTAATGAACATTTTTCCAATAGGATTTGAACAACTTCATATTTCACTTTTGAATTTGAGTTGATTTTCAGAATAGAATTTTAATTGAATACTTAACCAAAGTGATTAGGCACTGCAAATGGAGATGACTTGGCATACTTAGCAGAGTGTCACAGTGGCTATTACACGGGGGTGTTACAGGCCTGCGGACATCCTTGGCGTGTAGCCAACCCCTGCACTATGACAAGGCCAACACATTAGATATTTGAAGAAACTTGAAGGCAAAAGGTTAAAAAAGAGTAAATGCACTTACTTCTCCCCACAGGCCTAATCAACTACCTCTGCTCGCGGGTCGCCGGCACGGGCGGGAGCCGTGTACTACCACACTGGTAGACGGTGCCCCCCTCAACCACCTCGCCCTCGCTATCAGAAAACCGATCCCCGCCACCATCAGCATGGCCACTCGGCCCCTCAGGCGGATCCGGCCAGGTACCCCATCCGGACGTCTCCTGGGACGTAGCCTAGTCCGGAGTCTCGTGGGCCGAAGCCTCTGGGACCGGAGTCTCGTGGGCCGAAGGCCCCTAGACCCGAGGCTCGTGAACCAGAGTCCGCGTAGCCTCCTGATACGTCATAATTTTTGCTTGTTCCATGTGTTATATTATCATTCTTGGATGTTTTACAATCATTTTATAGCAATTTTATATCATTTTTTGGGACTAACCTATTGACATAGTGCCCAATGCCAGTTGCTGTTTTTTGCTTGTTTTTTACTTCGCAGAATATCAGTACCAGACGGAGTCCAAACGCAGCGAAACTTTTTGGAGAATTTTTATGGACCAGAAGACACAAGATGGGCCAAAGAAGTACTAGAGGGGAGCCTCGAGGGGGGCACAACCCACCAGGGCACGCCTGGGGGCCCAGGCACGCCCAGATGGGTTGTGCCCACCTTGGTGGCTTCCCGCACCACCTCTTCGCCCTATAAATACCCAAATATTCCAGAAACCCTAGGGGAGTCAACAAAAAATAATTCCAGTCGCCGCAAGTTCCAGAACCACGAGATCCAATCTAGACACCATCACGGAGGGGATCATCATCCTCATTGGTGCCTCTCCGATGATGCGTGAGTAGTTCATCATAGACCTACGGGTCCGTAGGCAGTAGCTAGATGGCTTCCTCTCTCTCTCTTTTGATTCTCAATACAATGGTCTCTTGGAGATCTATTTAATGTAACTCTTTTTTGCGGTGTGTTTGTTGGGATCCGATGAACTTTGAGTTTATGATCAGATTTATATCCATGAATATTATTTGAGTTTTCTCTTGATCTCTTATATGCATGATTATTTATAGCCTCGTATTTCTTCTTCGAATCTTTGGTTTAGTTAGGCCAACTAGATCGATTTTTCGTGCCATGGGAAGAGGTGCTTTGTGATGGGTTCGATCTTGCGGTGTTCTTTCCCAGTGACAGAAGGGGCACCAAGACACGCATGTATCGTTGCTATTAAGGATAACAAGATGGGGGCTATTCCTACATGAATAGATCTCGTCTACATCATGTCATCGTTCTTATTGCATTACTCCGTTTTTTCATGAACTTAATACACTAGATGCATGCTGGATAGCGGTCTATGTGTGGAGTAATAGTAGTAGATGCAGGCAGGAGTCGGTCTACTAATCTTGGACGTGATGCGTATATATTGATCATTGCCTGCATATCGTCATAATTATTTGAGGTTCTATCAATTGCCCAATAGTAATTTGTTTACCCACCGTGTGCTATTTTCTTGAGATAAGCCACTAGTGAAATCTACGGCCCCCGGGTCCATTCTTTATCATATTTGCCTTGAGATCTATTCTTATTTGTTTTTGTTTTCAGATCTATTATTCCAAAAACCCAAAAATACCTTGCTGCAATTTTTTGTTACTTATTTTATTTTCGTGTTTTATCAAGATCTATTTATCCACCTACCACAAATTTATCTATCTTTTTACCGTGGAGGGATTGACAACCCCTCTTACGCGTCGGGTTGCAAGTATTTGTTCTTTGTCTACAGGTACCATTTACATAGTGTTGCTTGGTTCTCCTACTGGATTGATACCTTGGTTTCATAACTGAGGGAAATACCTACCGTAGTTGTGCTGCATCATCCCTTCCTCTTTAGGGAAATACCGACGTAGTTCAAGCGACATCACCTCCTCCTCAGACAGGTCCACCCTAGCAGTCCTGTGCTCGGGTGAATCAGCTGGGGGTGGCGGTGAGGAAGGCGTAGCAGCCTGCCTACCTCTCCCGCGGCCACGTGCACCTTTACTAGCTCTCTTCTTCCCCCGACCTCCTCTCCCGGTGGGCAACGACGCCGACGAAGAAGCGCCCATCGGTGTCTGCATACTGTCGAGCAATGCTCTTCGAAGAGACTGGGGTGGAATGGAAGTACCCCTCCCACCACGCGCCGACGAAGAAGGAGCCCCGGAGCGCTCTGGACCCGCGCCCACCATCTTTCAACACCTGCCATGACAAAGAGTAAACTAAATTAGTACAACATAAAAAAATTGAATACCGGCATGAATAATAATATGTATATAATTTAAGTGTATCATCATCATGTACAACATAAAAAAATTGAATACCTAACATGAACTAATAATATATATATGTATATAATAAAAATTGAATACCTGACATGAACTAATAATAATCTTGATCGTCTATATATGCTCCGGGATCAATAAATGCATCATCATCATCACTATCATGAATGACGTGCTCATCGGGTTCAGCGGCATCAACATGTGGAAGGCCTCCTTTATGTAATCGGTCAAGCATTGACAGGTCATCCGCTGCAGTAACCCTTCTTGTTCCGGCTCTTCTTGTTCCGGCTCTTCTTGTTCCGGCTCAGGAATGAAGTCGGATTCACTGTCGCTGTCTACTTTAATGTTCTGGGGTGAAGTAGAGCGGTTCTTGAAACGTTTTTTGGAAAGACGTGTTTCTTGGAAGAATTCTCCTTCATATGTGTCTGGGTTAATGTGAGGTTCATAATCCTCTTCATTGGGGGGAGGTGGTCTAACACGTGGCGGCACTTCATAAACGACATCCCAACCATTCAGATTTGGATCAGTTTGGCAGGCCCACGGTAGATAGAAAACTTGGGTCGCCTGTTGAGCCGTAATATAGACATCGGGAACATCTAAATGGGTGCTTTGTTTGATTTCGACTAGCCCTATATGTTCATGAGTCCTTCTAGCCTCCTTCGGCTGGAACCAATAACTTTTGAAGACTACGACGTTCGGTGGGTTTTCACCATAGAATAGAAGTTCATAAATTGCTTCAACTCTTCCATAATACTCGGTACCTCCTTCGCCGATAGCAGAGACACAACAATTTGTAGACTTTCGGTCGGCCATAGATAGCTCTTTGCCAAAGGTACGAAAGCGATACCCATTGATGTCGTATTTGTCAAATGAACGGACCTTATAGTCAAAACCATTAGTGACTTGTCTCAATTCGGCGTCCATAGACTCTGAATTAGCCTACAAGTTTAATACGAAAGGATTGTTGCATTAGCCACAAATTAGACGAAGAAATGAAATGCTCTAATGGAAATTACCGTTTGTTTGAACCAAGAGATGAAACCGGGATAGCCACCTCCATGTTTTGCCAGAAGCTCATACTCTTCGATGGAATCCTTTTGGATCACCACTCCATCCGAGAATTTGGCGACATATCGACTATATCAAATATTCGGGAATAAGAGCAGTTCAAAGGAATTAGAAGTTCCGAAACAATGTACCGAGAACTTACTCGATGTACGGCCGCACTTCTGTTAGGTTGTTGAAGATATACAATGAAATGGTCCGCCATTCTTCGACATCCAACGCTATTGCTTTCGAAGCACCGGCTGGTGCGAGCTTCCCTTTGAATAGGCTGAGGTTGGATCCACCTTTTTTAGGGTCGCCAGCATTGTACCGAGGCTTCGGATTATGCAAATGACGATTTTTGGCTTCATAGTGTGCTGTCACGAAGTTTGCCGCCTCCTCAGTAATGAATGCCTCGGCCATCGATGCTTCAATTCTACATTTATTTTTACATTTTGCTCGAAGCGTCTTCTGCATCCTCTCAATTGTGTAGCACCAACGATTTTGCACACCCCCCCCCCCACCCCCAATCTTGCCTCAGTCGGGAGATGCAAAATCAAATGCTGCATTGGATTAAAGAAGCCCGGTGGAAAGATCTTCTCTAACTTGCAGATCAACTCCAGCGCCAACTCTTCCATTTCATCTAGCACGCCAGGCAATAGTTCTTTCACACAAAGAACACGAAAGAAATAGCTCAGCTCTGCCAGTACTAGCCATTCATCCTCAGGGATAAAGCCACGCAACATCACCGGCATTACCTGCTCAAGCCATATGTGCCAATCATGACTCTTGAGACCAAATATTTTTAATTTTTCAAGACTCGCTCCTCTCTTTAGATTCGCTGCATACCCATCGGGGAACATCAACTGCATTTTCAACCACAAGATAATTTCCCTCATAGCTGGCCTTCCAAGATTGAACCATGCCTTTGGCTTCGTCCAGTTCTGCTTTCCTTTTGGTTCTTGCATGTTTTGTAATGGTCTATCACATAGAGCCTCCTGATCGACTCTAGCCTTAGTATTATCCTTTGACTTCCCCTCTATGCCGAACAATGTACCAAAAAGGGCCTCGGTGATATTCTTGTCAGTGTGCATCACGTCGATGTTGTGTGGGCAAAGGAGGTCTTTGAAGTAAGGCAGATCCCATAAGCATGTCTTGTGAGTCCAGGCGTGTTCCGAATTATACCCCTTGAAATACCCCTGGACGCTCTGGATCAGGCTCGAGAGTGTTTAACTGATCCAGGGTTTGTTGGCCTGTCAACGCAGGTGGTGCAGAGTTTTTGACAACTCTACCTTTGATGAAGTTCTTCTTGTCTTTTCTGAACTTATGACGAGGATCCAGGAACTGTCTATGCAAGTCGAAGCAAGAAAGCTTGTGACCCACCTGCAGCCAATGAAACTGAAGAGCTGCCTTGCATGTGGGGCACGGGAACCTTCCATGCACACACCAGCCAATGAATAGCGCATACGCCGGCAAGTCATGCATCGAGTACATGTACCAGACAGGCATTATGAAGTTTTGTTTGCTAGCGGCGTTGTATGTCTTGAAACCATTATCCCAAGCTTCTTGCAATGCATCCTTAAGCGGCTGCATGTACACATTCATATTCTTCCTTGGATAGTTGGGCCCTGAAATTATCAACGTCAGGAAAATGTCCTTTCTTTGCATAATCTGTCTGGGGGGGAGATCGAGTGGAATGACAAATACAGGCCAACAACTGTATTGGGTTTCCGTCAGACCAAACACATTAAACCCATCCGTGCTGATGGCGACTCGAGGATGCCTTGGATCTGCCGCTTTTTGCTCATGTAATGCATCGAAGTGCTTCCACGCAGAACCATCCGATGTGTGTACCATCATCTGATTCCTATCTGCATCTAGTTCGGTTCTTTTGCCCATTTTGTGCCATGTCATATGTCTGGCCGTCTCTTCGACCATGAAAAGACGTTGAAGTCTTAGTACAATTGGCATATACCGAAGAACATTAACGGGGATTTTGGTCTGCATCTTCTCACCCATACCGTTGTCTACCACAACATACCTGAAAGACTTGCAAATGGGACAATAGTTCAAGTCCGCATACTCAAGCCTAAATAAGGCACATCCTTTCTCACAGGCATCTATCTTCTCATAGGGCATCTTAAGTGCATGGAGGATTTCGTCTGACTGGTACAGGTTTGCAGGCATTACGTGGCCTTTGGGTAGAAAGCGTCCAAATACTGTCATCATCGTGTCGTAGCCTTCTCTTTCCAAGTTGAATTGAGCCTTCAGAGCCATTACTTGTGCGATGGCATCCGGCTGACAAATCTCAGTGTGCTCATGGAGAGGACATTTTGAAGACTCCAACATTTCATTGAAGGCCTTTGCAGATTCCTCCATCTCATCGTCCGAATCCGGAGCATCATCAAAGTCTTGCACCATGTCTTCGATCCCGGTACCATGCTCGTCGGTGCAACGACGAACCACCTCAGCTCTGGCACGTTGGGCAGACTCACCATAAAATGTCCACACCGTATAATCGGGCGTAAAACCCCACTTCTGCAGGTGTTTACCCATTTCACCCTCTGTCCTCTTCTTAAAGTTGTCGCACCCAGCACAGGGGCACCAGGTTTTTCTCTGGCCATTTGCAAATGCGGCTCTCACAAACCCCTTGGTTTTTGTTAACCATTCATTGGTCATGTCTTTCTGACTAGTGTGACCGGTGTACATCCACGCACGATCACTCATCTTGCCTAGCTACTGGACACACAAAATATATACATATATATATATATAATTCAGCATATATATTCATCAGTTAATCTAGTTTTTCAATTTTATTACGTCCATGCAACCTACACGCTAATAGGTAAAGATAGGTCCTAATCCCACCCGGGTATGTGTAGATTGGGTTCGTTTTCCCATGCTCTGCTCCGAATCCGATGCAAAATTTCGGCAGCACCTCCTCGCTGTTCTCCTGATACACGTCTCGGTAATAAACAGAGAGGATGTGTACCCGGAGAACAACAGGGAGGCACTAACGAAATTATGCATCGGATCTGGAGCAGAGCATATGGGAAAACGAACCCAATCTACACATACTCGAGCTGTCCATGGATAACGTTGGACAATTCGAAAGAATCACGGTTATAAATATGCAAATGCATGCATATTTGTACATGTAACCCTTTCGAACGGGAGACGCATACTGGTAACGCATACTGATGATTGAAGACACCTATAGCTATCAAGTTTCGTCGGCACGAAGACCGGAACAGAGCAAATAATGAAGGGGGGGAGGAGATGTCATTTGTGCTGACCCACGAACGCAGGGGCGGAGCTCGTCGAACACCAGACCCTCGCAGCGACGAAACAACTGCACATTTAAATCCAAAGATTAGTAACATAGCATTATTGTTTTTTTTTCAACCTAACTAAATATTTACAACAGGATGCCACCGCCAAGTTGTAAAAAAACGATTCGCACTGCTCGTTCCCTGCAACAACCCCTAACCTAAAGAGTTATCATTTAGGGTTCCGTCGACACCGAGGCACCCGCTAACCTAAACAGCTATCATTTATTATTCCATCGACGCCGAGGCACCCCCTAACCTAAATAGTTGTAATTTAGTGTTCCATCGACGCCGAGGTACGCCCTAACCATAATTGACGTTATTGAAGGTTCCGTCCACGCGGAGGCACCCCTACCCGAAATATATGTCATTCAGGGTTCCGTCGACGTCGAGGCACCCCCTAACCTATAAATAGTCGTCATTTCTTCTTCTTCTTCTTCTTCTTCTTCTTCCTCGTCTTCCTTCTTTTCCTTTTTCCTCTTCTTCTTCTTCTTCTTCTTCTTTTCTCCACCACCTCCTCCTCCTCCTCCTCCTCCTCCTCCTCTTCTTCTTCTTCTTCTTCTTCTACTACTTATTCTTATTTTCTTCTTCTTCTTTTTTCATCTTTCTTCTTTCTTCTTCTAATTATGTAAATCTAAACCTAAACCTAGCACTCTAACCTAAACCTAAACAGCAAAAAACAGGAAAAAAAACCTCACCTTGGAGGGGCCGATGGAGGACGGCCGCCGCAGGGAGGACGCCGGCGCTGCGGTGCTGGAGAAGGGCCGCGGGGAGGGGGGCGGCGCCGCGGCCTAGCTCGCCGGCGATGGGTCGTCACGGGGCTTTGCCCGGGGCTCGCCGGCGTTGCGGCATCACGGGCACAGGGGCCGGTGGTGGGGCTCGGCGGCGTCGGGCGGGGCTGGGGCGGCGGGTGGGGTGGGTGAGGTGGGGGGAGAGAGAGATCGAGGGGGGAGAGATGGGGAGAGATAGAGGGGGGCACGACCGTTACTTAGGCAGCCTCTTTGCCGTCTGCTAGCAGACGGCAAAGAGGGGTGGGGTCAGGGGGCACGGCCGTTAGTTAGGAATCTTCTTTGTCGTCTGCTAGCAGACGGCAAAGAGTGCTGAAGCAGACGGCAAAGATCCAGCGGACAGCATCCAGGCCATCCACCTGACCTAGCCCGCTCCATGGTCCAGTGGGGCCCATCTGGGCTCTTTGCCGTCTGCTGGCAGACGGCAAAGATCAGGCTGATGGCAAACTGTATGGTTGCCATCAGCCATTTCTTTGCCGTCTGCTTTTTGAAAGCTGACGACAAAATCCTTCTGTGTCGTCCGCTAGCAGACGGCAAAGAGCTGGCTGATGGCAAACTCTCTGATTCCAGTAGTGCATGTCCGAATGTGTATTTTTTTAGCAATCTAGCTCAAACTTAGATGAGTCAACATTGCGACCAATATACTTGTTATGTATATTTAAGACTATGTTGATCTCCGCATCGCCGTGAATTCATAATCTTTTATTGACAATGTTAATTTTAAAAGGTGATTTTCGGATCAATTTTGCACTTCAATGCAAACTTTTGATCAGGTGTACTACATGTGTATGGATACCACACCTCAAACTTTAAACGTTGTTTCAGTACAAAACGAGGTATAGAGCACATTATTAAACCCGCTTGAACATGTAAAACACATTTTAGCTTGGGAAAAAAAAACTTGATAAAACAACAATGTCGACTATTCGAGATCAAGCTTGTCATAAACACTCTATTTTCTCTAGAATTTCACATTATATTATGCCTAGTTATACACATGGAACCACTCTCAAGATTCTTTGATCACCATACACTTTAGAGATCAACATCGAGATATTTAAGCATCTGGAAATATATGCTAACACACACACGCGCGCGCGCGCACACACACACACACACACACACACACACACACACACACACACACACACACACCATAATGTAATTAATGAAATTGCAATAGTTTTTTTTGTAGAAACATGTTATTCATCACATTTAAGTGGTGGGACTTAACTAAATATCAATGCCTTAAAGAGCAATGTAACCTAGTCCCAAACTATATTTGTCAAAGATTGTGCAACAACAAGTATGTATTGTTCTATTATATATGTTAAAGCCTGCATAAAATGACATATGTGAGAACTTCATAACAAATATACTAATATATTAACATTTACCATCCTTGTTGCTTACTTAGTTCTCCTAACTAAGCAATAAAATATACAAGTTAATATGTTGATATTCCCGTTTGAAAATATACTACAGAAAGTATAAATATTTAATATAAATACTCGATGTTCACCTTCATTATCTCCAAATTTAGTTTTTCCAAACATCCAATTGCCTTTTAACTATTGTGCATTTCCGATCAAGATCCAACAGATGGTGCTTCATATTCAACCTTGAGTAATGTTTACATTTTTCCTTTTGTCACCGCCTGCTCCCACCGGCCGATCCGTCTGCCTCTGCTGCCCGTGGGCGATGGCGCTCCCACACCAGTCTTTCCATGTCATCCTCCCTTCATCTCCGTACTAGCGACACCCCTGACCATCTGTGTAAATCGATGCAGCACTAGATTTTTCCAAAGTGCTAACCGAAAAGGCACTAAAATTTTAAATAACAAAAATTCAGCTAACCGACTATTTCAGTTTAGTTTTCAACATATACCTAAATAATAGCTCACATATTAATCACAACACTGTTGTGTGCCTTTCAATTCTTGCATCATGCCCTCTTAAGTAGTTGAGCTCGTTCTCCCAATCTACCTAGCCAGTCCAGGTGGTACTAGTCCACAGAAGTGATCAATGCGGACGAAGGACTCGCAAAAGTCATTCAAAATAAGTTTAGGCCTTTCACAATGGCACGTTGGTTGTGGTTGGCCCAAACGAGTGACTGGGCGATCCTGACTCGCATGTGGCCGAGATTCATATGAGGACTACGAAGCGAATGATTGTGTTCCTTCCAAGAGGTCGAGCGTATGCTTTCCTCGTTTTCGAATCAAGGGACAAAGATAAATCCTCGGTAACGGCAAAGGGGATAGCCTTGCTTTTGAACATTCATGTGCATATATTTTTATTAGATGTACAATCGAAATCAGTAGTAGAGAAACTTTCATCCCTATATTTCCACTGAAATGGAATTAGCGATACCTTTGCTTTTAGTTTGAATTCATAAATCCTGTTTCTGGTGGCGAGTAACTACTACGAAAGGTACAGAATATGGGAAGGGAAAATCACAGGAAAGAAGAATATATTCAGTAATGTCATCCTTGTTTTGGTACCGGATTCAACTTGTCGAGGCTTCTGCTAGTAATGTCACTCACTAGATCAAATCAAAGGGCTCAGTTTCTGCTCCTCGGCAAAGGCAAACTCAATTCAATAGGAATCCGAATCCTAAAAGGCAACACCCGGCCCAAACCGCCGGTCGATCAACCGTTCTTCTTTCACTTCCATCTCTTGATACCCGTTTTCTTGCTTTTCTTACCACTGTTGTAGTGAACCGCATCTCTAAGCACCTGGAGTCGTGAACCGCGCACAAAGTCCTTCTTAAACTAGAAATAAGTGAAATAATTGTTTTGGGTCACCTTGGCCATTGTGTTCAGCAGTTAGTACGGGAAGTTACCTGACTTGGTATCTCCCTTCCATGTAGAAAACCAGTCACATGTCCCTCCTTGTAAAAGGAAGGTTCTATACTTCTGGTTATGCCAGTTATCTTAACGGCCAGTTATAGAAATCTTGTTTATGGCTCTCTAGTAAAGAGGTGGAACCAGATTATCTACATTTGCCTTCCCCTGGCAATACCCACCAGTCCTGTTTGGCACGTAGGTCGCACGCTAGCGACCTGGCACGTACCCCCTCGAGCGCCCGGTTTATGATTACGCCCGCTCATTCCTGGTTTCATCCCGACCAGTTTTGTTCCTTGAATCGGTTTATTTCCATTGTTTTTTCTTCTGGGTTTTTTCGTTTTCGTTTTCCTTTCCTTTTCTTTTCTTTTTTCTTTCTTTTTCGGTTTTGTTTTCATTTCGCGACCATTTTTCATAGTGATGAACTTTTTTTCAATTCGTGAACATTTTTGACAATTTCGCGAACAATTTTTAAAATCATGAATAATTTCTGACCTTAGGAACATTTTTTTAAATTATGAACCAGTTTTTGAAACTCATGATCAACAATCATTCTTTTAATTTGGGAAAAAATTGAAATTCATGAACACTTTTTTTTAAATGCATAAACACTTTTTGAAATTCATGAAGATTTTTTGACCAGATGATTTTTAAAAAAATTTGAAATGATTTTTGAAGTTCACGAACATTTACAATTTTTGTGATTTTTTAGAAAAATTAATATACACCTTTTGAATTCGTTAACATTTTTTCAAATTCATGAGTATCTTTTAATGCTCGAACCTTTTCAAAATCATGAAATATTATTACAACCTGAACATTGTTTTCAAAATCCTGAACATTTTATGGTTTCTTGAACATTTTTTTAAATTCCATTTTTGAGAAATTTGAAACTTTTTGAAATCCCGAATTATATTTTTTTTAAAGAACAAGAATTATTTATGCAAAAAACAGGGCCCGTCCCGCCCCGCACATGGTCCGGCCCAAAAAGGCGCGTCTGGTAGCGGCGCGTTTCTCCTGTTTACGTCACGGGAAAATCCTATCTGCCGCATCCCTCGCCAGATTGTCGTTGATTCGCACAGAACAAGCGACCAGCGAGTAACATTGGCCGGACAATTTATCAGTAGAGAACGCGCTACAGTACCGGCCGGTTTGGGAACGTTAGGTTCCAGTTGGGTTTTTCTGGTTTCAGGAACCTTCTAGAACGTAAGGGAAGGATCTTGTACTGGTTTATGTATTTTTATATTTCTTTTTCAGTTTTTCTTTTCAATCATTTTTTCGTTTTTCTTTCCTTTTTTTGATTTTTATTTCATTTTATTTTTTACATAAATTCGAAAAAATGTTTGAATTTTTTTAAAAAAATTGAAATTTTGTTCACAAATTACAAACAAAATCACTACTTTACGAAAAATGTTCGAAAATTTAGCAAAGTTTAGAATGTCAAAATTTAAAAATGTTTGTGTTCTAATTTACCTTCACAAATTCAAAAAATATTAGGGAGTTGGAAAAGTTGTTCCAACTTCAAAATTTGTTTGAAATTTGTTCGCAAATTCAATAAAAGTTCCGGTAATTTCAAAAAATGTTCGCCTTTGAATTTTTGTTCACAAATTAAATGTTCGGGAATTTCACTTTCCAAATACGTTCACAAATAACAAAATCATGTTTGCAAAATGTGTTCGCTGATTCCGAAATTGTTCAGGGAATTTCAAAAAATATTCGCATTTTGAAAAGTTTGTTCGTAATTTCAAAAAAGTCACAGTATTTATTTTCATTTCTGTTTGTCAAAACATGTTCGCATTTTAAAAAATTATTCATAATTTCAAATAATGTTCTCCCTTTGAAATTTGTTATATTTTTCAAAAAAGTTTGGGTTTCATAAAATGTCCGACTCTTTATAAATTGGTTCCGAAATTAGAAAATGTTTGCATTTCAAAAATTATTTAATCTTGTCAAAAAGAAAATCACGTTTACAATTTCAAAAAAAGTAATATGTTTGCGACTTATAGCTTATAGTTCATAGACACTGGGCTGCCATTTTAGACACCTAATCTCAGTACGACGGTGGCTAGCCACATTGTTCACTAGCAAGACGACCTCGGTTTAAGTTTAGCCACTGTCAGTTATGGGAATTTGTTTGCTTTAAGTTTAGCCACTGTCAGTTACTTCTTTAAGCGCCGCGCTGCATATCTGGCACTAGAACTTGTATATCGCAGTGGTAGCACAGTGCGCAGCTCACTTCAAGGTTGCGTGGTTGAATCCCAGTGCCAGCACCCTCCATTTTCTGTGTGTTTTTTCATGTCGCTAACGTGGTGCCACCCGGTGTCACTGCAAATGGGCCGGGCCAGGTGAGCCGCCTTGTGCGAAGCGCCGACTCTTTATCGCAGTGAGTGGCATATAGGAGGTCCCTCCGTCACGCAGGTCGCCAAATAAGAGTACCTGGCTAGTCCTTAGTGACGTGAATAGATCTATTGATGAGTTGGAATTGATAAAGAAACCAAATGCAGGGGCAAGAACATATAGCTCGAAATTCTCAGGGGGGATTACATGGGCCTGTCACCTATGATGATCTAAGGCCTATCAGATCGTGAAATTCTTGAGACTATGGCCTGCCGCGAGAGTTCTTAATCTATCTCAAGTGAAGGTAGCCACTGATTGCAAAGGTTTGGTCAGTGATCTGTTGAAAGGGTCCACGGTTTGTGCTTTGGTTCGTCATTTTTTGGGCTCACCCCTACTCCCAGGAGTCGATCCAATTTCAAAAATCTGGCAACTTACCTTTAGCTAAACTGCAGTTATTTGTACTCCCACTATTTAGATTCTCTAATTATTATAATTTTCCTGATTCTGTTTGATGATTTTACTGATATATATACCACTTCTGCTTTGGTACTCCCCCCTCCCCCAACACATCGATGGCTGATATCTCTCCATATCCCGTCATAATAAATGGTAGGATGGTCTTTTTTTAAATACATGGCCCGCGCCAATATGTGGCATGTGTACATACCGCCCAACGCCCTAAGCTTTTTCTCCCTTCCTTTTTAAACTTCAAAAAAGAATGTGGGCGACATGAATCAAACTCATAACATCTTCGCTCAAAAAGAACTACACTAACCAACTAGAACATCTTAACGCTCACGCCTATTTACTTCTTTTTTTTCCCTTTTCTTCATCTTCATTTCATGGAAGCCCCTGGTTTCACTGGGCCGGCCCATTGTCGAGGTTCTTTTCTCAATATTTATTTTTCTTTTTGGGAAACACTTCAAGTCAGAGTACTGATTCTTTTTTATCGTCAGACCACTTTCATACCGTTGATTTCCTTGCCGTTCCAATGAGCTGATTTAAGTTTTTTTTTTTGAGTCTAAACACACTTGCTTTATTGAATAATGTTCATAGGGATACAATTCAAATCTGGGGGGTTTATAAGCCACACATGGTGCCCCGAGTCCAGACCAAAAGCGTGCTTAGCAAGGCTATGTGCCTCTTGATTGGTTTCCCATCCTTCGAAGATGACGGTACATTGTTGGAAGAGCTCCATCGTCTCTCTGATCTCCTTCACAATGGTTGCATGCATCCCACCAATGCCAAGCTTGATATCCTGCACCACACCCTTGCTGTCCGAGGCAACTATAATGTGAGATAAGGATAAATCTTGGGCAAGTGCAAGAGCTTCCCGGCAAGCTAGTGCCTCGAGAGTAGCAGGATCGGTGAGGCCGGCGCATCTGATCACTGAAGAGCCCAAGTAATTTCCGCCGCTATCCCTGCAAACATCACTGAAAGAGCCTTCATCGTTTGCTCTATTCACAGCCCCATCGACCCGGACCTTGGCAAAGTTCTCCGGTGGCCTGATCCACCTAGGTTTCCTGACGCTGGATCTGGTGACTGCATTGTGCTTCACCTCAACTGGCTTACAGTCATTGAGTTCTCGGATATACTTCATGATGAACTGGTGGGTAGACATCGGACTCTGAAAAATATGTTCATGTAAGGCTTGTCGTCGAGAAAACCAAATAGCCCAGAGGGTAACCAGTACTTGGGTAAACTCAGCCGAGGGAAGAGAGTCCAGAAGGGAAAAGACCCAGCGTTTTGCATCAGGTTCGGTCGTTTCAGATAATACCTGAAAGATCTCCGGTGCTTGCAGTGCCCAAACCGAGCGAGCCACGTGGCAATGCAGAAGAGAGTGTTGCCAGGAATCTGTAGCTCCACATAGCCCACAACTATCAACAGTAGACATGTTTCGGTGGTGTAACAAATCCGTTGTTGGAATAGACTGTTGGGCTAGTCTCCAGAGGAAATTTTTTACCTTAGAAGGCACATCTACCTTCCATAGTTTGGACCACGACTTCTTCTCGCCTTCAGAGTTGGAGGAATCTGAGCGCCCTTCCAACCAAGCTTCTCGGCTGTGTTTTGTAGTGACAAGCATACGATACGCCGATCGGACTGAGAAAACTCCGTTCTTTTCATGAGCCCAAGACCAGAAATCATCGATATGCTTTGTGCAAAGGGGAATTGAGAAGATTGCCGCTGCATCAGTTGGTAAAAAGACTTGCATAACAGTTTGGCGGTCCCAACTAGCATCCGGCTGTATCAACTCTCCTACAAGCTGCGGTGGGTTGGGTACTCTGCTTGTGATCGGCCTCATATTGTGAGCACGCGGGAGCCAGTTATGGTGCCATATTTGCGTTGTCAGCCCATCACCAATCCGGCGTATAAGTCCTTGCGAGAGTGTATCCCTCCCATCAAGTATGGCTCTCCACACCTGAGATGGAGAAGAACCAAGCTCGGCTTGAAGGAATTCTCCCGTGGGAAAATATTTGGCCTTTAGAATCCTTGCGCTTAGGGTGTTTGGATCCGTCAAAATACGCCAAGCCTGTCTCGCTAGTAGAGCTAGATTGAAAAGTTCAATGTCACGAAAGCCGAGGCCCCCGCACTGCTTTGGCCTGGTCATAGTACTCCAAGAAACCCAGCTCGGCTTCCTCTTTCCATCATTACTGCCCCACCAGAATTTCCGTATGAGAGAGTTCAGATGCTCACAAAGCCCACGGGGAAGTTTAAAACATGACATTGAGAATACCGGAACAGCCTGTGCCACTGATTTGATAAGGACTTCTTTCCCTCCCGCCGAAAGAATTTTTTCAAGCCAACCTTTGACTTTGTTCCAAACTCTGTCCTTCAGAAACTTGAAAGCCCCATTTTTGCTGTTACCAACATCAGAAGGCATTCCCAAAAAATGAGCTGATTTAAGTGCACCAGAAAAATATGGAAACGCTCCCACAATCACCATAATCACGGAACCTCTCCTTCCAAGAAAAATTGCTCAGAAAGTCAAAATACGAACTTTTTAAAAAGAGCGAACGAAATTTTGAAGAACATTTTTCTGATTTTTTTCAAACATGTTATGAGAAACACTAACAAATTTGGAATTTAAAAAGGGAAACTTAAAACCAATTTTTGTTTGAATTCCACGAACATTTTTTTGTATTTGTGTAGATTGTTTGTTTGAAAAAATAACATCTTTTAAATTCTGAACAACTTTCGAAACACAAACATTATTTTAACTCCCCGAACAATTTTTGAATTTATGAACAATGTTTTCATGGTCTTGTATGACCAATCTGAGGCACCATGTCAAGTTGTTTGGATTTTGACAAGTTTTGCATTTTCTAGCCTACCCAAACACCTTTCGTTGAACATGATCTAGTTTTGGATATTCTTGAAATGGCCCCACTTTTGCAAGAAGGTGCGCATGCTCATGTTAGGCGTCCATGCCAGGTTTGAACGAATTCAGACCTCGAATGCAAGCTGCGTCACGCCCGGCCATTTATCAACCATTTCACCCAGAACTCCAGAAAATGCAAGAATTGTCGAAAACTCAAACAACTTGGCATGATGCCTTGAATTGGCCACAGAAGCGAGTGGAAATTTTTTGGGCCATTTGAAGGATGTCGACAAATAACATGCTTTCAAATGGACCCGTCTGGCTTACCTGAACACCCTCCGTTAAATACGATCTAGTTTTGAACATTCTTGAAACGACCCCAACTTTTTCAAGCAGGTGGGCATGCCCATGTTAGACATCCATGCCAGGTTTGAACCGACACCATATGCAAGTTGCGACACGTCCGACCATTTATCAGCCTTTTTAAACGGAGAAAACTCCAAAAATGGAAAAATTATCGAAAACTAAAACAACTTGGCATGATGCCTTGAATTGATCATACAAGGTCGTGATTTTTTTTGGCCATTTCAAGGATGTCGAGAAACAACGTGCTCTCAGACGGAGCCTAACTGGTCTACCTGGACACCCTACGTTGAACATGGTCTAGTTTTGAAACTTCTTAAAATGACCCCAACTTTTGCAAGCAGGTGGGCATGTCCATTGGGCATCCACGCCAGGTTTGGACGATTTCTGGCACCGTATGCCAATTGTGACACGTCCGAGCATTTGTCAACCTTTTATATCGAGAAAACTTCATAAAATGCAAAATATGTCGAAAACCAAAACAACTGGTCATGGTGCCATGAATTGGTAATACAAGGCCATGGAAAAATTGGGGCCATTTCAAGGATATTGGGAAACAACGTGCTCTCAGACGGAGTCTTCTGGCCTACCCGATCACTCTCCGTTGAACATGGTCTATGTTTGGACATCCTCCAAATGACCCCAACTTTTGTAAGCAGATGGACATGCCATGGACATCCATGTCAGGTTTGAACGATTTTCGACACCATATGCAAGTTGCGGCACATCCAGCCATTTATCAGCCTTTTTTACCCAGAAAATGCAAAATGCAAAATTAGCCCCCCCCCCCCCCCCCCCCACAAAAAAACATGACATGGTGCCTTTGATTAGTCATATAAGCTCGTGGGAAAAAATGAGGTCATTTGACGGATGCAAAAAAACGTGCTCTCAGACGGAGCCTTCAGTCCTACCTGAAAACCCTTCATTGAACATGGTGTTTTTACACATATTCAAGAAATGATCTCAACTTTTACTAGTAGGCGGTAGTCCCATGGTAGGCATCTATGCCGGGTTTGAAGGAAAAAGTATTTAAAATCATAATTTAAACATGTACTTAAAACTCACAATGGACCGGCCCAGTCGGGCAGCCACCTGTGAAAGAAGTATTTAATTCATGAACTTTTTTCAAATCGATGGGCTTTTTAATTTCGCAATTTTTTGTCAAATTCATGAACTTTTTTTTCAAATCGATGAACTTTTTGCGTCCTTTTTTTAAGGTTAAAAAAAGAGTTTAGGATCCTACCCCACACTCTCAGACAAGTGAACCGTCCCAATTGGTTACAGTAGGTGGAAGTAAATCAAGAGGTTGGGATCCTACCCCACGCACCTATTTTTTGAAGGTTAAAAAAAGTTTGTGTGACGGGTGGACAGGTACGTCTACATACAGTTCATACGTCTCACATACGGAAATATGTATACCTTATGATCAAATGACTATACTGCTCTTATACGATTTATGAGAGGGTGTCACATAGGGAAGAGCGTTGAGGTGTACACGGCTGGTCAGTAGAGCGCCACGACTACTTCACTCACTTCCACACACAACACTCAATTTGCAAAAGCGTCAATGGTTGCACAGTTTGGCACTCCAATAATCCATGGCCTGCTTCAACCATGAGCGCCTTCGTGCGCTCAATGCCTTCGACAGTGTTGGTCATGATATCTGCAAATTGTTGGGATGTGGGAACGTGTAAAATATGAACATGGCCAAGAGCCACCTGATCCCGAACAAAATGAATATCAAGATCAATATGCTTGGTACGATGATGATGAACCGGGTTGGCGGAGAGGTAGACGGTGGAGAGGTAGACGGCGGAGACGTTGTCGCAGTAGACCACTGTGGCCTTATCAACAGGACACGAGAGCTCGTGAAGGAGCTGACGAAGCCAGGAACACTCGGCGACGACGTTGGCCACAGCGCGATACTCAGCCTCAGCGCTAGACTGGGAGACCGTGGGCTGCCGCTTGGATGACCACGAGATCAGTGATGGTCCAAGGAAGATGCAATAACCCGAAGTGGAGCGACGGGTGTCGGGGCAGCCGGCCCAGTCAGCGTCGGAGTATGCGACGAGGTTGGTTGCAGCGGAGGCGTGCAACGTGAGACCAAGGTCCATGGCGCCTCGGATGTAGCGGAGAATCCGCTTGACAGCGGCCCAGTGAACGTCACGAGGAGCATGCATGTGAAGGCAGACCTGCTGAACTGCATACTGAAGTTCCGGTCGAGTGAGAGTGAGGTACTGAAGAGCACCAACAATAGACCGGTAGAAGGCAGCATCCGAAGCAGGAGAACCATCAGTAGCGGAGAGCTTGGCCTTCGTGTCAACAGGCGTGGTCGCGGGTTTGCAGTTAAGCATTCCAGCATGGTCAAGGAGCTCATGAGCATACTTCCACTGATGAAGGAAGAAGCCATCGGGACGGCGCACCACCTCAACACCGAGGAAGTAGTGCAAAGGACCCAAGTCCTTGATGGCAAACTCAGCGCGAAGACGATCAGTAAGCTGACGAAGGAGCTCAGGTGTGCATGCTGTCAGGATGATGTTGTCGACGTAGATGAGCAGATACGCCGTGTCGGTGCCCTGGGGATAGACAAACATCGAGGCATCGAAGCGTGTAGAGCGGAAGCCGAGCTGATGAAGGAACGTCGTGATGCGCTGGTACCAGGCGCGAGGAGCCTGCTTGAGCCCATATAATGAGCGGGAAAGCAGGCACACATGATCTGGACACATCGTATCAACGAACCCCGTGGGCTACTGACAAAAAACCTACTCCTCGAGATGACCATGAAGGAAGGCGTTGGAGACGTCCATCTGATGCACCGGCCAGGCACGAGAGATCGCAAGCTGTAGAATAGTGCGGATCATCCCGGGCTTAACAACCAGAGCGAAAGTGTCGGTGAAGTCCACGCCGGCACGTTGGTGGAAGCCACGAACGACCCAACGCGCCTTGTAGCGGTCAAGGTTACCATCTGGGCGGAGCTTGTGCTTGAAAACCCACTTGGCGGTGATCACGTTGGCGTGCCGGGGGTCGGGGAACAAGCTGCCAAGTCTGGTTCCTCTGCAAAGCATCAAACTCCTCCTGCATCGCAGCCATCCAGAGAGGGTCACGAAGAGCGGCCCGAACCGAGGACGGCAGGGGGGATGGTGCCGATGTATAGGCGGTGCAGACGTACTCGTCCGAGGCGTAGCGTGAGCTCGGACGGAAGACACCCGTGCGGGAGCGCATGACCGGACCGGCCGCTGGTGGTGGAGGGCCTGCGGGACCAGCGGGCGCAGCCCCGGGCGCAGTCACGGGCGAGGCCGACCCATCGGGAGACGGCGGCGAGGCCGGCTCAGCAGGAGACGGCGTCGAGGCCGCGGAGTCCGCGGGAGAGGCCGTCCCGGCAGGCGAAGTGGACGCCGTGGGAGGCGTCGAGGCGGCCGCGGGCGAGGCCAACCCGGCTGGCGAAGGGGACGTCGTAGGAGGCTTCGAAGCGGCCGTAGGCGAGGCCGTCCCACCGTACAGCAGAGGCGCGGATGGAGGCGTCGAGCCCGAGGAGGCGGCCGTGGAGGGGCCCGACCCGGAGGGGGAGGCAGCGGGCGGCAGCGCAGGAGCGCCCAAAGTCGGCTGAAAGCGGCGACGCAGACCGGCCGCTGTAGGAGATGAAGGCGCCACCTGTTCCTGTGCAAAAGGAAAAACATGCTCATCAAAGTACATGTGTCGAGAGGTGATGACACGATGGGACACGGGGTCATAGCAGCGATAACCCTTAGTGTTAGCCGGGTAACCGAGGAAGACACAAGGAACGGAGCGAGGAGTGAGTTTGTGAGGTGCGGTGGCGATGGCATTAGGATAGCAACGGCAACCGAAATCCGGAGGCCATCGTAGGAGGGAGGAGTGCCGTACATAAGATGATGGGGAGCATAGTTCCAGCGAGGGCGACAGGGGCGGAGGTTAATGAGGAGGGTGGCAGTGGCAAGAGCATCATGCCAGAACTGAGGTGGCATATACGCATGGAAAAGTAGAGTACGAACACACTCGTTGAGGGTGTGAAGTATGCGCTCAGCGCGGCCATTCTGCTGGGAGGTGTATGGACAGGTAAGGTGAAACACGGTGCCGTGGGAGGAAAGAAGGTGACGGATGGTGAGGTTGTCAAACTCTTTTCCATTGTCGGTTTGAAGTGCGAGTATGGACCGCCCGAACTGTGTGGAGAGATAAGCATAAAACGCAATGAGAGCAGCGGAAACATCGGACTTCCTACGAAGAGGAAATGTCCACACAAAGTGAGAATAATCATCCAGTATAACAAGATAATAAAGATAACCGGAGTTACTGGGTACTGGAGAGGTCCATACATCGCTATGAATTAACTCAAACGGAAAAGAAGCAACTGTGGACGAGGAAGTAAAAGGAAGGCGAACATGTTTGCCTAACCGGCATGCTTCACATGAGTGAGCGGCCGTTTTATTACATGAAAAAGAAAATCCTTGCATTATTTGACGAAGTGAAGAAGTGCTAGGATGCCCGAGGCGAGCATGCCAAAGATCAACGCCGGCGGAAAGGGCTCGAGGACCACCCGAAGATGACGGCGACTGAACTGGGTAGAGGTCGCCGGGACTGTCACATCGGTGAAGTATCATCCTGGTGCGAGCGTCCTTAACAGAAAAGCCAACTTCGTCAAATTCCACAGTTACCGAATTATCACGAGAAAGATTACGAACAGAAACTAGATTCTGAATAAGATATGGAGAAACAATGACATTATTAAGAGAAAGAGGTCTAGAGTTAGAAGGAAAACTAGCAGAACCAATATGAGAGATGGGGAGACCGGCACCATTGCCGATGGTGATACGGGAGGGAGTGGAAGTGGGATAGATGGATGAGAAGTTACCCGGGTGAGCAGACATGTGTGCGGTGGCGCCGGAGTCCATGAACCAATCGCCACCGCCAGAGTAGGGTGGCAGGGCCTGCTGGAGCGCCGCTTGCAGCGCCGGGTCCCAAGTCCCGGGGTAGGGCTGCTGGCCGGCGGGAGGGCCATAGGCCGCACCGTACCCGGGGCCGCCGTAGGCAAGGGGCGCGGCGGGAGGCTGGACGGGAGGGCCGTCGTAGGCCCCGCAGGCGCCCGGCTGAGGCGCGGGCAGAAGGGCCTGGTGGGTCGGCGGGCATGGGCCGAGGATGCCCAGGGCGGGGGGTCGCGGCACCGGCATGCTATATGCATGAACGACCCCCGTCCAGGGGTTATAGCCGCCGGCCCAGGGCGGCGTAGGCTGCTGGTGCCCGCCGTAGCGGGGCTGCTGGGGGCCGCCACCTCCTTTGCCACCGCCTTGGCGCTGGCCGCCGCGGCCACGGCGGCGATTCCCGCCGTTGGCAGCACGCGGCGGCTGTTGCGGCTGCGGCATCGGTTGCTGCAGCGGGTGCTGCATGGGCGCCGGAGGACGAGGCGCCGGCGGTGGTGGTGTCGGGGCGCCGTGAGAGAGACCGGCGGCGAGGGCTGTGTGGGCGGCGCGGGTACGAAGATTCTTCATCCGACGCTCCTCAAGACGAATATAGGCCACAGCCCGCTCGTAGGTGGGATTGGCCATGAGGGTGAGGTTGGACGCGGCGTTGCCGAAGTCCTCGTTGAGGTCGGCGGTGAGCGTCGACAGAAGAAGCTCATCTTCGACCTTGAACCCGACGTCATTGAGCTCATCGGAGAGGGTCTTGAGGCAAAGACAGAAGGCGTCGATGGTGGAGTTATTCTGGTGACACCCAAAAAACTCCTGCTACAAGAAGACAATCGACTGGAGCTTGTTGTCGGTGAAGAGGCCATTGATCTTGGTCCACACCATGTAGGCATCGTCCCCATCGCGAACGACGATGTGGAACATGTCCGGAGAGACGGTGAGGAAGAACCACCGGATGAGGGTGGCGTCAATGGCCAGCCAGTTGGCGTCACGGCGCATGGCGAAGAAGTTGGTGAGGCCGTCCACGTGATCACGAAGGTTGTACTCACGGAAGAGGAGATTGAAATAAGTTTTCCATGCGTAGTAGTTGGCGGAGGTGTGGGAGAGGGTGATGGGAACGTGATCGGAGAGGGCGATGTTGCGGATGTCGGCGGCAAGGGGTTCATCGGGTTCAGAACCATAGGAGTTGTCGAAGGGGTTGCTAGGGCGGGAGGAGGACGACATGGCGGCGCGCGGTGGGAGGGGACGGCGGCGCGGGTTGGATTAGGGTTAGGGTTTTTGTGGGAGAAGGAGGGCGCGGCGGGAGAGGGGCAGCGGGGGAGGAAGCGGCGCGGTGGGAGGGAGAGGCGCGGCTAGGAGGGGAGGGTGGGCGCGGCGCGGCGGCTGGTGGAACGGCGGCGCGGTGGCGGCTAGCGGCGGCGGCCAAGGGAGGCGACGGCGACGCGGCTAGGGTAAGGACCGAAGATAGGCTGATACCATGTAGCGGAATAGGATGCAACTCTCACTATATTGATTCGGTGCATATGCACATGTATATATAATACAAGGGAAAGTCATATTCTCAACTATACAAAAGGAGAAAGACTTGGAGTACAAGGAATACACGTGCTAAATACATATACGCAACAGACAGCACCAAGGCCGGCGTCAAGGGCCTCGTCGACGCGGGCGTCACCACCATCCCCGCCATCTTACCACCCACCGGAGTCCCTAGCCGACGCCCCCATCACCATGGTCACCACCAGTTCGCCATCCCGGTCATCGACCTTGCAGGCCCCGCGACGCCATCGGGGCGAGCCTTTGTGGTCGACACGGTAAGGGCGGCCGCGACGACCGTGGGCTTCTTTCTGGTGAAAAATCACGGCGTGCCGGAGGCGGCCATGTCCGAGATCGCGGTGTTGCGGCGCTTCAACGAGGAGTCGGCGGAGGCCAAGGCGCCGTACTACAGCCGGGACCCGAAGCAGCGCGCACGGTACCAGTGCAACTTCGACCTGTTCCAGTCGTCGGCGGCGGGCTAGCGCGACACGCTCTACATGGAGATGGAGATGGCCCCGGAGCGGCCGCCGCCAGAGGAGATACCGCCGGCATGCAGGACCGTCGCGCCGGAGTACGCGGGGATGGTGCAGCAGCTGGGACGTATCCTCTTCGGGCTACTGTCGGAGGCTCTGGGCCTGGACCGAAGCTACCTGGAGGAGGAGGCTGAGCGTGGGCTGCCACTACTACCCGCCATGCCCGGAGCCTCGACGGACGCTGGGCAACGCGAGGCACTCCGACCCCAGCTTCCTCGCCATGCTCCTCCAGGACGCCGTCAGCGGCCTACAGGTGCTGGTGGATGATGACGAGCGTTGGCCGGCGTGGGTGGACGTGCCGGCGGAGGCGGGGGCGCTGGTGGTCAACGTCGGCGACTACCTGCAGATCATGTCCAATGACCGGTTCAGGAGCATGGAGCACCGCGTGGTGGCCAACACCGCCGGTCCTCGGATCTCCGTGGCATGCTTCTTGCGCGTCGACGCATTGACGAGGGTGCTCGCTCCCATCCCACTTAAATGTTTTAATCGTCTCATCCGGCAACAAGTCACATCCGAGAGATATGGTTTGAAGGTGGTTGTTGACGCCAACTATAGGTGCAAAAGGCATGTTGTATCTATTGGTGCAGTAGGTTGTATCAAAGAATACACAGTCTTTATATTTCGGGTACAACGCCTTGTTCTACCATCAACCCAAAATAACGCAGTCACGGAGTTTGTGGCTATTGAATTCATGCTCCAGCCAACTCATCCAAAAGTCCGAACTGATGGAGGGAGGCGGGCAATATATTTCAACACTCCCCCTCACGTCTAAACACTTATTTAGGCTTTAGATGTGGGATCGGTGTAGGCCGCAGTATCTTTTTATTTTAACTAGCAAAAGAGCCCGTGCGTTGCAACGGGAAAAAAAAACTTATGAAATGCCCTTCCATCCACCACCTATCTTACATCGACCATCACTTACATGAAAACAAACCCCGTCCACTATGAACACCACCACATGCAAGTCCTTTGACACAATGTAGAGGATGTGATGCAACCTCCACTCTATGCCCACGACCCACGGCGTCATTCAATAGCAATGCACAACGCTGCTTTACAGAGATTCAAGGAAACATGGGGGAGTTCTTCTTGTCCAAATCGGGATTCAAGATGACAAATAAGCCTTCCATGGAACCAGGATAGTAGTATCTCTCGGTTTCTCTCTTTAGCAGAAGCCTACAAAGCATATTTAATAATTGATTTCAGATTCAACTAATTTCTACTGGGTAACTGGAATTTGTTACTCCAATAAGTAACAAATCATTAACTACATCTAAAATTTCCATAGCCACACTGAAGTTATACTAATTCCAAGTTTTATTCGGCTACCCCGAGTAATCATCATCCAAACACGCATATTATGTTTTGAAAATTGGCATTTCCATTACTGTGTGGCACAAATTTCACATACCATGTTTACATACAGATCCTTGCAGCCACCAGTTGTTTGCATGACGCAAGCCTCTCTGCTGCTTCAGCAACCTACAAATTCCCAACAGAGATATGGACACAGATGAGGCAGTCAGGCAACAAATTTTAGAACATCTTTAGCCAATAGATGGATTTGATTTGGAGGAAGAGTTCTACTCACCAGTGGCACAAATGGATGGCTGTCTCTGTTGCTAGCGTCCCCTTCTGCAGCGATAGCAACTCCATGATCGAGTCGGCCTTCCTCGGCAAACTCTCATGACCGCTGCTCATCCAAGGAGTTCGTCGACATCTCCTCGACGTCACCTCAAACTGGGTGAACACAGCTCCCGTGATGCTGTTGCCATCGCTGGCCACTGCGCCACCCATACAACGCTGTGGTCCTTAGAGGTAGCGACACCACAATTTAGTATTTCAAATAAATGTCCTACTCAGTCAAAGTAAGGGAAAATTAATTCAAAGCAAAGACGAAACAAAATTTTGGGACATTGGTAAACAAGGTAAAACATGAAGATATATCAGCTAGAATCTTTACGTCCACATTGGGACATTGGTAAACAAGGTCAAGCATGAAGATATATCAGCTAGAATCTGACCTCCACATCGCAGTAAAAAGTACCGAGAAACAATGTAAAACATGACGAAGATCAGCTAGAAGTTGTACCTCCGCATCGAGATGCTGACAAAATACTCGTCAACGGAAGTGCAGTGCGTTGCAACGGGAGAAAAATAAATCATACACCTCTAGCCTAATAAGCATTTCTCAAGCCCCCTCTCCGGTCCATCTCCTCTATTTAAAGACGACACCTCATTTTAGAAAAAGTAGCTAGATATGCCCGTGCGTTGCAACGGGAGAGAAAAAGTTTAGCATGCACTCAGTTTTTCTAAGAATTGTATGCGCAAGCACAACCGCCATGTTTCGCTACGAAGAAAGTGCTAGATGCCCTGTCCACCAAAACAACGAACCCTAAACACCCGACTGCACGGCACGACAACATCGAAACGTTGCCACCCAATGTCAGGGAGGCGTTGCAACGGGAGAAAGAATATCCTTGAACCCACGCATCTAGACAGAACAAAAATTTGCTTGACAATGACAATCTCCATTTATCAAAGAACAAAAAATTGTATGAATCTAAAACTGTAAATTTGGTTTCGTACTATGAATAATTCATAATAGAACAACAATAACTTATCAGGTCAAGGCTACAAATTATTTCTAGTGAAGTGCAGAACCCATGGGTGATCTACCTTACAAATATGATAATTCTAGTAAGAAAATTGCTTGTCATTTCCATATGCGACAAAATGATCCTTGATAGAACACGTGGACATAGTTCAAAAATGAACCGGGGATCAGACAATCTTGTGGATTGACCCTTTTAACATTTAGTATGAACTTTGCTAAAAAACATTTAGTATGAACATGAGTAAATAGATTATAATCATTTATGACTGGACTGAAAATGTGATCTCTTCTGTGGATCACACCTGCAAAATAATGATACAATGTACTTGGATCTAGGAAAAAACTTCTACATAAAATTTTAGAGAAGACTAATACCTAGCTGGGCCTGTCTAGCCATCCTGCCGAGCTCCATCTCAGCTGCAATTTCTGGACCAACTCACTTCTTTGCGATCAACAATGAGCGCAGGCAAGTCACTATGACAACACATGAATGGGCATATGCATCGAACAAATTGATCAAACAGACGGAGCATAGTTCCATGAATAAACATGCATATTCATTAGATATATTATCTAATTTCAAAACCTCAACTCTCTGCACATACATGTCTGACAACTGAAGCATCCAAATAATTCAAACCAGCAGTTAATCATCACTATATACATTGCCGATGAAGACCCTCATACAGTGTTGCTGATTCGGAAAAGAACCATGCAAAGACGATGCTACTATTTTCATGTATATACACAGTACCAAATAGAGGTAGATTCATCAGTGAACATGTGAGTCCTTGATTGCACTGTCATCAAAATAAGCTGCTCATTGCCCATGTTTGTCCCCCAATTAGCTACAAACAGACTATAAGAGCAACTAACAATGCAGATTTGGTTGAGTTAAAAGCATAGCCTGCAAAAGGAATCGGATGCTAAGATTTCACTATTCTTCAGTGCACTGAAGAGCAATGGAAAATGCCAAAAATTTACACCGACAAGTTCAGAGCAAAACATCACTCTTTCCAATAATAGGCATTATATAGATGATAATCCATCAGTGCATCATTTTTTTTTCAATCGGCGATTACCTCAGTTGCTTCTCTCTGGTTGCTGCACCTCTTCGAACGCAAATCAGCAACGGCCTGCAGTCATGGTATTTCATTCAGGTCTGTAGCATTTAGATCATTGTCGTGTCTTGGTAACCATCATGATGTACAGCCCCGGAGATGTTAGCCAACAACACCAGCGTCCATTGGAAATCTGGAACTATGTATCAGCACCTTGTGCACGTGCATACCTGTAAGAAAAATAACTCATGGGCTTCTTACCTGCTATTCCTGATCCTTCTTCCTTGGGCTTCAGTTTGGAATATTGAGGGCCTAACCAATCATAAGCATTTTAATTCATCTCATCAATCAACTTATGTTCTAGCTCAGAGCGCCCAACCTTTTCATGTCACTGATCAGTGGACGGTAGATATATAAATCAAAGGCTGGTGTAACTTGCACGCACTTGGGCTCGAGTGATGTGAGGAAGTGGACGACGTCGAGCACTGAGCGCCAACATGCGCGAGAAATTAACTGACAATTGAAACTTTGACGAAACTGAATTTTCTGAATCTGATGAAACTTAATCTGACGAAAACTGATGAAACTGAAATTGACGAATCTGACGGAACTTCAGGACAGCATAGGTGGCGCCGTAGTGGCCTCGTGCGAAGGCAGCTGCATGGGGAAGGGGGCAGCCGAGTTGGTCGTCATCCCTTGTCGTGGATCATTGAAGCCATGGGTCGCAGGTGGCGGGAGAGCAGATCCGGGGCTGGGAGGAGTAGCCGCGGGTCGCCGGATATAGGGCGCATCAATCCTGTACGGGCAGCCAGCATGCGGCAGATGAGATCAAGCGGCTAGGGGATTTGATGACGGGGCGACGCCGGCCACCTCCTGCAGCCGCCCGGCGACGGAGCAACAGGTCGCGCGTATGGACGCCGGTGATGGGCGCGGGTGTGGGGGCACTTGGGGTAGGGGTAAGCGCGGCGGCAGGGTAGGCCATGGCAGCGCGCGACGACGGTAGGCGGTCCGGCGGCGCGGCTAGGGAGGGGCGACGGCGTGCGGCGACGGGAGGCGGAGCGTCGGCGGGGCGGGGCAAGAGGTGGCGGCGCACTGGAGTCGAGATGGGATTGGGATTTGGGAGGCAGGGTCGTGAAGGGTTGGGTCGGGTAGCTCTTTCTCTTTTCGATCTTTTTCTAATGTCTTTTTTCAGATCTTTAGCGAAACGTTTTTTCCACCTATGGATGGCAGCGATGGGTAATTATTTGCAACTTTATTAATGGAAAGTGACGGTGAACCCGAGAGACTCAATCCGTGCTTTATTATTAGGGAGAGATACTGCGTTGGCAGGGTCTTGAACTCAAGACCTATTGGCTCTGATACCATATTGAATTCATGCTCCAGCCAACTCATCCAAAAGTTCGAACTGATGGAGGGAGGCGGGCAATATATTTCAACAGTGACTGGATCTTTTTGCTTCGCAAAGAAAAACTCTGGATTCTCGGCCTTCCTCCTCTCAAAGTACTTGACTGCCATATCCATGTCTCGGAATGTTGTCGCTTGCCGGAGCTTCGCACGTTCATTCGAAACATCTCTCTTCACATACGTAGTATCCTGGTGTTACCTCCATGGACCCTACCAAGCACACCCATGCAATCTGAAGTAGATAGGTTGACATCATGCAACGTCAGCAAGAGTTGGTAATCCTCGACAGGTATCTTGGAGTGTGAGCGGTAGTACCTTACATGCTCCGGTTGTTCCATCGATGGATGTGTATGCTCCGCAACAAAGAAAGTCACAGTTCATCTCTCATTCCTATGCCCAACAATCATATGCGCCTTACAATCATGATGGAGCATTCTGTTCTTCTAACGTGTTCTTGTTACATCCATTCCAGCACTAGGCTTCCTGCTGGAGTTGCTTTTTTCTGTCGCAATGCTCTCTGAGGTGCTACTTGTTTCCACTTTATCAGGCTTTCGAGCATACACACACCCAAAGACCTTCTTGATCATTATTGCATCCTCTTTCTTCTGACCCCTCTTCTGGTTGTACTTTGTACAAGATATATGTGTCCCGAACCCTAACTTGAAGGCATAGTCATTGTAGAATTTCTGGGCATCCTCAATTGTGTCAAACACCATGCCAACATAGGGCGGTAGTGACTGCGATGAAACATCTCCATCATCTGAATCATCTTGCATCGCATCATCAGTATGCAACAAACCATCTGAATCTTCACCACCATCAACAGAAAAATTCCCTTGGACATGGCTCTCTTCCCCTTCAGTCCCAGCTTCCTGCAAATGAGGCACATGATCTTTTTAGTAAATAGAGAGGTGTTGTGCAACAGTCGTTTTTCGTCAACATGGAACCAACAGTTCTTATGTTGTTTCAGAAAATTCAGGTGCACAGATATATCAATCCATAGTTTTTTGAGGCCTGAAATCAGCTACAATAGACACATTTTTTTCACTCACTTTGGCTTTTACTCACACGCGCATACACAAACATAATTGTATCAGAGGCATTTGCCAGGTTGTGTGATTTATTTTGCTTTGTTTCATAAATAAGCAACAAGGAACAATCAGTTGATAATGCAACTAAAAAAATAGAGAGGGATGATGTTTCAGACACACAAGAAGCAGACAGAGGGGAATGTGCCTTGTTTTTGCATCACACACATGAAAACAAAATGATTTCTAGCTCTGCATTTGTTTGTACCATGCACATAGGGTTTCATGTGTTTTAGAGACACGCATGTGTACAGGTTTCAGAGACAGGAAACTCACCCAGCTCCCCTGATGCGATCTGGTCGAAGGAGTTTCAGGAAACACAACCGGGGGGTTTGTGAACCAGGATGAGACTCCAACTCGCGGTGGAAGCCCCCCGGTGGCGGTCGAAGTTGAGAAGGATTGTCGCGGCTGTTCTCTAAGCAACGTCCCTCGGTGAGGTCTATCTGCGTCGGATCCAATCATCCATCGTGCGATATGGTGCGCTATGATGTCGCAGAGAGGCGCCCTAGAAGGATTACTTGCCCCTGCGCGCCGGCGGCAGCTAATTTTTTCCGGTGGTTGGGGGCGGCGCCGTGCTGGGCGCAGCTCTGTCGGGGACGGTGGACAGGGGAGTCTGTTTCTGAAACAGAGCCGTTGTTGCCGGAAATAAAGAGGGGTCAGCCGGCGCGAGGTGGTTACATCGGACGGCTGTTAGCGCGTTGATCCAACGGTTGTCCAAACGGTGGATCGTACTCCGGCCGACACGTAGCGCCGCCCATTTAGAATTCATTAATTTTATAATTTTCCAGATTCTGTTTGATGATTTTACTGATGTAGATACGGACGTGGAGGTGTACACGGCTGGTCAGTAGAGCTCCACGACTACGGCGCTCACTTCCACACAACACTGAATTTGCAGAAGCGTGAATGGTTGCACAGTTTATGCACTCCAACAATCCATGGCCTGCTTCGACCATGAGCGCCTCCGCGCGCTCAAGGCCTTCGACGACACCAAGGCCGGCGTCAAGGGCCTCGTCGACGCGGGCGTCACCGCCATCCCCGCCATCTTCCACCATCCACCAAAGTCCCTGGCCGACGCGCCCCATCACCATGGTCACCACCAGTTCGCCATCCCGGTCATCGACCTCGCCGGCCTCGTGACGCCGTCGGGGCGGGCCTCTGTGGTCGGCGCGATGAAGGCGGCCGCGGAGACGGTCGGCTTCTTCCAGGTGACGAACCACGGCGTGCCGGAGGCGGCCATGTCCGAGATCCTCGCGGCGGTGCGGGGCTTCAACGAGGAGCCGGCGGAGGCCAAGGCGCCGTACTACAGCCGGGACCCGAAGCGGCGCGCTAGTTACCAGTGCAACTTCGACCTCTTCCGGTCGCCGGCGGCGAGCTGGCGCGACACGCTCTACATGGAGATGGCCCCGGAGCCGCCGCCGCCGGAGCAGATCCCGCCGGCGTGCAGGGCCGTCGCGCCGGAGTACGCGGGGCTGGTGCGGCGTCTGGGGCGCACGCTCTTCGGGCTGCTGTCGGAGGCGCTGGGCCTCCGGCGCGGGTACCTGGAGGAGGAGGCCGGGTGCCTGGAGGGTCTGAGCGTGGGCTGCCACTACTACCCGGCGTGCCCGGAGCCGCGCCGGACGCTGGGCAACACGAGGCACTCCGACCCCAGCTTCCTCACCGTGCTCCTCCAGGACGCCGTCGGCGGACTCCAGGTGCTGGTGGACGACGACGAGCGGCGGCCGGCGTGGGTGGACGTGCCGGCGGAGACGGGGGCGCTGGTGGTCAACGTCGGCGACTACCTGCAGATCATGTCCAACGACCGGTTCAAGAGTGTCGAGCACCGCGTGGTGGCCAACGGCGCCGGTCCCCGGGTCTCCGTCGCATGCTTCTTCCGCGCCGACGCGTCGACGAGGGTGCTCGCGCCGATCATCGCCGGTGATGACGACGGCCGCGCGCGGTACCGGAGCACCACGGTGCCGGAGATGCTCCGGCACTACGGCGCCAAGGGCCTGGATGGCGTGTCTGCGCTCCAGCGCGTCAGGATCTGAATGAATATCTCATCTCATCCAATCTGAATGTGTCCAAGTCAATTCTTGGGTGTGTTGATGATTCAGATTCGTGTTTGGATCTGAACTCATGATTCAAATTCATCCTAGCAATGCAAGATGCAATATCTGTTGTACGTTTTTGAAGGGTGGAAATTTGAATTCAGCTGGACATGCAGAGCGGATTTAAATTCCCCTGAGATGAACTGAAAATGAATCTCTCATCTCATCCAATCTGAATGTGTCCAAGTCAGTTCTTGTCTGTGTTGATGATTCAGATTCGTGTTTGGATCTGAATTCATGACTCAGATTCATCCTATCAGTAATCTCTGCAGTAAGTACTTTTTTGAAGGGTGGAAATTTGGATTCAGTTGGACATGCAGAGCAGATTTAAATTCCCCTGAGATGATTACAGGTAGGAAAGGAAAACATACAGTAGTAACATGAACTGAAAATGAATCAACAGAACAGAAGAACAGACATCTCCTAGAATGGAAACATGAACTGCAAATGGAACCAACACAAACAAATGGCAAGTTATTCACAGCGACGACGACGACGACAAGGGGGACTAGTGGAACTGAAACTGACTTGAGATGGCTGATGACTTTCTTCAGCATCTGCCATGGCGGCATCAGTGAGCGCCGCAGCTATGTACAGACAGACTGACTGACAGACAGAGATACATCATGATCATCCTGCATACTGAGTTACTGACTGAGCTAACCATCCATGCATCCATCCACCAGTTAAGGGTCTGCGTGGCCCATGATGGCCTCGTCGCCGGAGTCGTAGCCCTCGGCGTCGCTCAGCTCCTCGTCGCTCTCCTCTTCCTCCTCCTCCGGGGATATATCTTCAGGCTTGGCATATCTCTCACAATATTCTGAACAGAGATTTTTTAGTCTGTGTTAAGGAAATACTATAATGCACTCTATGACATAGATATGGAATACAGAAGTTCTGGTACAAATCAGACCTTTGACTTTATTTTCATAGGCATTCTTGTCGCGCATCATCAGCGATGCCGCCTCACCGTTCAAGGGGTCCGAGGGGTTAGGGTACAGGAGAAGCTGGGGCAGGAACACCTCAAAGATATTGACAAGGTCTGCAGCAAGAGGACAACAGCAAAATTGTGGTGCTTCAGTAACTAGATAAGACTCAAAGTCAACGGGTTCGCGTGAAATTAATAAGGACTAGTAACTAGTTTTGATATATCGATTGATTTTACCAAACATTGGGCTCCAGGTCTGGTTGATCACATCCAAGCAGACGGAACCGGACCTGAACAAATCGACGGACAAACAAACGATGAAACCTGACAGTATGTGCAGAGCAGAGAATGGTTTGTGAAATGAAGAAGAAAGAAAGGCTTACATCTCATCGACATTGGGGTGATAGATCTTGTTTGTGAACCCAATGGAAGGGGATTTGTAAGGGTAAGCTTCTGTGAGTTCAACCCTGACCTTCCACACAGCACCCTGGTAAATACCTGCAGCAAGGAAACAGAGAAAGCCTGGCAATTAGGTACTACTCCCTCCGTCTCAAAATAAGTGTCTCAACTTTATACTAACTTTAGTATAAAGTTGTACTAAGCTTGAGATACTTATTTTAGAATGGAGGGAGTATCGTTATTTTGGGACGGAGGGAGCAGTAGAGTGTATGCTTATGCAGCATCATTCCCTTCCACTAGTACTCAGACAGTGGGGAAGAGAAAACTTGACAGCTGAACAGACAAGCACTAGTAGTAGTACAATGTGTACTAAGCTTGCAAGAATAAATCGGTGAAAGCATGAGTGACAGCCAAAGGGCATCCTTTTGGGGGGGTATTGGTCAAATCTGTCTATTTTTCCCCGGCAACTTGTTTGGTTGGGCAGAGCAGAGAGAGAGAGGCGCCATTGTTTTTTTTTTTTTTTGAGAAGAGAGGCGCCATTGTTGGGATGTGGATGAAGCACCTACCGTACCCATATCATATAATATAATAATGGAGGTGAATAATAATAAGTCCTCCCAGGCTCATCTAGTCAGATGTCATATGGATATGGATGGGGTGCAATACAATACAATACAATCAGAGTTGATTATGTCGACAGAAACAAGCAAGTGAAGCAAGAAAGTCATTTCCCATGCATTAGAATGGCATGGATAAGCAGCAGGACAGTTTTGCAGAGCTGATTTTCTGAAATTAAAGAGCTGTTTGGTAAAAGCGGATTTTTTTGGTTTCTTTAAAAGGAAAAGATGAGATAAGCTAGATGTGGAAGGGCATCCATCTCTCTACACGTTTCGGTTCAGAACCCTTTCCGTTTGGGTGAAAGCAGAGCTGTGTTTGGGTGAAGATCCCAGAAAAGAGAAGCTACTTTTTGTTTGTTTGTTTGTTTGTTCCGAAATAAGGGGGGCCGTTCCCCCATTGTAGGTTAGGAAGGACTTGAACAAACAAGCAGATTTAATTTGGGAACAAAGATGAGGGGAAATCAAGCAAGCAAAGAAAGAAACAGATATCATCACGCACCTAATCAATCAATGAACCAATCAAAAGAAGCAAGACAAGAATTAAGCAGGAGATAAGAGATACGAACTGTCTTTGGGGCCGTGGAAGTGGACGAAGAACTCCTGCATCCCGTCGTTGATCATGTCCACCTTGTAATCGCTCATCATCCTGACCACCCACCCACCCACACAAGAGAAGCAATTAAACATCATGAATCCTCAGAGACAAAGAATGAAGTAGGAGGAGGATGGATTTCGTAGTGACTACTGACAGCTTCATGAGATCCATCTCCCTGCGCTTGCTTGGGGAAGACATGGTCGATCGATCGATGCTCACTTCTTCCTCCTTGCTCTGCTTCCCCTGCCTGTCTGTGTGTCGGTCTCTCCCTCCCTCTCTCTCCTGTTTGTTTGTAGGTGATTCTTTCTCTCTTTGCATAGAGAGAGAGAGAGAGGGGACAGGTGGTGTGATATGGGTTTGTTTGTTTGTTTGTAGGTGATTCTTTCTCTCTTTGCATATATAGAGAGAGAGAGGGGACAGGCGGTGTGATATGGGAGCAAGCACAGGACTATAATATTCCAGAAGAGGGGAGGGGTGGCACAAGGGCCAATCTTATCTTGCACACATAAATAAATACTCCCTCTTGTTCGGAAATACTTGTCAAAGAAATGGATAGAAATGGTTTATCTAAAACTAAAATACGTCTAGATACATCACTTCTTTCATCCGGAAAACCGTGTCAAAGAAAAAAAAAGATGTATCTAGCATCAAACTACGTCTAGATACATTCATTTTTGAAGGAATGAAGAACAACATAAAATATGTTGTGCTAGTAGTTCGAGAGTACCCTCGTCTGCAAGAAAATAAATAAAATGGTTACGTTTCGTCCACACCACGGAGACAGAGCAATGATCACGCACTTCTTTTTTAATTTTATAAGTTTTAATTTTTATCTGGTTGAAATAAAAGTGCAACTTGTTTTGTTGCCGAAAGAAACTAGTAGTAGAGGACGGATGGATGAGTCTCATGACAGGGACTACTTGTTGTGTACTGGAGTATCTTTTTCTGGACATGGAAATCAGCCGATGCAGACGGATGGCTCTAGCGTCTTGGTTTTGCTAAATGGCCCCTCATGAAACTTAATTCGTCCACTGATCTTCCTAAAAACTTATTTCGTCATCTGGCCCCTCGCATGCACGCCATCATATGGCTAAATTACGTGGGTGTGTTCTTCTCACGCTTTACATGTGGGTGTGTTGATTGCACATGCGTAATACGCGTGCTTTGTGACATAAAAATATTAGGTTGTCTCATTTGGCGTAGGCACGGGAAAATTGTGTATTTGACCACTTACTCCTCATCGCCCCCCTCCCCCTAAACACCTTGTCCCTTCCCTCCCGTTACTTCCCAAATACATACTTGTAGTGACTGTATACCCACCTCGCCGGCGTGTTCCACCGGTCGTGTCCTCGCCAACCGCCGTCCCGAACAACTCCTTGGAGCCTTGTCCCCACCCCTTTCACAGAGCCCACAACCCTTTCCACAAAGTTGTGCTACCGGCGACTGGTTATGTCCAACCACTGTGTTCATACGCCGCTCTGCCACATACCCCCCCTCCCCAACCAACCAACCGGACCCAATTCCAAATCCCGAACACCAAGCCCAATCCGAAAACCTTATCAGTCGAAGGCTGAAAGATATTTTGCCACCCCGAGGAGATATTTCTTTATTTAGCATTGGACCCTCTATAGCAGTCATATCAGTTTTATTAAAGTTTGTTAGTTATCCCTTTGGGATATCATTTTGTTTGAGCCAATCTTAGTATTGGTGTTTTTCTATGGATTGCCATTTCAAGTATAGCTCCTATTGGTCTTCTTGTGACAGGATATAGCTCAAATAATAAATATTCTTTTTCAGGCGGTCTACGAGCTGCTACTCAATCTATTAGTTATGAAATACCATTAACTTTTTGTGTGGTAGCAATATCTCTACTTATGATTCATTAAAATAGGGATTTTTATACAATCCATTAACTATTTTTATTCCTTTTCTTATTTAGTATTTGGGTTGGTAAGTTAAACTAGAAGCTATATGAGTGAAACAAAACAGCTTATAAATTTGTAGTAAAAATAAAATATCTCATTTCCTACTTGCAAGAAAAAAGTGGAATTAAACATAAGCAGTGTAAACTCTTTATCCCAAGGTTGATATTTTAGTCATCATACCTTTAAGCGAGCAAGAATAAAGGATTCACGATATGGAATTCCATTACTGGAATATCTGTAATGTAAGGTTTATATGAATCAAGTTCAAGAGGTTGTAGATCAGTTCTATATGACATTGTAGAAGCTGACAGACATGGGCTTGGTGAGGTTGATCTGAACAACGAAGCAGCTTCAGTAGAAACGAACGATAAAAAGAAGGCAGCGAGGTCGACAGAGATGCAGGTTCGCCAGAAAGGCCTCGCTTAGAGAGGCGGTTAGCAGGCATGGACAGAGAGGATGAAGAGGTGGAGGTCAAGGAGGATGATGAAGAGTAGGCAGCGATGGACGTAATGGCCCCGGAGCTTCCACTGATAGAAATATACATGCATAGGAAACCACTGTCGCATCCGATGAGCTTATCAATAACTTATGCTGATTCCGAAGAGGCGAAGGAGGAGGCTGAGTTGGAAAACTTGGTGAGCCATGCAGACAACTCCGAGGACGAAGGCCCAACCGATGATTGTTCAGTTTGTTGGAAAAAGGTAATTTTCTGCACTGTATACCAGAGGGACATCAGCACACATGAGTTCAGAAATTTAACTAGTGCTAACCTAGCAGTTGTTGCGGTGCAAAGGCCGAGGTTTGGAATCAGGAGGATGAGCATCTTGTGAGCACCAACCTTCCCCCAAAATTTGGCTACATCCACGACCCGAGGACCGGAAATTGGGTAGAAGGAAGAGAAACATCACTCATGTCATCGGGTGTTACTGCCCTGGATTGTTTGAACATTGAAAATGGTCTGGTTGTTGATGGTGTTGATGCTGCTGATGGTGCTTATGGTACTAATGGTGCTGAAAAGCGGCCAGAGATGTTATTGGAGAAGCTAGTTAGTCATCAACTAAACCCTGACCACAATGAGTTTATTTTTTTTACTCATACAATATGATCAAATGATATTTCTCCTTGTAGATTAGGAAAGATAAAGATGCACACGATGGCCTCTTCATGGGAGAAGTGCTCCCAGAAGTATTGGGAAACCCTGAGCACCCTGTCTGCACGAGGGGAGTTGGGATTTTTGCTCCATGTAAATATGCCCACAACCGTTCTTTGCAAGAGAAGCGCGAATAGAAGAAAGCCAAGAAAAAGGCTGACAAAGATGAAAAATTAGCGGATCTTAAAGAGTCATGATTATTACAAAGCCTACAAAGAGAGTTGTTGGTGGGGGGGGGGGGGGGGGAGGACCAGCATCGCCAGCACTAGCATTGGCTGAGCCAACGATTGAAGGTTCAGAAGCACATTGAAGTAGTTGCGCTTCCATGGCCTTCCCTCAAGCTCAAGCTTTACTGCCTGAATTCTATCCCTGCGATGAGGTTACAGTAAGTCAAGGATAAATATTCATAATACTACATACATGATACTTCCATAACCCAGCCGTCCTAAGACAAAATTTACCATCTATTTATAGGCTATCAATCCCTACAAGCTTATAGTAAGGATCGCATGCTGTGACGAGTCTATGGAAGCTGCTTGGGGCCAATTCCACCCTCCTATCCTAGGGGAGCAACCGAAAGTCCACAATGTTTTCCCTAGCCCCAACCATGGTAAGGTCATCGTGGACGACTACCATCTCTCGTTCAAAGGTTTCAAGATTCCAGTACTCCGCTATGAAGAGATGAACATACTCGAGCTGGCGAAGGGTAGCCTTATCTAGTGGCCAAAGAGAGACATTATTTTGGAACAACATGAAGTATTGCCAGGGTTGTGCAGGAACTCCCGAATTAGACAACTGGTGGCACCTCCTCACAATCCTAGTGAGGACATCGCCGACAACCCTACCCAACCAGCAAGCTGAAAACAAAGAAAACCATCAACCTTGTGTTTGGAAATAGTTGATCAAGGAGGCTGATGAGTTGGACAAATTGTGACAGATTCAGGAATCTGGTAAGGAATTTCCTAGGGCCCCACTAGGCCCAAAGTACAAGCCCAGAAACCCTTGTTCCCCAATCAAAGAATCTGGTGCGCGGATACGGCTATGCATATGCTCACTTGCACAAGCATTACATGGATAATTTAAAGAAACCAAGGTTCAGCGAGTTGACTTGATCATGGTTAAGTTTGAAGAGCATCACTTCCATCATATCAATCTGGTGCACGAAACGATATGTTGGAGGCTCTGACAACTTTTGCGTGATGCACCAAACAGTTAGACTAGTTAAGAAAAATGACACTGAATACCATGACAAGAACAACTAGAGGCTGTGACAAGCCAAATAAGTTAGGATATCTAGTAAGCAAGACGCGACAAACGCTTTGACATATCCATATCACTATCGAGGCAGCCAGAAAAAGGTCAGAGGTTCCAATAATTGTAAATGGAAATCGCCAAATACAAAGGTATGGTTAGCTGGGAAAGATGCCTAATAGGAGGCATGGCAAGCAACACAAACCGCCTCTAACACTTTGCCGTTTCAAAGAATACAGTTATCCGTCTTTCTGTCAGGCGGGACAGGGAGGTGCCACGCTCGCGGTGCGACCGGCAACAATGAATCGGAGCCGGTCGAACACGAATAATGCGTTGGCTTGACGTGTAATTTAGGCACCTGGTTGGTTGTAAAGCGCGAATTCGGGGGCAGACGCTGAAATAAGTTTTTCGGGGGTCAGCGCGCAGACTAAGTTTCTCAAGGGGGCATTTAGTAAAAATAATAGGGCTCTATCTTAGCTTGTCGGGCACAACTAGCTAGTACTGTTGCTACTTCCTCCGTTTCTAAATATAAGACCTTTTTAGAGATTTCAATACGGGCTACATACGGATGTATATAGACGTATTTTAGGGTGTAGATTCATTCATTTTGCTCTGTATGTAGTCTGTATTGAAACATCTAAAAGGTCTTATATTTATGAGCGAAGGGAGTAGTTTGTAGTACTAAAAAAGATACTATTGCATCAATCCAAAGATAATGATTCACAGAGAGAGACAGAGACCGGGGGGGGGGGGGGGGCCGGGGGGGGGGGGGGGGGGGATTCCAATCCATGCTTTCAGACCTGCTGACCACTTCAACATCTATCATTTTCGTTTCTTTTATTTTCTTCTGCTGCAAGAGGAGATTCCGTCCTGCTCTTTATTATTTCTATTCACCCACAGCAAGCACCAGCAGACAAACAACCAAATTATTTGAGTTTGGATTTGGACGACCCACTCACTGCCACGTGGCCCTTGTTGCTATCAGTCACCAGCCACACTCATCCTCCTTCCTAGCCATCTCTGTGGCTCAAGATACTAATTAGTAAGAGTACAAGTTAATCCTAACTACTGCACCTCCTTTGAGTAATTACCATTATTTATTAATGCTATATTTTCTTACGAAATAAAGGCCTTTTTTATATTTCTTACTACATAATTTTGTGACTTGTAACACCAAAAAATACAACATAGGAAACCACCTCTGTTAGAGCAGAGCAGAATTTGACCACAAGGAGGATACCGCCTCTTTTCGACCAATGTAAGTAATACATATTGTATATCACACAACTTATGCCGTTAGAAAATATAACATATAACGATTTTAATGGTATTTTTTTGTGATATATAACACCTAAAGTTTCTAATGATGTAGTATTATGGAACAATAAACGCTCAACCTCTTGCTTTTCAAACACAAGCCAAATCCACACAAACAATCAACTCCTCATGGAGTAGAATCAAATGTGATGTGATGATTTATATGCATATGGATGATAAGAAAGAAAGGGGGCCTCAACAAAACACAACACAACAGGGTTGGTTGACCACAAGGTTAGGTTAGGTTAGGTTGGTGATGTGAAGAATAAACACAATCAACCTCTTGCTTGTCAAACACCAAACCTACACAAACAATCAACTCATGGAGTATAATATGGACCATAGCTACCTTTCACGAGGCCACAAAGAATAGATGCTACTATAATACAATTTTTTTTCTTTTCTTTTCAGACTAGCTGTAAATGTCATCTTTGTTACCAATTTAATTTAACTCTACGGCTATTATCCGAATCCTTTTCAGCCACAAACAAGTACCATGCATCATATACATTTCACATGATTGAAATGTGATGTGATAGTAGTTTATATGGATACTAATGTGATGATGAGACAGGGAGCCTTCTTACATCACCAGCACCAGTACCAGCATCGACTGCGCCAACGATTGAAGGTCCAGAAGCACATTGAAGTAGCTACACTTCCATGGCCTTCCCTCAAGCTCAAGCTTTACTGCCTGAATTCTATCCTTGCGATGAGGTTACGTTAAGTCGATGGTAAATATTCATAACACTACATACATGATACTTCCATAACCCAGCTGTCCTAAGACAAAATACCATCTGGTTATAGGCTATCAAGCCCTGCAAGCTTATAGTAAGGATCGCCGGCTGTGACGAGCCTGTGGAAGCTGCTTGGGGCCAATTCCACCCTCCTATCCTAGGGGAGCAACCGAAAGTCCACAATGTTGTCCCTAGCCCCAACCATGGTAAGGTCACCGTGGACGACTACCATATCCCATTCAAAGGTTTCAAGATTCCAATACTCCCCTATGAAGAGGTGAACAAACTCGAGCTGGCGAAGGGTAGCCTTATCCAGTGGCCGAAGAGAGACATCATTTTGGAACAACATGAAGTATTGCTGGGGTTGTGCAGGAACTCCCGAATTAGACAACTGGTGGCACCTCCCGACAATCCTAGTGAGGACATCGCCGACAACCCTACCCCAACCAGCAAGCTGAAAACAAAGAAAACCATCGACCTTGGTGTTTGGAAACAGTTGATCAAGGAGGATGATGGATTGGACAAATTGCGCCAGATTCAGTAATCTGGTAAGGAATTTCCTAGGGGCCCACTAGCCCCAAAGTAGAAGCCCAGAAGCCCCTTGTCTCCCAATCAAAAAATCTGGTGCGCGAATACGGCTATGCATATGCTCACTTACACAAGCATTACATGGATAATTTGAAGACACCAAGGCTCGGCGAGTTGACTCAATCATGGTTAAGTTTGAAGAGCATCACTTCCATCATATCAGTTTGGCTACTAAAGACCGTATAAGTTTAGCCCAAATTACAAAGCGATATGTTGGGGCTCTGATAACTTTCGTGCGACGCACCAAACATTGACTAGTTAAGGAAAATGACTAGAATACCATGACAAGAGCAACTAGAGGCTCTGACAAGCCAAATAAGTTAGCGTATCTAGTAAGCAAGACACGACAAACGCTTTGACGGATCCATATCACTACAGAGGCGGCCAGAAAAACGTCAAAGGTTCCAATAATGATAAATTGAAATCGCCAAATACAAAGGAATGACCAACTAGGAAAGGCGCCTAATACAGAGGCGTGGCAAGCAGCACAAAGCGCCTAACGCTTTGTCGTTTGAAAGGATACAATTATCGCACTTTTCCGTCAGGCGGGACATGGAGGTGCCACGCTAGTGGCGTGTCCGGCAACAATGAATCGGAGCCGGTCAAATGTGAATTATACGTTGGCTTGACATGTAATTTAGACACCTGGTTGCTTGTAAAGCGCAAATTCGACGGCCAGACGCTGAAATAAGTTTTCCAGGAGTCAACTTGCAGACTAAGTTTCTCAGGGGGCATTTAGTAAAAGTAATACAGCTCTAGCTTAGCTTGTTGGCCACAACTAGCTAGTACTATTGCTAGTTTCTAGTACTACAAAAAGATACTATTGCGTCAATCCACTGAAAGATAATGATTCACAGAGATTCCATCCATGCTGACCACTTCAACATCTATCATTTTCGTTCCTTTCATTTTCTTGTGCTCTTTATTATTTATATTCACCCACAGCAAGCACCAGCAGACAAAACAACCAATTATTTGAGTTTGGATTTGGATGAGCCACTCACTGCCACGTGGCCCTTGCTGCTATCAGTCACCAGCCACACTCATCCTCCTTCCTAATCCTAGGGCTATATACAAGTTAATCCTAACTACTGCCCTCCTTTGAGTAATTACCATTATTATTAATGCTATATTTTCTTACCAAATAGAAGGCCTTTTACATTTCTTAGTAGATCATTTTATGACTTGTAGCACCAAAAAATATAACAGAGGAAACATGCATGTTGGTAGCCTGAGCAGAGCAGGATTGACCACAAGGAGGATACTGCCTCCTTTTAACCAATATAATTTCCCAAATGATAAGTGTCAAACGTGTGGCACGAAGCACTTCAGCCCTGACTTTTTTTACAATTAAAGTTGCCATCCAAAAAGAAAAAAACCAACCAAAAAGGAAAAAACTGAAATTTGCCGTCCGAAAAGGAAGTTGCCATGCTTGACAACTAAAGTTGTCAACCTCGCTTCACTAAACTTGCCATAAAAAAACGTTCGGAATTGCCATACAAACATCAGGGTCCTATAATTTTTATTTCGTTTGAGATGTTTTGTACTTATAATGAACTTTCATAATAGATCCTATCCTTTCCGCAAGAAGAAGAAGAAAATCACACAAGTTATGTCGTTAGAAGATATATAACATAAGTTTAATGGTATACGTTTTGTGATATATAACATTCGTAGTTTCTAAATTTCTAATGATGTACTGTAATTGAATGGAACAATAAACACTCAACCTCTTGCTTTTCAAACACCAGCCAAATCCACACAAACAATCAACTCCTCATGGAGTAGAATCAAATGTGATGTGATGATTTATATGCATATGGATGATAAGAAAGAAAGGGGGCCTCAACAAAACACAACACAACAGGGTTGGTTGACCACAAGGTTAGGTTAGGTTAGGTTGGTGATGTGAAGAATAAACACAATCAACCTCTTGCTTGTCAAACACCAAACCTACACAAACAATCAACTCATGGAGTATAATATGGACCATAGCTACCTTTCACGAGGCCACAAAGAATAGATGCTACTATAATACAATTTTTTTTCTTTTCTTTTCAGACTAGCTGTAAATGTCATCTTTGTTACCAATTTAATTTAACTCTACTGCCATTATCCGAATCCTTTTCAGCCAGAAACAAGTACCATGCATCATATACATTTCACATGATTGAAATGTGATGTGATAGTAGTTTATATGGATACTAATGTGATGATGAGACAGGGAGCCTTCTTACATCAAGCCCCACAATTGTCATTCTCATTGATACTAATGTATATATAACTATACATTGGCTACACAGAATGGATATTTTTGGATACTGCTACATACATATATGATATATCTACCGTGACTAGAAAGAAAGAATCGAGAATAGATGTGAATGACCTCCTGCCTGCCCTGTGCTCTCTTCCCAACCCAGCCGGCAGCCATAAACAAAAGAAAAAAAAAAGCTATGACATCTCACACCAACCAACCTATGACTATGAAAATGGAATAATCTACAAGGCCCGACCGGGGGAGCAGAAAGGAAGAGAAAAACCTATATCAACTGACAAATTTACAACATTCTATCCTCCGGAGGCTACCGTCTTCTGCCCTCGCGCGGAACCCATTCAGCTCTTCAAGAACTGGAACGACGCATTGTCCAGGAGCTCTTGCGGCGGGACCACGTTCTGGAACTCCTTGGTGTCCATGGAGTTGCCTATCTCCTCGAGAGACAACGGCATGCTGCAAGCAGGGCACACGGAGCGTTCGAAATCAAGTTCGACACTGTGATCCACCACGTATGACTTTTAGTTTCTGAGACAGCGCATTTGTGGATATACGGCGTGCACGTACCTTGTCTCTTCATCTAGTAAATAGGCGCCCGAGCCAGCTCCCTCGTTCACCAACGTTTTCATCTCATTAAGGACCTACAATACAATCATTAGGAAATGTATCAGCCCTGAAACCTCAGCTTGGCACAGACAGAATGCAGGGGAAGGTGCTCGATTAGCCCTGTGAAGTTAGGTTTGGTGTTTACCTCTTCGGATACACTTTCAGTATTATATTTGTCATCCCAGTACTGCGTGCATATCCTGTAAAGTTGGTGGACACTCAATACCTGCATAACGGCATGCAGAAATAGGTGTTTAGCCACTCTTCTTCTGGATGGTGCGTTGGGTTTGGGGGTGGGGGGTCTTACTGGGCAGAGATCACTCATTATTTCATCATATGATACCCTGAACTTTTTGAAAATGACCTGCATCACAGCACAAAGATGGTCAGACCTACCTAATAGGGACACAATTTTCATAAAAGTCAGTAAACAGCACAGCGGCAGTCTTTGAACAGCAAACACAAACACAACTAAACTGTCCCCAGTGTGCGATTCAAAATCGATTGAAATGCTCCACAACTTTTTATACTTAAAAGAACTAACAAATGTTGTTAAGATAATGATAAGAATCCATGCCGAAATACAAAATACATGCTGAAGTTTGTAGTTACATACCAGGAAACCAACAGCCTGGCTTATGTGCTTAAGTTCATCCCATGCAGATCCTGCGTACTGTTGGTATTTCACGGTTAGGCACAAGGTAAATAAAGTGAAGATATTAGTACTGGTGTTACATTGTACTCCCTCCGTTTCTAAATATAAGACCTTTTAGAGATTCACTAAAAGGTCTTATATTTAGAAACGGAGGGAGTAGTTACTATTGAGAAAGAATAAAGTTATTAGACTACAATGTTGGTTGCGAGCATTTAACAATCATAATATAAAGTCTGCATCTTTAGAAAGAATAGCAAAATCAAGCATATATATTTACCTCTGGCTTGGCTTGTGTGCACCATGCCTCCAGTTCTTCAAGCCCTTGTTTCACATATTCTCCATTGCTGAAAGAACAGCACTCTCGCCGTACAAGAAGACTGGGACACAGTAACATCAGAAGAGGGAGAATTAGGCACTGTGGAAATTGACGGCAAGCAAGGAAAGTTTAGTCTAGACACGAAGTTACCTATTGAAGAGTTGAGCGTTGATGTATGCATAAAGCTGTGTAAAGATCTTCCGAGCAAACATGGTTGGGACCTGAAATTTCAGCATTAAGGCCAGAAGTCAGAACACCATGCAGCCAAATGCAATGCGGGTTTCAAGGTTTAAACTTACACAATTTTCTTGCAAGATTTTCAGGAGATCGTTCAAATGGCCGACTATCGCTTTCCAATAGCTATCTTGATCTGTTAGCAAACCAGCCTTCGCAGTTCTTGGCGCCTTTGAGTATCAATGTGTATACAGGAATGAGCATTAGACCAGCAGCAACAACTTATTGCCATGCAGGTGCAGAGTTAGCGTGAAATCTTAACATATAAATTATATAGCCTAATGATCAGCCAATAGAAACTCATCAAGGTACAAAGGTACTCGTGATATAAATAATAGTCTAATTTCTTCTCGTTAAGTTTGCAAAAGGGTTCAAGTGCTATGCCAAGTTTCCAACTGAGAGGAACTAGCCAAAAACATGCAAGCGTGAGTCAAAGTTAACTTAGTATTCCTGGATTCCCATGGGAGGTTGCTGAGATGTCTCATGCTTATTTCTAAAATTATATTTGTCCAGCAAGAATCTTCTAAAGTATGAAATGATAATTAACCTGAGGACTCGTGATAGATGGGGTAACCTGAATAACATGCGAGAGTACTGAAGACACTTCTCTCTTCACATTGTCACGGATCATTCCATATAAACCTTCCACAAAGGCTGTAAGCTGTTGCTTGAAAAGGAATGCAGGATACTTGCCCTCAACTTGGCGCACAAGATCCATATCAACAGTAATGCTTGAAGCACGAAATACCTGTGGATCATATAACACCAAGAGATTAAGAAATGAGTCAAGATAACCTCGTCTAGCCTATCATACAATTTTGACAAAATACAATTGCTAGAATTCAGAGAACCCTTGTTAATCATTTTGTTAAAAAAAGGATGATTATTCGTTCTCTTTCTTTTTTTTGTTTCTCGTTCCCTCTTTTGGCTTTTCTGGTTCTCCTTATGCGTGTTCAAGAAAACAAAAGGATATATATATATATATATAACATACCATCCTCCCAAGGAAAGACGTCTGAGTCGTTGTTCTTTTCAGTGGTGTTGTTACAGTGCCAGCAGGTTTCAGACTCTTTTGCAGTATAATCAACAATGATGATGCATTTGATAGCCAGTATGCAAGATCGGCGTTACTGTCTTGTTTCTGTGATACAAATTGTGCAAATTTGAAAAGGGCAACAACATAAATTGAATACGCCTGACAGAATCACGCTATGATGGACATAACTAAGCAAATCATAGAATGAAAACGAGCACAAGAATTGTTTAAGGCTTGAACACTAGAAATACCTGCATGGCTGAACTAAATATCTGAATAAGCCGATCAAAAATATTAGTTTTTTCCGCCTCGAAAGTTCTCCAATGAAGAAGACATTTGTATATGGTTATTGCAGCAACTGGTTTTCCATCGCTAAATCCAATGTTTTCATTAACACAGTTAATCAGTGCTTCAACACTCTCCTGCAAGGAAAAGGTGGAGCCATAGTTTAATTTGTTTTCTAATGACTTGACTAACTGCTTTAATCATTGAATATCGGCCCAAATAAGTACTTGGTGTCTCTCAATTAAAGATCTCCTGCCGAATTCCATAGGTGTGGGTGGTGACTGCAGGGATGATTATATTAGATTCAATCATCAAAAATAAATCTAAAGAGTTATTAACAAGCAGTATAAGATGTTCCAAACCTGTTGTTCGTCTCCAGGTATGCTGCCGCTACCCAAATTCTGCACGGTTGCAAACACTCAGCAGCATAATAAGAATACTAAAACAAGTTGTGTCAGCAATGACAAACAATAAAGGTATACATGCAGCAAATACCCATGTGAGTGTGCACAAGAGAGAGAGAGAGAGAGAGAGAGAGAGAGAGAGAGAGAGATTACAGATTTTCGATGCATGTGCAAAGGGTCAGGTCTTGGTTTCATAGACTGTTGTCGGAGATTAATGATCTCTGCTTCTGCACTAGCCAACTTCTCTCGAAGGCTGGTCATGGAAATAATTGCAATCGTTTAACATAAGATGGCTTGGCTAATAAAGGATAGAAGCATTTACCAGCATCACGAGTTTATATCAAATACAACATGAAAGAAGAACCTTAGAAATGCATTCTTTAGTTGATTTAGCTGTGACTCTGCCTCTGTAGCTTTCTTCAGAGACTCTTCTCTGACTTGGTCTTGTTCTTTAAACCTCTCTTCCGTTTCCTCAATTTTTGTCTCAAGAGAGCTCACCAGTGTCTGCAAGTCAAAAGTGTATCACTCGATTACTCCACTAGGGGTACAAAAAATAATAATTGGATAGCAAGTGTATTCATGTTATGCACACCCTCCTATGATTGGCCATTTAATAGCAAATGATTTAACCAATGAATACTTCTATTTGAACATCGAAGCTACCAGAATAATCAAAATCTAAGATGTTCAATAACGTAGATTGTAAAAAAAATTGAGTGATATTCATCCTCATTTATGGTTTCACATGAATATCCAGAAAAAGAATGAGTTCACTGATTCAATGGTACCTATATAAGCTACACAAGATTCATCGCTAGATTTTGTTATCACATTTTCTTTTGTATTTGTTCATATTTTTACGTTAATACCTTGAGCTTCTCATTTTCAGCAGTGAGCTCATTAACTTGAGTTTCATCAACACGGATCTCTGGCACTAGAGCAGCTTTCTCTGATGCTGCCTTGGAAGTTTCCTGTTCCTTCTTTAACAATTCTTTTGTTTCCTTGAATTGCTGCTGCAATTCCTGCAATTGTGATTGGAGCTTCTTATTTTCTTGAATCTTGGCTTCCTTGGCTTCTTCCAAATCGGACTGCAAGTACAAAGTATGCATATGTAATTCCAAAATCATCAAAAGTTTCCTTTGTAATGTTACGAGATGAAAAATGCTCCTCTTATGAGATGCAAAATGAATAAACAACATTTTTAGAGAACATTGTGGCCATGGTTCTGTGCTAGTTTACCCTGATGCGTTTCTCCACTTGTAACCGCCAAGTAAGCTCCTCGACTTCTTTCTCTAGTTTACTCTTGGCAGCCTGTAGGGCGCCAGTTTCCTTTGCAGCCTGAAAGTAATGAAAAAGTGGCCAGGCACCAAAGAAATCAAAATAGTTCTCAATAACTGAATCAACCAGAGTTATAATGAACTCAGCGATATGATTTGCTTCGTGATACAGAGAAATAGAAATGTAAGACCATGGTAGTTGAGTGATATTTTTTTTCCAACCTAACTGGGTGGTATCCTAACAAAAAAAAAACGAAGATGATAATAGTTGTAACAACACAAGTTTGCAGTTACATTACTACCATGGCTGTAAAAGAAATATTTTAAGGGATTTTGTCCTGAAAAAACTACCAATGTTGTAGCTTGATCAAGGGTAGAAAGGAGGAAGTCAAGATAAGTTTACAAGGGCTCTTACCATTTTGAGTTGTCGAAGTTCTCTTCTGGCTATTCTTCCTCTCCAACGACACTGAGTGGTGAGTGTAGCCTTCAACATCTTCACATACCTTGAGCGTGCTAAATGACAGCGGCATCGAGTCTACAATGCACGAAATTGTATTAGACTAGGTATGATATAATGCTATATTTCTGACTTAGCCTCTTGTTATCATTAGAAACACAAATATTTCTGATAGCACCTCATTTCACTATGCTGAAAACATAGGTTTAGTTATGCCGATACAGAACATATCAAACTTTTGTGTAAGACAAACACAGAATTACAGAATCAATAAATATCCATCACAAGTATCTCATATATGATCAGCACTTGCATATTCTATTTGATGGATCTACTTTGATTGAATTAAACATGAAGCCTCAGAAATACCTGAATAATCACTGCAGCTTTTGTTTGTCGGTAAAAGCGGAGTTTGTTGCGAGCAGCCATACCACGTAGACCACATTGGATAGTAGTTGATGCGGAACATAGATCTCTAAATTTATTTCTTTCTTGGCGCATACGGTAGCGCGTCTGAATTCGCAAAGCACCTGCCTGTCTTCGAAGATTTTCATATAACCTTCTAGCAAGTGTTCCTTCGATAATGAAAGTATATGAGTCACTATCTCTGCTAAAGCAGGGTTTGTGGAAGAAAATTAAACTGGAAACAGATATATGTACCCCTGCATACTGCCTCGAGTTGTGTAGCACATGTTCGCAGCTCGACGTACTTCTTGCGACACAGAAATGAACGAACTTTGGTTTGTATTTTTTTAGCAGAAAGTCCCAAAACCTCAGTTCTTAGAGCATCTAACTCAGCCATTTGACCAGCACGGAGAAACACTTTTGTTTTCCCTATCTGTAAAATTCGAAATCAGAAGGTGGGGCTGATACAAGAATAACAAAACAACATATCAGTGTTTCACACAAAATGATTTGTTAAACTTCGATTCACATTCAAGTCTTGGGTTGCTATATATGACTGGAATGTCTGTTAGCAAACAGTTTCCTTTGGGGCATGTGCAAAGGCAGAGCTAGACTGAGAACGACAAGGGTTCATTCGGTGCTGTGCCTTTCTTTGATTCCTGTATTCTGGCCCATCAGGGTGTAGCTTGCATGGGTTAGGGTGGTGCACAAGAGACTAGTGTGAATTATTCTTGGGCCAGGTCTGTACACTCCCAAGGGCCTATTTGGCTCCGTCCTGGGTATGTGGATCACAAATACTAAAAATTCCCACTAAAACCCGAGAAAAATAAAATATGAACACAACTTTTTTGGGGGATCCAGATTATAACAGTGTAGATCAAAATGAAGTTTCGTAACACAACTCTGTTTAGCACTGCCTATTCATTAGATCAATCAATCATGGGCTCTTGGTAGTCCCTGTTGTGAAATTGTGGTACTCTTTTAAGATTGCCAAACTAAGATCAGGACCAAGAAATGAATAAACTGGAAACATCAAAGCACTAATATTTCTTATAATAGTTACCTGATAGCCTACAAGGTTAGCTTTCTCGAGAATCATCTTCGTAGAAGTAATTTCAGTATTACTGCCAAAGGAAAAAACACATAAGTACTTACAACATATGGAACAGAAACAATGAAATAATCAAATAAATAATAAGTTTACCCTTTACTCAGAGCTTTGGGGTGCAGAATACCAAATCGATTGACAAATTCATAGAAGGTTCGCCTAGTGGGGTATCCTAGACAGCTTATCCTTATTGCCTCTAAAACACCCTGTTCAAAAAGACAGATGGCATTTCACAACTCGAATGCAGATAAATTGTACTATTTTCTCTGACCTTTATGCATTTAGACCAGCAAAAGTTGAGCAAAAGAAAAAGCACAGAAATTGGTCTCACCCCACAGCGAAGCTGCTGGAGAACATTACTGTTCTCAAATATCGCTGGCTTGAGAACATTGTTAGGTTTTATGCAGCGGATGTAGTGTGGTTCTGTTGCACTCAGCGTTTCTAACAGAGATTGTAGTTGTTGCTGCAATATCATGCCAAAATAAAGGGGTAAATAAACACAAAATATATGAAGGGAATAGAGCAAATGTTGTACCTTGAAACTTGAGCCTATTGAAGTAAACTTTGTGGACTTTGCTGCTTCTTCAACAGGTGGAAAAAGGCTTGAAACAAATGGACATTTTGAAGCATTCAATAGGATTTGATGTTCATTTACAGCATAATCTATGTTTTTATCTAAGAAAAGATCTGTTTGATAAGTGACCTGCAGCAGACAGAGACAATCATTTAGTGTGCGCATCTTAACTTTGTGAATAGCAGCCAGTTCAAATAGAACCGACTGATTAGCAGGAGCAATAAACTATCTACTGTTAAGATAGTGAATGAATGTGCTACATGTGTGACAGGAGGATCAAAGGAATGTCAGCTGACTAGGCAAAATACTTGGGCATGCGTATGCAGTAATGCACACGAGGTTGGCTCGGTTACTGGGTGATTATTGAACGATTCATGAAACAAGATTATTACACTCTGTTCCTTGTGCTTCAATTCTTTTCTATCTAGCACATTTGGGAAGTATTTTACTCTGTTGCTTGCTGATTTAAGCAAAAGCTGCTAATAGATTGGCAGACTTGGACACATTTTGGCCATCTAACATCAAGCCTTTTAGTGCTCAAATTAACTGCCGTATTTTATCCAAGTGTAGCACAGGCCTGTTAGTTTCTTTAGTAAGTTCAACACCTGCCCCTAGATGCGGAATTTCGATTTATCTGCAGTTATCAGTTATGAAGAGAAGACATAATATCCTGGTTAAAGCAAGCGCTGTATACCCTGGAGAGATAAACTTCCCTCGACTCCGCATCATAAGATGCCAAGTAGTCGAATACTAGAAGGTACCTACAATCAGCTTACTGCAAAGGAACAAAGTGCAGATGGGTACATTAAACATGATCTTAGAATGGCAATTTCTCGTATGGTAAGTACACCATATTTATCATAATTACATGTCAATCACATGTATTTTCCAGTGTGGGCAGACAACTGGTAACCACTCAAAAACATATAGCCAAGAAAAATAAACTTTAATATTTACATGTACACCAATGATATGTTACCTACATTTCCAGCATAATGATGGACAGTGAAATCAGATCTTGAAAATTTGGGTTTACTGAAGTGCGGGTTGTCCTTGAACTTTTGATATAGCTTCTCAGCAAATGTTTCGTGGGTTGAATTCCGTAACATGCTGAATCGTAAGAAAACACATTGTTAATATTTTTTGGAGATTCTAACAGAAAAGGATATGTTTACGGTTATATGTGCATACCATGTCTCATCCAATAGAGCAATTATCCCCCCTGGTTTCTGCACCAAACAAATTAGAAACAGGAAATAAGATGACATAATTAATTGGTTATTACAACATATCATGGCTAAAGCATACAACTAGAAAAAATAATGCACGAAACACAATCAACCAGACAGCAGATACGTATCATGCATGGAAATAATGCTATCACCATGTATTTAATGGAGATAGGGGGGGGGGGGGGGGGGGGGGGGGGGGGGATGACATACTGCTGTGCTAACCCGGATTGCTAATATGGCATGTGCAGACGTTACGGATGGAAATTATCGGCATCTCAGTATACAATCTGGAATACAAACTAGTACCACTACATCTAAGTATCTAACTCATCACCTCCAAATAAAGATGTCACTGTAACTAGAATCTGAGTTTCAATACCTTTTCAATGAGATCAAGAATTTCTTGGTTGTCCACAAACTGGATGTAACTCCAGTCAATTTCTTCCTTTGTATATTCCTCTTGTTCCATCTTAAAAACATGCTGTTGATGGGACATATTTTAGTTAGAAAAAGACTCGGCGTTAAACCGGTTGGACGACCTAAACACAAAACTTGTCGAGCGAAGGAAATTCCATTTTATAACCTGATTAAAATGTTGCTGGAGCTTCTCATTAGTTAGATTGATACAAAATTGCTCAAAGCTGCAAACAATCAAAATGTCAGCATGTACTAATTACCTTCTTTCAAACCTGGCATAAGCACATAGTTATATATGCAGAAGTTGAACTATCATCTACTGCCAGTTAAGAGTATGCATAATCAAGGACTTCAGTGAACAAGAAAGTTAGCAAGCAAAACCCTGCTGCTGCCGGACGGCGCTACCGTGTAGTGTGTTGTATTCGTAGTGTGGTGTGCGCGTAGTGCCTCCCTGAGGCTTTTACATAAACCACTTTCGTTTTAGTGCATCGAGACGCAATCCTTTTGCGCTTTCTTGAACAAAAAAGGTTAGCAAGAAAATATTAATATTATGGCTTTCTTGACCAATACTATATTACTATTCTTTTAGTAGTGACGAAAGGAGTGGCATATCCCATTAAAACAGAAGGGTGTAATACCCAGTCCAAGTTTGGGCCAGGAAGGACGGTTAGTGTTGTGTTGGGTCCACACAGCTACTTGCATAGGTTAGAGAAGCATATTTATGCTAAGGATATCATCTGATCATTTGATATTCATATCATACAGTTCTAGTTTGATTAATTTCCATCTGATCCACAATTAAGGCATACGGGATAAAGGATCTTGTCGCATCCTCCCATGCGTACGTGTGTTGTGCATTAGTGCTGAAGTCCATCTACTAAGACTTCCATATGTGACTTCTGTAAGTGTATGAACATAAATACTAGATTAAATGCAAAAGCATACCAGTTAAGCACCTGTTTGTCTTGAAACTCTCAAAGCCATATATGTCCAGCACACCAATCAAAATCTTTGAATCTGGATCTTGACCAATGGAGCTATTGATTTTATTTACAAGCCTGTAACAGTGGGGAACACAGTATTCATAACTAATCTTGATATAGCACAGTATACAGAAGCACAAAGAAACCTTCCAAAATGATGGTTTCCAGACTTACCAATCAAACAAGCGCGAGTAAACAATCCTAGACAATGCATCTCTGCTAAGAGCTGCACCCTTTGCATCTAAATTTTTTGTAATACTCTCTCCACGTGTTGCCATAACACGCTTGCACAAAGATTCCTCAAGACCCTTTGCATCGCACCTGCAGAATGTTGCCGGTGCATGTTCATAAAAAGAATGAAAAAGGAACTTTCGGAAAATATTCAAAAATCATTAATAAAGAAATATATACATGAAAAGCTCAGCTGCTGTCTTAAGATGGAACTTAGATTTATCATCTTTGGGTGCAGAGGAATCTGGTTCACTTCCTTCTCCAAACTCTACATTCCCCAAATGGAGAATAGCAGCTACAACTTTGAATATTGCATCCTGAAAGGAATGTCAAATTGTATGGTAAAAAAAAAATACTGTTCCTCCCTTGCTGATGTACTAAACTGGTTGCCGGTGAAATTGGCCGTACCTGTTCATCATTACTCATACCTACAATACCCATAGCTCTTCTGGTTTCGATATACTCTTTGGAGTCATCAAACCCATTAAGATCAATGCAATTAGACTGGTTGAGATAGTGAAATGTTTTAGCCTCTCCCACTTTATATTTGTCGCGGTCCTGATAATCATATTGACATATCAAAGCTATAGGTTAGTACACTACATATGATTTTATATAAAACAGTCAAAGTTACAAAGGGTTACAACAAAAGGAGGATCAGAGGATGTAGCAAATCAACACAAATGCTAATTAGATGATTTACAGTTGCTAATCAACATCTTAATGTCTTAGCTCAATCTTACAATTTCTAGTCGTCCTAATTTGAAAATCCATATCTCTAACAGACAGATTTACTTGCAAGAAATGTATGAGAAACTATATCATTCTTGAGATGATAGTTATGTTTAGACTTATTTTACAGATTCCAGAAGCAATGATTATCCAGGATATTTCAGCTGGTGGCAGTTAGCCTCTATGTGTGAATGCCCTGAGGTTTTTGCAAATTTCTTCAATTTTTACAGTGCGGAATAGGGTATTTTTGTAAGCAATATATAATTCAATAAAACATAGTAGTTCACAAATAATGTGGTTCCAACAAAATTCAGAAGAAGAGCCTCTTACTTCTGGTGGTGCAGCACACAGCATGTAAAAGCAGTGATAGTTCCTTTCTGGGTCAGATATTTGACAAACACGTGACCTTTCCAGAAGATAAGTCCTTATGGCGGCTCCTGAAATCTTCCCATACTGGTCAAACTGAATCTCAACGAATTTGCCAAACCGACTGCAGAATCAAGAAAGGTAAGATGTAAAGCAAACATCCTATGAAGATAATACATTCAAGTTGTGTAAGTAAATTAATAGCCATCCAAAAAGTAAATCAATACTAGTTCATTACCTTGAATTATTATTCCTAACTGTTTTTGCATTGCCGAATGCCTCAAGAACAGGGTTGGACTGTGTCAGGTAAGTAGAGCATGTCAGAACATAATGTGAATTACATACTAGTGCTTCTTAACCACATTTTTAGTGGTTCTTAGCTTGCCAGGTGTGCTTGTGCTACCAGGAAAAGAAGGGTGCAAAGTTGCACTGAGAAACGCACCTCTAGGATTTGTTCTTGCACTGACCTTCCTTCAGCTTTAGCTTTACCACCCATAAAAGCAAGATACTGCATAAGACTTTTAGTGCTTTCTGTCTTGCCAGCTCCACTCTCTCCACTCACTAATATTGCTTGGCTGATACGATCGTTGATCATAAGTCTGGGAAGAATAAAGATAGGGTGCGAATTGGTTATTATTGCCAGGTAAAATGTTGAATCTGAGAAACTGCAGTGGCAGTGGGGGACGAACGCACCTATACGCACGATCGGTGATAGCAAATGGATGGGGACTCAGCTCACCGAATTCTGCTCCTTTGTAAATTCCCATCATGTGGTTGTTATAGAGGTGGGGGAGTCTTTGAAATGGATTCACAGCTATCAAAATATTCCCAGTGTAAGTCTGGAAGAAGAATTTAATCCATTAGAGAAGCTGCAAGAAGATGAATAGTATCTCAAATGAAAAAGGTACTTTTGTGCACATGAAGAAGGTAGTTGCTCAGAGCATTTTTCATGATGGAATTCCCCTAGCTCATGGAAGAGCACAAAATTAACCTGGATGTTAATTTGTTGAGGGACTCAACTTACGTATATCTCATTGAGGGCATATCTGGACTTGAGGTTCTGGAGCACTCCTGGCTCGTGCAGATAGGCGAGCCTGGTCATATCCTCGACACCACCACGCGGGGATTCCGTGTCCTTTGGAAAGGCGGTCGAGAGATTAACGGTGGCCTTCTTTCCATTGGTGCAGTTTATGACAAGGTCCTCCCCGTTGACCTCCTCCACCTGGCCATCCATCCATGCCTCGTCTGCATCTTCGATCCAGACATGAGAGCCGACGACAAAGCGGCTTTTGGTTTTGGACGCCTGCAGTAGCGACGACAAGATTGGCATTAGTTCTGGTCGATGCTGGCATGTATGGTACGTAGAAATTAATCTACATTCCCTTTTATCAGTTATGGCTGAAATTAATCTGTATCACAAGATGTTTCAAATGCAGAAACCCCATTGAAGGATGTATGTACGTTTCCCTTGAACATGGCACATGAATTGCGCCAGAAATGAATTGATGTTCCAAATGTGTGTTGTCGAATAAAGAACCGACAAGCATTGGATTGAATTGAAGAAAGAAAAGAACCAACAAGCACTGATCGCGTACGGGCATTTCATCAAACAGTTGTTGAGGCCACACCAAAGGGGTCGCATTTGGGGCCAAGAACCGATTTTGATCCGACAGATTGAATGGAGGGGAAGAAGGACACGGTACCATTGTCGGGCGCGGCGGGGCGACGATGAGAAGAGATCAGAGGGAGGCCGGCCGCATCAACTCCGTCCCGCGGCGGCAGGCCGAATGCGAGCGGTGCCGGTCGAACGGCGGCCGCACCACCACCGCACCGCAGGCGGGCCCTCTTGCAGGCGTCGGCGACGGCGACGGGGAATGGGGGGAAATGAAATCCTACGGAGCAGGGTCGAATCCACGGCGAGCGAGCATTGCCGTCCGTCGACAGCAACGCGGTGGTGGTGGTGGTCGCGAGATTTCCTTGGGCTCGCTCTGGTTGTGGAGCTCCCTTACTTTTTTTAGCAGCGGGTGTGGGGAGGAGGGGGAGGTGGTGGTGGTCATGGGATGCAATGCAAGAATGGAGGAGCCGCCCCCGCACTCCCGCGCCATTGCCATTGCCACACACCGAGAAGAATGCGGGATGCTCTCTCTCACACACAAACCAGCACATGCCACTTTCCTTCTCTCTCATGGGAGGGTTCTCTTGGGCCGGACGCCCGACCCGTGGGCCGGTGTTAAAGCTGGCCATATGGGCCGTGTCATGCGGGCCGGCCCGTGGTCATGGAAATTTGGCCCCGCACGCGATTAAAAGGCGGTCGGCCTTTGGCCCGCCATGGAACAAGGCCGATCTCGAAAGCCGGGCCTTAAGGCCAGACACGGCACGTTCTTTTTAATTGTGGGCCAGCACGACACCGCCTGGCGCGGTACACGGCCCTTCTGGCTTGTAACAAAGATTTTCTTTTCCATTTTTATATTGTTGTATTAAAAAAAATTCTTAATTTTTTTTAATTTTCCCTTTTTTTTCTTCTTAAATTTTTAGATTTTTTTGAATCTAAAAAACAAAAGGCCTAAAGGCCCACAAGGCCGAAAAGCAATGCGGGACGGCATGCGGCGAGGCCGTGCTGGGCCAATCCCGTTGGCCAGGTCTTCGGGCTGGCACGACACGACCCTTTTATAAAAGGGTGGACACGGGGATGTGTCGTGCTAGGCCTTTTTACAAACGAGTAGTGTCGGGTTAGGCCGGGTCATGTGTCCAGATTTGGTCGGTGTCCTAGACCTTTGATGGGCTTCCCCTGGCCCTTTGCCCCCCAAAGCCTAAAATATTGTTTTCGTCGTCGTTCTTGGTCACATTTTTATTTTTGCCAGAAGGTGTAAGGAGTCATAGAGTTTCAATTTTAACGAGATCACCACTGTCACCTTGTCGTCATCAGAAATCGCTCAACGGGCTAGAATCTGTTTGATGGATGGTTTCATCACATGCCATTACACAAAAGAATAAAAAATTGGAGGAAGAGTCAAGTTGAAGGAAGAGAGGTAGTGTTGAGGGACTTTCCCTTGTAGCGACTGGCTCTTGTTGACTCTCCCTCTCCTGAGAGCTCCTCCACCCCCTTTGCCGCTGGCCTCTCTCTCTCCCTCTCTCTCTCTCTCTCTCTTGTTTCTTCGATGGCTGAGGATGGAGAGAGGGGTGTGGTTCTTGTAGTGTGTTATGTAGGTCGTCATTCTTATTGAATAAACCAAATCTATTGTGTGCTCTCGTCCTTGCGGTGGTCTTGACTATGGCCATGGAGGTTGGGGTGGCAGCCGGCCAGTGTGGGGGCACTTGTGTGGATTTGAGGCCCTGGTTAAGGTCTCGCTGATGTGGTTCCTAATCTAGAGGACCGCCTGACAGTGTCGTGAATTAGGGGGTACTCGCCACGTTGGACTATCATTCATGGTCCGAGCCAAGGACTACCAACAATCAGGGTGTGTTTGGTAGGGTGTCTGGAGGGTGCATGAGGGCAAAAGTTCCCAATCCGACTCACTTTTGTTTGTTTGGTAGGGTGCATGGGCTCACCTGAGCTATGCCCATCTGATGCATAAAAGGGCCAATAGACATGCCCATCTCATGCACCCCAGATAGGGTGCATGGAGGCAGCCATGTTGGCCCTAACCCTCGTTCCCACCCACCAGACCACGTCCAGATATGTTTAAATTTTAAAAAAATGTTCATAATTTCAAAATTTGTCTCAATTTTAAAAAAATATTCAGAATTTCAAAATTTGTTCAAATTTTCAAAAAAGTTCAGAATTTCAATATTTGTTTAAATTTTTGTAAATGTTAAGAATTTCAAAATTGTTTAAATTTTCAAAAAATGTTCAGAATTTTAAATTTTGTTTCAATTTTCAAAAAATGTTCATAATTTCAAAAAAATCAGAATTTCAAAAAAATAAATTTTCAAAAAACTGTTCAGAATTTCAAATTTTGTTTTAATTTTATAAAATATTCAAAATTCAAAATTTTGATTAAATTTTCAAAAATTTCATAATTTCAAATATGTTCAAATTTAAAAAAAATGTTCAGAATTTCAAATTTTCAAAAAAATATTCAGCATGTCTAAACGCATGCAGGCTGCCAAACAAAGTCTCAGCTCAGCATGTCTCAGCGCATACATCACTGCCAAACAAGGGCAAGTGCATGGACTCAGCATGTCTACACTCAGTATGGATGAGAGAAGAACAACTAGGCTAGGTCCATTCATGCTACCAAACACACCCTCAAAGAATGGGCCATGCAAGCTTCTCGACGTACTCAAGATGGAATCCTTCGAAGACTTGGCGTATACTTCAAGGACTATTCAAATATTTAGCATGTTTATCTCTAGATGCAATTGGCCATGTGTAACCCTAGAAACCCTTGGTGCCTATATAAGCCGAGAGGTTTAGTCTGTAGAGGCAAGTTAGAACTCATTCATACGATGTCGAGGTAGATCATCATGTACTCCGTACCCCATCACAATCAATATAAAAAGAGCAGGACATAGGCTTTTACCTCTTAGAGAGGGACCGAACATAGGTGAACATCGTGTCTTTCTCTACTTCCTGTTACCATCTAGCCTAGACCACCAGCCCGGGACCCCCCCTACCCGAGATCTGCCGATTTTAGCACCGACATTGGTGGCCCATACATGTCCCGTTGTGTGGTCGCAAGGGCTCAATGGAAGCACAGATGGACGATCATATCCACTCCAACACGATCCTTGCGCCGGAGCATCAAGACCTTAGCTTAACCAAGACGCAGGAGAATCTCAGAACTCCTACGCGCCGTCAGGGCAAAAATCCCGACGAACCAATCTCGGTGATTGGATCCCCCGCCGTATCTTTGGATCCGGCCCAGGATATTCAAGCGGTCAGGCCCCAAGAGCCGGTTTCGCACCTGCCACAGGAGAATATTCGCGTCTGGTCGGATCAAGCCTGGAGCTCGGATCCAAAGACTCTCTGTTGCAGCCCAATAAGCAAGGCTGCAGAGACCTGCCCGAGGTTAATGCTAGACTGATACGTCTCCAACGTATCTATAATTTTTGATTTATTTTCATGCTATTATATTACCACTTTTATATGCGTTATATGTTATTTTATATTATTTTTCTGGACTAACATATTAACTCAGTGCCTAGTGTCAGTTCCTATTTTTTGTGTTTTTATTTATTTCACAGAAAAACCATATCAAACCAAGTCCAAACACAATGAAACTTTACGGTGATTTTTTTTGGATTACGAGAGACCCTAAAAGCTTCAGGGTAGAGACCAGACGACACACGACGGAGCCACAAGCTCAGGTGGCATGCCCCTAGGGATGGGGCGCGCCTTCAGCACTTGTGGGGCCCACGTGGCTCTGATTGACCTAATTCCTAGCATATAAATTCCCTATTCAAAAATCCCCAAAGCGAGACCCGAAATATTTCTTCCGCCGCTGTGATACGTCTTTGTCGTATCTACTTTTCCAAACACTTTTGCTCTTGTTTTGGACTCTAATTTGCATGATTTGAATGAAACTAACCCGGACTGACGCTGTTTTCAATAGAACTACCATGGTGTCGTTTTTGTGCAGAAATAAAAGTTCTTGGAATTGGATGAAACTTTTTGGAGAATTTTTATGTAATATATAAAAAACACTGGAGCCAATACCCAATGGAGGGGGCCCCTGCTGCCCATAAGGCACCAGGGCGCGCCACCCCCTAGGCGCGCCCTGGTGGCTTGTGGGGCCCATGAGGCTCCACTGACCCTAATCTCAACACTATAAATTCATATTTTCCAAGAAAAAAAATAAAAGATGAAGTTTCATCGCGTTTCATGATACGGAGCCGCTGCCACCTCATGTTCTTCATCGGGAGGCCAGATCTGGAGTCCGTTTAGGGCTCCGGAGAGGGGGATTTGTCGTCATCATCATCACCAACACTTCTTCATCTCCAATTTCATGATGCTCACCACCGGTAGTGAGTAATTCCTTCGTAGGCTTGCTGGACGGTGATGGGTTGGATGAGATCTATCATGTAATCGAGTTAGTTTTGTTAGGGCTTGATCCCTAGTATCCACTATGTTCTGAGATTGATGTTGCTATGACTTTCCTATGCTTAATGCTTGTCGCTAGGGCCCGAGTGCCATGATTTCAAATCTGAACCCTTTATGTTTTCACGAATATATTTGTGTTCTTGATCCTATCTTGCATGTTATACGCACCTATTACGTGTTATGATCCGTGTACCCCAGGGTGACAATAATTGGGATTCTTTCAGTTTGAGGAGTTCATGTATTCACTATGTGCTAATGCTTTGTTCTGGTTCTCTATTAAAAGGAGGCCTTAATATCCCTTAGTTTCCTTATGGACCCCGCTGCCACGGGAGGGTAGAAAAAAAGATGTCATGCAAGTTCTTATCAGAAGCACGTATGACTATATACGGAATACATGCCTACATTACATTGGTGAATTGGAGTTAGTTCAGTGTCGCCCTAGGTTATAACTGTTACATGATGAATGTCGTCCAACATAATTATCCATCACTGATCCAATGCCTACGACTTTTGCATATTGATCTTGCTAAGTTACTATTACTATTGCTGCTGCTGTCACAATCACTATAAAACTGCTACTGTTACTGTTATCGTTACAACTGCTATTGTTACCACTATTATCAAAATATCATACTACTGTGCTACTGATCACTCTGCTGCAGATATTTAGTTCTCCGGGTGTGGTTGAATTGACAACTCAACTGTTAATACTTGCAAATATTTCTTTGGCTCCCCTTGTGTCGAATCAATAAACTTGGATTGAATACTCTACCCTCGAAAATTGTTGTGATCCCCTATACTTGTGGGTTATCAAGACGTTTTTCTGGTGTCGTTGCCGGGGAGCATAGCTTTATTTATTGAGTCGGTTGGGATTTATATCTGTTGATCACTATGAAGAATCTGAAGGATGATAGAACCAAGATCGTTCCCTCTAAGAAGGGGAATCATTGCCAAGAATAGCACATCCTCATCTCCGAAGAAAGAGACATAAATACATGGGTATGGGCACTCCCCTTGGCAACTGCCAAGCTTGGGGGAGGTGCCCCGGCATCGTATCACAATCACACCTCTATCTTTATCGCTTTTCTTAGTTCGATCTTTTTGGTTATATGTTGATCTAGTAGAATAAAGTTTTTAGTATGATCTAGCTTTGAGTTTCGTTTCGATCTGCATCTTTGTAATCGAGTCCTTGAGTCATATAATAAAGAGTAGCTTTGAGTAAAGGGCTTTGCTTTCTTGCCATGATCTTGAGGGAATTAAATTAAAGAAAGGAATAAAAAGAAACAAAAAGATCATATATTGATCTTATGGAGAGTAATGACTTCACATATAAAGAGAATGATGAATAAAAGTTGTTGAGGGTTGACAAACATAGTTTTGGTCATTGTTGCAATTAATAGGAAGTAATAAAGAAAGAGAGGCTTTGCATATAAATATACTATCTTGGACATCTTTTGTAATTGTGAGCATTCATTAAAATATGACATGATAAAAAGTTGATGTTAGACAAGGAAGACAACATAATGGTTTATGTTTTCTTATATCCGAATAGAAGTTATGTTGTCATGGATCCTCCAACATGTTGAGCTTGCATTTCCCTCTCATGCTAGCCAAAATTCTTTGCACCAAGTAGAGATACTACTTGTGCTTCCAAACATCCCTAAACCCAGTTTTGCCATGAGAGTCCACCATACCTACCTATGGATTGAGTAAGATCCTTCAAGTAAGTTGTCATCGGTGCAAGCAATAAAAATTGCTCTCTAAATATGCAGAATCTATTAGTGTGAAGAAAATAAGCTTTATAAGAACTTGTGATATGGAAGAAATAAAAGCGACGGATTGCATAATAAAGGTCTTTATCACAAGCGGCAATATAAAGTGACGTTCTTTTGAATTAAGATTTTGTGCATCCAACCATAAAAGCGCATGACAACCTCTGCTTCCCTCTGCGAAGGGCCTATCTTTTACTTTTATCTTCTACCTTTATACAAGAGTCATGGTGATCATCACCTTTCCTTTTTACACTTTTACTTTTGGCAAGCACTATGTGTTGGAGGGAGATCCAGATATATATATCCACTCGGATGTAGGTTATCATAAAGTATTAATGTTGACATTACCCTTGAGGTAAAAGGTTGGGAGACAAAACTATAAACCCCTATCTTTCTCTGTGTCCGACTGAAGCTTTGAACCCATAAATATCTCGTGAGTGTTAGCAATTGTAAAAGACTAAATGATAGTTGAGTATGTGGACTTGCTGAAAAGCTCTTTAATTGACTCTTTCCGATGTTATGATAAATTGCAATTGCCTCAATGACTGAGATCATAGTTTGTTAGTTTTCAATGAAGTTTCTGATTTATACTCTACCTTGTGAATGAATTGTTACTCTAGCATAAGAAATCATATGAAAATATATGTTGATGTTCTAAATATGATCATGATGCCCTCATGTCCGTATTTTATTTTATCGACACCTCTATCTCTAAACATGTGGACATATTTTTCGATTTCGGCTTTCGCTTGAGGACAAGCGAGGTCTAAGCTTGGGGGAGTTGATACGTCCATTTTGCATCATGCTTTTATATATATATTTATTACATTATGGGCTGTTATTTAACTTTATATCACAATACTTATGCCTTTTCTATCTTATTTTACAAGGTTTACATGAAGAGGGAGAATGCCGGCAACTGGAATTCTGGACTGGAAAAGGAGCAAATATTAGAGACCTATTCTGCACAACTCCAAAAGTCCTGAAACTTCACGGAGAATATTTTGGAAATATATAAAAAATATTGGGCAAAGAAAATACCAGAGGGGGGCCGCCAGCCAGCCACAAGGGTGGAGGGCATGCCCTACCCCCCTGGGCGCGCCCCCCGTCCTTGTGGGCCCCCTGGCAGGCCTCCGACGCCCATCTTCCGCTATATGGTGTGTTTTGACCTAGAAAAAAATAAGAAGGAAGCTTTCGAGACGAAGCGCCGCCGTCTCGAGGCGGAACCTGGGCAGAACCAATCTAGGGCTCCGGCGGAGCTGTTCTGCCGGGGAAACATCCCTCCGAGAGGGGAAAATCGAAGCCATCGTCATCACCAACGATCCTCTCATCGAGAGGGGGTCAATCTTCACCAACATCTTCACCAGCACCATCTCCCCTCAATCCCTAGTTCATCTCTTGTATTCGATCTTGGTCCCAAAACCTCAGATTGGTACCTGAGGGTTGCTAGTAGTGTTGATTACTCCTTGTAGATGATACTAGTTGGTTTATCCGGTGGAAGATTATATTTTCAGATCCTTAATGATAATTAATACTCCTCTGAGCTTGATCATGAATATGCTTTGTGAGTAGTTACGTTTGTTCCTGAGGACATGGGAGAAGTCTTGTTATAAGTAATCATGTGAATTTAGTATTCGTTCGATATTTTGATGAGATGTATGTTGTCTTTCCTCTAGTGGTGTTATGTGAACGTCGACTACATGACACTTCACCATTGTTTGGGCCTAGGGGAAGGCATTGGGAAGTAATAAGTAGATGATGGGTTGCTAGAGTGACAGAAGCTGAAACCCTAGTTTATGCGTTGCTTCGTAAGGGGCTGATTTGGATCCATATGTTTCATGCTATGGTTAGGTTTACCTTAATTCTTCTTTCGTAGTTGCGGATGCTTGCGAGAGGGGTTAATCATAAGTGGGAGGCTTGTCCAAGGAAGGACAGCACCCAAGCACCGGTCCACCCACATATCAAATTATCAAAGTAACGAACGCGAATCATATGAGCATGATGAAAACTAACTTGACAACAATTCCCGTGTGTCCTCGGGAGCGCTTTGCTTTATATAAGAGTTCGTTCAGGCTTGTCCTTTGCTACAAAAAGGATTGGGCCATCTTGCTGCACCTTAGTCACTTTATTTACTTGTTACCCGTTACGAATTATCTTATCACACAACTATCTGTTACCGATAATTTCAGTGCTTGCAGAGAATACCTTGCTGAAAACCGCTTGTCATTTCCTTCTGCTCCTCGTTAGGTTCGACACTCTTACTTATCGAAAGGACTACGATAGATCCCCTATACTTGTGGGTCATCAGTTTTCAGCAAGGTATTTTCTGTAGGCACTGAAATTATCGGTAACAGATAGTTTTGTGATAAGATAATTCCTAACGGGTAACAAGTAACAAGTGTAACAAAGGTGCAGCAAGGTGGCCCAATACTTTTTATAGCAAAGGACAAGCCTGAACGAACTCTTATATAAAGCAAAGCGCTCCCGAGGACACACGGGAATTGTTGTCAAGTTAGTTTTCATCATGCTCATATGATTCGCGTTCTTTACTTTGATAATTTGATATGTGGGTGGACCGGTGCTTGGGTGTTGTCCTTCCTTGGACAAGCCTCCCACTTATGATTAACCCCTCTCGCAAGCATCCGCAACTACGAAAGAAGAATTAAGGTAAACCTAACCATAGCATGAAACATATGGATCCAAATCAGCCCCTTACGAAGCAACGCATAAACTAGGGTTTAAGCTTCTGTCACTCTAGCAACCCATCATCTACTTATTACTTCCCAATGCCTTCCCCTAGGCCCAAACAATGGTGAAGTGTCATGTAGTCGACGTTCACATAACACCACTAGAGGAAAGACAACATACATCTCATCAAAATATCGAACGAATACCAAATTCACATGATTACTTATAACAAGACTTCTCCCATGCCCTCAGGAACAAAAGTAACTACTCACAAATCATGTTCATGTTCACAATCAGAGGGTTATTTAATATCATTAAGGATCTGAACATATGATCTTCCACAAAATAAACCAACTAGCATCAACTACAAAGAGTAATCAACACTACTAGCAACCCATAGGTACCAATCTGAGGTTCTGAGGCAAAGATTGAATACAAGAGATGAACTAGGGTTTGAGAGGAGATGGTGCTGGTGAAGATGTTGATGAAGATTGATCCTGCCTTGATGAGAGGATCGTTGGTGATGACGATGGCTTCGATTTCCCCCTCCGGGAGGGAAGTTTCCCCGGCAGAGTCGCTCTGCCAGAGCTCTAGATTACTCCTGCCCAGGTTCCGCCTTGAGACGGTGGCGCTTCGTCCCGAAAGCTATCCTTTGATTTTTTTTCCAGGTCAAAACCCTCCATATAGCAGAAGATGGCACCGGAGACCTACCAGGGGGCCAACAAGCCCTGGGGGCGCGCCCCCCAGGCTTATGGCCTCCTGGTGGGTCCACTCTGGTATTTTCTTCGCCCAATAATTTTTATATATTTCAAAATATTTCTCCGTAAATTTTCAGGACTTTTGGAGTTGTGAAAAATAGGTCTCTCAAATTTGCTCCTTTCCGATCCAGAATTCCAGCTGTCGGTATTCTCCCTCTTCATGTAAATCTTATAAAATAAGAGTGAAAAGGCATAAGTGTTGTACCATAATGTGAAATAACAGTCCATAATGCGATAAATATTTATATAAAAAACATGATGCAAAATGGACTTATCAACTCCCCCAAGCTTATACCTCGCTTGTCCTCAAGCGAAAGCCGAGATCAATAATCATGCCCACATGTTTAGAGATAGAGGCGTTGATAAAATAAAATACGGACATGAGGGCATCATGATCATCTTTAGAACAGCAACATATATTGTTATATAACTTCTCATGCTAAAGTGACAATTCGTTCACAAGGTAAAGTATGAACTAAAAACTTTATTGAAAACCAACAAACTATGATCTCGGTCATTGAAGCAATTGTAATTTATCATAACATCGGAAAGAGTCAATATACGAGCTTGTCTAGCAAGTCCACATACTCTATCATCTTTTAGTCTTCCACAATTGCTAACACCCACGAGATACTTCTGAGATCAAAGCTTCAATCGGACACAGAGAAAGATAGGGGCTTATAACTTTGCCTCCCAACCTTTTACCTCAAGGGTAATGTCAACAATAATAATTTATAATCACCTACATCCGAGTGGATATATGTGTCTAGATCTTTCCCTAACACATGACGCTTGCCAAAAAAAGGAGAAATATATGGAATGGTGAGGATCACCATGACTCTTGCACAAAGGTAAGTACTAAAAAGTAAAATATAGGCCCTTCGCAGAGGGAAGCAGAGGTTGTCATGCACTTTTTAGTTGGATGTACGAACTCTTAATGCAACAGAACGTCACTTTATATTGCCGCTTGTGATAGAAAACTTTATTATGCAGTCCGTCGCTTTTATTTCTTCCCCATCACAAGTTCGTATAAAGTTTATTTTCCCCACACTAATAGATCATACATATTTAAAGAGCAATTTTTATTGCTTGCACGGATAACAACTTACTTGAAGGATCTTACTCAATCCATAGGTAGGTATAGTGGACTCTCATGGCAAAACTGAGTTAATGGTGTTTGGATGCACAAGTAGTATCTCTACTTGGTGCGGAATAATTATTCGTAAATTTTCAGGACTTTTGGAGTTGTGCAGAATAGGTCTCTCAGATTTGCTCCTTTTCGGTCCAGAATTCCAGCTGCCGGCATTCTCCATCTTCATGTAAATCTTGTAAAATAAGAGAGAAAAGACATAAGTATTGTACCATAATGTGAAATAACAGTCCATAATGCGATAAATATTGATATTAAAAACATGATGCAAAATGGACTTATCAAGCTACCACTTCCATTATTACCCAGACCAGCGATGGTGATTACCAAGCTAGGCAAAAGCCTAAGCTTGGGGAGTACGTTTTCTCACTGACATTACATTCATGTTCACATATTTTATTCCGGTTGTTGGTGTTCAACCTCTTTCATTGTATAATCCATGTTTTATTTTTGCTTTCTTCTTGTATGTTTTCTTCTTGTGTGTTTCAAAAACTTTGAGAAAATTCAAAAATATTTCTCGCTTCTTTCCGGTTTTTCTTTATAGTTTAATTAGTTTCGTATTAAAAGAAAACCCAAAAAGATTTCTTGTTTCTTCTTTTACTTGTTGGGAGCTTTCCCGTGTAAATAGTTTTTCTCGTTTTTTTTTGTTTTTCTTTCATCGATTTGCTTTCTTCAAGAAAAACTAAAAACTCCAAAAATATTTCAGCGTGTTTCTCTGAATTTGTTTTCTTTTCGTTGAGTCGTTGTAAGGAGAAGACCACGATGAAAATGTTGAGTGACGCTTATATGCATTATTGTTGATCCAACAAAGAGCCCATATTACTTTGTATTCTCCTTTGAATAAAATATTTTAGATTCTAACTCAGTTCGTGGCAATCTTGCACTATTATTATTTTCATATCATTCAGTCGTGCAAGTGAAAGGAAATAATGACGATATTTGATGAAGTGACTGTGGCAAAGAAAAGCGGGTATGAGCTCAACTTGTTTTTGTTTTTGTAAATATGTTTAACTCAGTATCCATGATTCAACATATTATGATTAAACATGTTTATGATGAAATTAGAGATTATAGTTGTTATTGCCATGCTTAAGTAGCTAGGACTGGATAATGATTTATCTTGGGTGTCAACATGCATTAAAATGATTGTGATATGGTATGATGGTATGGTATCCTCCTCTGAATGTTTCAAGTGGCTTGACTTGGCACATGTTCACGCATGTAGTTGATTCAAAACCAACATAGCTTCCACGATATTTATGTTCATGGTGTATATATCCTACTCATGCTAGTATTCAATGTTAATTATTCACAATGCATGTTTATGACCGTTTTCGCTCTCTAGTTGGTCGCTTCTCAACCTATTCGCTAGCCTTCGCCTATACTAAGAGGGGAATACTGCTTGTGCATCCAAATCCCTAAACCAAGGTTATTCTAGATGAGTCCACTATATCTACCTATATGCGGTATTACTCTGTCGTTCCAAGTAAATTTGCATGTGCCACATCTAAATATTCAAATGAACATCTGTTTTGTGTGCCCGTACCGCTCATGGAGCAACAGGGGTGGTCAGTATGTTCTATGCTATGCGGGTTATTCTCATGATAAGTGTTTATTCACTTGTCCTTACACGAGAGGGGCTAGTAATCGGGATGCCCAGTCCCATGATCAAATCGCAAAATAATGAAACAAACTTCCCCGGAAAGTTGTTGGTATGGAGGGCACCCGAGGATTTGGCTAGCCATGGCTTGTGTTTATTGGCGGAGGGGGGGCGGGACTTTACTTTACCATTTGGGAACTGCCGCTAATGTGTTTGGCATGGAAGATATTGAAAACTCTCGGTCGTAACGTTGACAGGAAAGGCATGCCTCTCAAAATTATATTTATCTCTGATTTAAGCTTCAAGCTCTGGCACCTCTGCAAATCCGTGCTTCCCTCTGCGAAGGGCGTATCTATTTACTTTTATGTTATTTTACTTTTATTGTTGAGTCATCACCTTCTCGAACAAGCACTAGTCCTGAGAGCACTATTGTCATTCTTATGCATTGTGTATAGTTAATATTGTGTGCATCATGACTGGATCTCTTCTACCATGAATTACAATGTTTAGTCGCTGCTTGAACTTTGGAGGTGCTCTGCATTTATGTTTTGCGGTCTCAGAAAGGGCTAGTGAGATACCATATTGTCATATTATATCATGATTGTTTTGACAAAGTGTTGGCATTTGAGATATATTATTATTGCTCGCTAGTTGATTATGCCATTGATATGAGTGAATACAATTTCTAAGAGTTATCATTTGCATGGTTAGTTATGATCTTTGCTGAAAACCTGGGTACTATTTAAGCTTATATACTGATACAAGAACAAAAGAGTTCGTAAAAGTTTTTCTTTATCACTTTCAGTTTGTCAACTGAATTGCTTGAGGACAAGCAATGAGTTAAGATTGGGGAGTTGATATGTCCCCGTCGTATCTACTTTTCCAAACACTTTTGCTCTTGTTTTAGACTCTTTTTGCATGATTTGAATCAAACTAACCCGGACTGACGTTGTTTTCAGCAGAAGTAGCATGGTGTTGTTTTTGTGCAGAAATAAAAGTTCTTGGAATTGGACGAAACTTTTTGGAGAATTTTTATGGAATATATAAAATATACTGGAGCCAAGACCCACTGTAGGGGGGACCCCCTGGTGCCCACAAGGCACCAGGGCGCGCCCACCCCCTTGGGCACGCCCTGGTGGCTTGTGGGGCCCACGAGGCTTCGCTGACCCTAATCTCAGCACTATAAATTCATATTTCCTGAGTAAAAAAGATAAGAGAGGAAGTTTCATCGCGTTTCACGATATAGAGCTGCTGCCACCTGATGTCGCTTGAACTACGTCGGTATTTCCCCGAAGAGGAAGGGATGATGCAGCACAGCTACGGTAGGTATTTCCCTTAGTTATGAAACCAAGGTATCAATCCAGTAGAAGAACCAATCAACACTATGTAAACAGTACCTGCACACAAAGAACAAATACTTGCAACCCGACGTGTAAAAGGGGTTGTCAATCTCTCTCGGGTAACGGTGCCAGAAATTATCACGTTGACGGGATAAAAATTATGATAGATTGTATAAATAGATCTCAATAAAACGCGAAATAAAAGATGCAAATAAAAAGTGCAGCAAGGTATTTTTGGGTTTTTGATAATATAGATCTGAAAATAAAAGTGGCAAATAATAGATCGGAAAGCAAATATGAAGAAGAATAGACCCAGGGGCCGTAGATTTCACTAGTGGCTTCTCTCAAGAAAAATAGCATACGGTGGGTAAACAAATTACTGTTGGGCAATTGATAGAACTTCAAATAATTATGACGATATCCAGGCAATGATCATTATATAGGCATCACGTCCAAGATTAGTAGACCGACTCCTGCCTGCATGTACTACTATTACTCCATACATCGACCGCTATCCAGCATGCATCTAGTGTATTAAGTTCATGGGGAAACGGAGTAATGCAATAAGAACGATGACATGATGTAGACAAGATCTATTCATGTAGGAATATACCCCATCTTGTTATCCTTAATGGTAACGATCAATACGTGTCTTGCTGCCCCTTCTGTCACTGGGAAAGAACACCACACGACCGAACCTATCACAAAGCACCTCTTCCCATGGCAAGAAAAATCGATCTACTCGGCCTAACTAAACCAAAGATTCGAAGAAGAAATACGAGGCTATAAGTAATCATGCATATAAGAGATCAAAAGAAGACTCAAATAACTTTCATGGATAAAATAGATTTGATCATAAACTCAAATTCATCGGATCCCAACAAACACACCACAAAAAAGTTGCATCAAATAGATCTCCAAGAGGCCATTGTATTGAGAATCAAAAGAGAGAGAGGAAGCCATCTAGCTACTAACTACGGACCCGTAGGTCTACAATGAACTACTCACACATCATCGGAGAGGCATCAATGAGTATGATAAACCCCTCCGTGATGGTGTCTAGATTGGATCTGGTGTTTCTAGAACTTGCGGCGGCTGAAATTGTGTTTCGTCGACTCCCCTAGGGTTTTTGGATTTTCGGGGTATTTATAGAGCAAAGAGGCGGTGCGGGAGGCGGCCGAGGTGGGCACAACCCACCAGGGCGCTCCTGGGCCCGCAGGCGCGCCCAGGTGGGTTGTGCTCCCCTCGGAGCCCCCTCTGATACTTCTTTGGCCCAACAGGTGTCTTCTGGTCCAGAAAAAATCTCCAAAAAGTTTCGCTGAGTTTGGACTCCGTTTGGTATTAATTTTCTGCGAAATAAAAAACAAGCAAAAAACAGCAACTGGCACTGGGCACTATGTCAATAGGTTAGTCCCAAAAAATGATATAAAGTTGCTACTGTTACTGTTACCATTATCACTGCTATTGTTACCACTATTATCAAAATATCATACTACTATGCTACTAATCACTCTGCTGCAGATATTTAGTCCTCCAGATATGGTTGAATTGACAACTCAACTGCTAATACTTGCAAATATTTTTTTGGCTCCCCTTGTGTCGAATCAATAAGTTTGGGTTGAATACTTTACACCCGAAAACTGTTGTGATCCCTTATACTTGTGGGTTATCACGCTGCAAGCCTCTGTTCTTCCATGACCCCATCTGAAGGCATCCGCCAGTACTCTGCCGGATGGGGAAAACATTAGGGAGGATATCTTCATCAACCTTGTTGCCTCCGCGATGATGTGTGAGTAGTTCCCACAAGACCAGAGGGCCATAGCAGTAGCAGGTCAGAATTTTCTTGAAGCTTGAATATTCAAGAGGAACGCTTGCCTTGTGTGTGACATAGTGGCCGAACCTTGCTTATTGGGAGTCACGGGCGAACCCAGTTAAAATATACACCATCGTCAATTCTCTCGAGTATACATCAACCTATTTCCACGGCTGCTATATATGCGAGTTATTGCCATTGCTGATTGTGATGGCTACTACCATCGTAGCACCGTCGATCCAATCAACGATTAATAAGAAATGACCTTCAAAGTTGTGGTGGTCGCTACGTCAATATGGATCCCGTTGTTCACAAATTTATTTCCTAATTGCTAGACATCCGTCATCTGCTATTTTTCCATTAAATCCTAGTTCTAACTACTTCGAAAATCCAATGCACATTGTGGTTCAGGACATTTCTTTGGAAAGAGGATGTGATTCACACCCTTTTTTTTAGAGAACAAGAGAGTTTTATTACCTAGTTATATTTAGAGCATCTGCAGCCGGACTCAGCAAATCCGGCCCCTCAAACGTCCGTGGACGCGTCCGGGCGCGTCCGCGGGCACTGATCGGGCACTCCCTATATCCGCGCCTCCATACCCACGTATCTCATATTCCGTCCTTTATATTCATTAGTAAACCATGCAATGTTGATAAAACTATGTAGATCATGAGCGGACATACAAATGCACAATCGGTTCATCAAAAGATCATAGCCGGATCATCGAAACATAGCCAAAGTTCACATAATCCACTATTCTTAAATAGTTGCAACCCACTACATATTTTTCCTCTTCATGCAACTATGCCACATCACCAAGTCATGCATGTGGTCATAAGTTACAATTTGTGCACCATTCTATTCATGCAACCATGCCACCTCAGCAACCATGCATGTTAATTTATTTCACTTATTTTTGTGCGGGTATAGACGGTCATGTTACGCATTTTTATTGCATATATGTAGATCATGTTACACATTTTTGATAAAAAAAAGGGCATCCCGTTTGACTTCAATTCAATAGATTTCTCTTTTTTACAACATTTTTCACGTGCTTCATATAGTTTATTGTTTTCTAAATATATCCCGAGTGCATTCTTAAATTTGTTTTTGCAATAGTTTTAGTTTTATAGCATCTATTTATGCATATGTTTTACTAAGGTTCCAGCAGCAACGCGCGGGGCATTGTCTAGTACACATAATACGGCGGACAAGTTTAAACTACAACTAAAAACTTGAAATAAAGATGGATCTTCACCACTTCCTCGCCGGCCCTTTGCCCTTCCAGTCACTGACGCAGCTGTAGGAGTCCGCGGCAGGAGGTGGGTCCACGTCGGAGTCGTCGAACCCGTTGGAGGAGAAGGAATCGGAGATGACGATGTAGCCTTGCAAGCGCCGAGTGACGCGGTCTTACTTGCACTTGAGCTTGGCCACCCTCGCCGCCTCCCTCGCTGCCTCCGCTGCCTCCCACTCGGATTGCTCAATGCCGAGCCGAAGCTGCTTGGCGTTGAGCCTCCGCAGCCGTCGGGTCTTCGTCTCCGCCTCAGTCAGTAACCGGCGGCACGCCCACTCGAAGAGACAGTCTTCCTCGTTGTGCACCCGGTGGCGGCGGGCAGACTGCGCAAACCCATCGGATCCGCCCGCCATTTCCCTTGCCCTCTGCCTCTCGCGGCGGCGGCTCGTGCCTCCGACTCCGAAGTCCGCATCTGCAGCGTCGGCTGAGCGGGCACTAGAACCCAGCGCTGCCCGTGCGGAGCAGCGGCCGGGGGTGGAGGAGGCTGTCGGGCGGGAGGAGCAGATCGGGCAGGCCTCGTAGATCCGCGCACGGGGCGGGAAGGGCCGGCGCAGGCATCGGCGCTGCCGCGACGGGCGACAGGGGGCGTCGCACCGGACCCGGAGCAGTCGCTCGTATCGACCCGCGAGCGCTCGAGCGTGATACGGAGCGCCAGCTCCTCCTCGTCTCCAGAGCTGCCGTCGGAGTGGCTGCCGGTGCTGGACATGCTCGCCGGCGCTAGGGATTTGGCATATTGGGGAAATGGGAGCGTCGGGGAGGGAAGCGAAGCGTAGCGGAGCGGAGTGAGCTAGGTTTTCTGCCGGACTGGGGTTTTTGTGGGGTCGGGGTGGGCCAGCGGTGGGCCGGGCTGAAGTGGAGGATGCGCCCGGGCGTGCCCGGGCCGCCTCATATCCGCCCTATATTTGGAGCGGATATGAAGGGTGCCGGTCAGCCTGGGTGTTTGAGGCTCGTTTGAGAGATCCGGTTGGGTAGGTATTTTATAACCGATCAGTGACCGAACGACCTGCTTGGACGTATGAGACGGATATGAGGCACCTGGCTGTAGATGCTCTTAGAGGATACAAGTAGGCCCGGATGGCTCCGACAACCAAACATGTCTATCAACATAGAAAACTTGGCTAAAGAAGGCACCTCTCTATTAAACTATATCCGCTCGTGGTCGAAGATGACCAACCAGAGCAGATCCTTCCAGTTATCAATTTCCTTTCGAATCGAGCCGTAGCTGGTGAGCCTATTTCCCGAGTGCGGGTCCTTGATCACATTCAAGCTATCTGAGACCATCATCAACTTTGTAGCTACGATGTTATTCGATAAGGACATAGCTTCACGTATTGATGTTGCTTTCGATATTTCCGGAGATATTATGCCCTCGGTCACTCTGTCCAAGGCACCCTAAAAGCAGCCATTCTCACCTCGGTACATCGCTGACGAAGAGCCACAATTTCCAATCATCCTGGCATGTTCATAGTGATCTTGGGTAATTTTCGTAGGGTAAAAATATTTATCAAGTAGTACGTACCCTGCACACTCAGTTGTAGTCGCACTGAATATTGAAGACATCCATTTGTAGTGGGGCGACATTTCAAGTTGTGTGCATAGTGGCACACATACAACTGCCGTCTTCCCTCGACAAAACATCACAAAGTTGCAGTCGGGCCCTAGTGGCACACAGCGACTGGCCCTTCCTAGTTGCAACGAGGCAGGACACTTACAATTGTGTGCTTAGTGCTAGACTTGCAACTCCCCCCACCATAGACAAAAAGACCACTAAGTTACAATTGTGTTGAGGACATACAGTTGTAGTCGAGGGCGATTGTGCAACTAGATGACAATATTTTAAGTTTTAGAAAATGGAAGTTATTGTTTATTCAAAAAATAAGAACATAAAAATGTAGTAGTAATTGTAAAAAAATAAAATGAGAAATTTAAAAGCAAAACAAGAAAAAGGTGAAAGAACCAAAGTGGAAAAAACAGTAATATGAACAGACAAAAAACATTTCAAATGCTTACAGGGAAAAAAAATAAGGTAAAGAAAGATACAAATTAGTTAGCCCGAACTAAGATATGTCTCTCCGGACCGCAAATATTATATCTCGCTCATAACAAGAATAACATACCTCTCACTGAAGGTTTTTACCTCACATGTAGGTACTCCCATTTCCATCTTTTTTTGGTCATTCACTGGTTTCGATCGAGGTCGCTAGTATCATTTGCTTGGTTTTTTGCTTTTACTTTTCTTATTTCTTCACTGGTTTCTCTAGTTTTTCTATTTTCCTTTGTTTTCAGCAGCATTCTATGTTTTTCTCTTGATTTTCACTAGTTTTTTCTTTTCTTTTCTGTCTTTCTTTGTTTTTAATCTTTTTTCGGTTTTACTATCTTTTCTTCTTTCTCCGTTTTTCTTCGGTTTCTTTGATTTTATTTGTTCCTTTGTCGGTTTTCATGGGTTTTTCAACATACTTCTATTGTTTCGGTACACAATATACATTCTTAGTATACATGTGAACCATTTTTTATACATGTTGAACAATTTAAAAATACACTAGCAAAAGGGGTTGTGCGTTGCAACGGGAGAAAAAAAATATAATCTCCAATGTCGATGACCATATTTTGTTCACATCCCATCCATGATTTTGAAAATTTGTTCACAAATGCACAGAAATGTTTCTTTTTTAAAATTTATTCACAAATTGAAGCAATGTTCAGATTTTCAAAAAAATATCTTGGTTGTCAAAAAACTTGGTAATTCAAAAAAATTATTCTGAATTTCAAGAAGCATTTTTTTAAAAGCACACTATAATATTCTGATCCACCCGGCAGATAATTCTTCAAAATTCTCGCGGGTATATTGTCACAAAGACTCAGAAGCATTACTAATTAACTACATAATTTCCATGATTCGTGAACCCTTTTACAAATTTGGGATCATTTTTAAAAATCATGAACCTTTTTCCCTATTTACATGCAAATTTTTTTAAATTGTGAACATTTTCTATAATGCAACGGTTTTAAGCATTTTTTTGAATCAGTGAACAATTCTAGAATAGACAAACATTTTTTGAGATTGGTGGATTTTTTTGAAATTCATGAACATTTTTTGAAATGCATGAATATTTTCTGAATCAGCAAACATTTTATGAAACAATAAACTCTTTTGTAATTCACAAACTGTTTTTGAAATTTTAGGACATTTTTCAAAATGCAGAACATTATCGAATTAGCCAAAAAAAATTTAAATTTCATTAATAATTTTTAATACACAGACTTTTTTTTTCTAAATCATGGATTTTTTTTTATTTTACGAACATTTTTCTCAAAATTGTGAACATTTTTTTGAATATGTGAATATTTTTAGAAAATTCGATCATTTTCTGAATTCACAAATATTTTATGTCAGAATTCTCAGTTTTTTAAAAATTCAAAAGTTTTTTGAATTTTCAAATTATTTAAAGTAGAGAAAAAATGGAAAAAGTAAAAATAAAAAACCAAACTGACAAAACAGGTGCCGCACATGGGCTGGCCGAAACGGGGCGCTGTGTCTTCTCCAGCGCGCAGAATGCAGTATAGTTGGATTTTATTGTTGGGCCGGCCCAGGTGGGGATTCCCTGTAAAACGTTATTTTGTGGCATTGGCAGGTAATGTTTTGCAACTTTGGGGCAATTATAATGACATACTGCCTGAAGCAATAACCCATTTATTATTAGGTATAAATATATATTTTTACTTTAGTGTATGTTTTAAACATTTTTTGAATATATGGTCAACATATTTTTACATACACATTGAATATTTTTTAGGTGATAAAGAGTTCTCTAGAACTGCATGAAGTTTTACACTACATGAACATTTTGTAAAGTCACAAATATTTTTTAAGACGAGAACATTTCTTTAGAACATCACATATCTTTTTTCAGTGGTATAAGACCTTTTTATTGTACTCCTTCACAATTTGTTTTTATATTGTGTAAATATTTTCCAAATTTTGCACATTTGTTTTGAATCGCAGGAACATTTTCTCATGCCATGAAAATCTTATAGCGCTATCAACATCTTTTTAATTTTGTTGACCTTCTGTATAGGGTATTAACATTTTTCTCAAATTCATGGGTATTTTTTTCTTTTTCTTTTTTATGTATAATGGAATCAATATGTAGGGCACATCTTGACAGACCCATGTTTTGGCATTTCATGTTTTTTTTTTTTTTGCAAATGTTTGGGCAGGTCACGTTGTGCAGAGGCAGACACGATTCATAGTATGCCCTTCGTTCCATAATCTTGTGCGTACGGATTTTTTAGAAGTTAAACTTTACAAGCTTTGATCAAATATATAAAAAATTATTTATATCTACAAGACCAAGTAGATAAAATATGAAACTGCATTTTATGATGAATCTAATGAGAAACGTTGTAAATGCTTTTCTTTACAAATTTGGTCAAAGTTTAAATATGCACTACTTTTTTTTTTTAAAGTCTACTTCCTTCATTCCTAAATATAATTTATTGCAGAAGCAAAAGAGTACTGTTAGAATTAATTAATTATGTTTAATTAATAGGGAATCTACTTTTGCCTAAACACTGTGCGGTTGCATAGCAAGGGACGTGTCTGTCTTTCAAACCGTTGCATCCCTGTAATTAGCAACCGACTTAGGATATGACTGTTCGAACCGTCGAGTTTGTTCGACGCATCTCTTCCAGTCATATATAAATTGTACTCTTTCTACCAATCAATACAAGTTGATCTTTTCACTCAAACACGTTATCAGCACACGCTCTGCCGAGAGCCTCGCCGACGTTCTCTACGGTGACAATCTGATGGAAGAGGAATTATGCCTTGTGGATAGTGCAACCACAAACTCCATACTGAGGGAGATGAAATATTTTCAAACTCTGAAAAAGATGAATGGAGATATTCTAACTATCGCTGGACGCGATACGGTAATCGTTGGCACTGGACGTGTCATATTTACCCTCTCAGACGGTACACAAGTGACAATTGAGTATATTTTGTTGTATCCCGACTCATCACGTACCCTGATCAGTTATCGAGATATCCGTAAAAATGTCTTTCACATTGAAACCCATGAAGACAACAAAGAGGAGTATCTACTCTTCACCAAAGATCACGGATATGGCAAGCAGGTACATGAAAAAAATTCCTTCTCTGTCGTCTGGTTTGTATTATACGTACATCAAACCCGTAGAACATGTTGCATACAAAGTAATTTTTCAAAATGTTGACGCATTTCAAACCTGGCATGATCTCCTAGGCCATCCCGGGATCGGGATGATGAGAAAAATTACTAGCAATTCCATTGGTCATAATTTGCTTGAGTCAAAATTTCCTCAATCTTCAGACTTTGTGTGCATATCTTGTGCCACGGGAAAGCTAATTTTGAGGCCCTCTCACCTCAAAATACAAGCTGAACCACTTCAGTTTCTTGAACGCATTCAAGGAGACATTTGTGGTCCCATCCAACCATTATCTGGACCTTTCCGGTACTTCATGGTTCTAATTGATGCATCTACACGATGGTCACACGTGTGTCTTCTATCCACGCGAAACCATGCATTTGCCAAGATAATGAGGCAAGTCATTAAGTTACAAGCCTATTATCCAGAAAGTCGAATTAAGACAATTCGCATGGACAACACTACAGAATTCTCCTCATGTGCTTTCAATGATTATTGCATGGCCCTGGCGATTGAAGTTCAGCACTCCGTTCCATATGTCCATACACAAAATGGTTTGGCTGAATCATTGATTAAAAGGATCAAACTCATTGCAAGACCTTTGTTAATGAATTGCAACTTGCCAACCTCTTGTTGGGGTCATGCGGTTCTACACGCTGCTGACTTGATACAATTGAGGCCTACTGCATATCACAGTACTTCCCCTCTGCAATTGGTACGTGGAAATCCTCCTACATGTTCCATCTGCGTAAGTTCGGATGTGCTGCATACATCCCGATCTCACCACCACAGCGGACATCCATGGGCCCACATAGGAAACTGGGGATCTATGTGGGGTACAAATCGCCGTCGATTATTAAGTACCTTGAACCCCTTACTGGGGACCTATTCACAGCCCGTCACGCTGATTGTATATTTAATGAGGAACACTTTTCGGCATTAGGGGGAGATTTCAAGTACCAGAAAGAATGCCCGGAAATTGATTGGAATGCTCAAGCCATTTCGTCCTCTGATCCACGTACACAAGAGACTGAACTCCAAGTTCAGAAAAACATTAATTTGCAACATCTTGCAAATAACCTGCCAGATTCATTTACTGATCTAAAAGGTGTTACAAAGTCCTTAACGGCCAGAAATGCGCCCGAAAGAGCGGAGGTACCAATAAAAACCACTCAACTCCCTGTTCCTAAAAAGAGGGGGAGTAGTACGGCCTATGACCTGAAACAAGCTTCCATCAAGAAACAAAGAAAATCGAGGAGAAAAACCTCGGAGTCAGTAAATGCAAGTCAGCTCAACGTTGACAAACACCTTATGGATAGTATACACCCAGTGGAAGGGCAACCTCCACAACCCAGCTTCAGTTTGCACACACTGGCTGGGCCATCGGAACACCCACATTCACGCGTATTGGGAAATCACGAAGAGTCACTAGGGGTGCAGGAAATTTCCATCAACTATATTGATTCTAGAGAATCTTCCGATCGTAAATCTACGACCGTCGACATTTATTTTGATGAAAAAATTGCAGATATCCTTCTCACTGATCATGATCCGAAGACCATCGTTGAGTGCCAAAAGCGCTCTGACTGGCCTAAATGGAAGGACGCAATACAAGCAGAAATTGCCTCGCTTAACAAAAGGAAGGTATTCACTGAAGCAATACCGACACCTCCCAATGTTTTCCCTGTGGGATACAAATGGGTCTTTCTCCGGAAACGGAATGAGAACAATGAGGTGGTGAGATACAAAGCAAGGCTCGTAGCACAAGGGTTCACGCAGAGACCCGGCATTGATTTCAATGAGACATATTCTCCTGTAATGAGTGGAACTACTTTCCGATACCTTATATCGGCAGTGCAAAACCGTCTTTCTATGCAGTTGATGGACGTCGTGACTGCATATCTTTACGGGTCACTAGATTCGAACATGTATATGAAGGTTCCTGACGGAATCTCTATCCTGAATGCAAGCGCAAAACGCAATATGTATTGTGTAAAACTTAATAAGTCAATATATGGCTTAAGACAGTCGGGACGGATGTGGTACAACCGACTTAGTGAGTTCCTTCTACAAAAAGGCTACTCCAATAGTAGTGATTGCCCATGTGTCTTTATCAAAAAGTCCTCTACAAGATTTTGCATCATTTCAGTGTACGTCGATGACCTCAACATCATTGGCAACACACAAGACATTGATGAAGCACGCAATCACCTAAAGATGGAATTTGAGATGAAGGATTTGGGTAAAACCAAATTTTGCTTAGGTATTCAATTTGAGCACCTTCCCTCAGGAATCATGGTATACCAAGCTGCTTATATCCAGAAAATATTGGAGAAATTCAATATGGACAAATCCTACACATCTAAAACTCCCATGGTGGTTCGCTCTCTAGACGTAGAGAAAGATCCGTTTAGGCCAAGGGACGATGGAGAAGAAATATTGGGACCTGAGGTTCCATATCTCAGTGCCGTTGGAGCGCTCACATATCTTGCAAATTGCACGAGACCTGACCTCGCATTTGCAGTGAATCTACTTGCTAGACATAGCGCAGCTCCCACCAAACGCCATTGGTCCGGAGTTAAGAATATCTTTCGATATCTCCAAGACACAAAGGATCTTGGCCTATTTTTCCAGTTCCAGAGAAATCAGGACTCTGATATGATTGGATACGCTGATGCTGGTTATTTATCTGATCCCCATAATGCCAGATCACAGTCTGGCTTTGTGTTCTTACATGGTGGAACTGCCATATCATGGAAGTCTTCTAAACAGACTTTGGTGGCAACATCTACAAATCATTCTGAAATAATTTCATTATTTGAGACGTCGCGCGAATGTGTGCGGCTTCGCAGAATGATAAACCACATACAACAGTCATGTGGAATTGGTTCTATAGAATCACCTACCATTATCTACGAAGATAATGCGGCTTGTGTTGCATAGATGCAAACAGGATACATCAAGAGTAATATCACTAAGCATATTTCTTCTAAGTGGTTTTTTTCCCCATGATCTTCAGAAAAGGAGGGAAATAGACATCTTGCAAGTTAAATCATGTGAAAACCTTGCTGATTTATTTACCAAGTCTCTACCAAATGCTATATTTCATAAATATGTTCATGAAATTGGTATGCAACGACTTCGGGACTTGCAAGTATCAGGGGAGTTTCTCCCTGAACTGTTCCTGTTTAAAAACATCATATTGCACTCTTTCTCTTTGTGAGTTTATGTTTCAGGTTCTCATCAAGTTTCGAGGTGATGATACTACAATGGACAATCTTGAAGATGATGATCATACCTGCATCAAGTTTCGAGGTGATGATACTACAATGGACAATCTTGGAGATGATGATCATACCTAGACAAGCGTACGAAGATTCTACATGAACAAGCGTAGATTAAAGGGAGTGTTAGAATTAATTAATTATGTTTAATTAATAGGAAATCTACTTTTGCATAAACACTGTGCGGTTGCATAGCAAGGGACGTGTCTCTCTTTCAAACCGTTGCATCCCTGTAATTAGCAACCGACTTAGGATATGACTGTGCGAACTGTGTGAAACCGTTGCATCCCTGTAATTAGCAACCGACTTAGGATATGACTGTGCGAACTGTCGAGTCTGTTGGATGCATATATATAAACTGTACTCTTTCTACCAATCAATACAAGTTGATCTTTTCACTCAAACAAATACCATCATCGCTCTGCATGTGGGACACGTAGACGTGTGGCCACAGATTGAAGAATTTTTTTTTTTGACAGTGACTGAAGAAGAATTTGATATTGTATACTACGGGTGCCCATTCGCTGAGCACGTAGCAGCTGTACGCACCGCACTGCACAATACACATCTATGCGTATATGCATCCAGACAGCATGTATGTACGCGCTGCCGATAGGAGAAAGAACTGGAGCACGTCACAATTGGAAGCAGAGTAGTAAATTAAACAAGGGCAGCCATTCATCCACATCCAGACATTGTCTGGTCGGAGAAGAAGCATGGACTGATCGATCTTGATCTCGGGCTACATAACACACACACACACACACACGCACACACTGAGAAGAACCATCCTGCAGTACTACACATGTACGCATGCACGCACGTCGTCCCTACAGAAAAGAAGAGTACACTTGTACATGCCTACCGTGCACACAAACCCACCATGTATGCATACAACGTACGCTCACACCATACGTGACAGAACACACATGCATACATACGTACACCTTATTATCCGCCCGTCACTGTCACCGCCGAGGCGATGGAGCACGGCGAGGTGATTCAGACCCTGGCCACGCCGCCGGTGCCCAGGCCCTTGTTATGCGGGTCGCCAGCGCCGGCGCCGTAGGCATGCTCCGCCGGATACCCGCCACCAGCATGGTTTCCACCGAACTGGTTCCCGAAGAGGCCGGAGTGCAGCGCCATGACATAAAGCAGCTGCGTGAACATCAAAATAATCACGAACGCCTCCAGCACCCTGAGCCGCCACCCGCGGTACCCGGCGATGTGGATCTCCTTGCACGCCAGCCCGAACGCCAGGGCCGTGATGGCCCAGGCCACCAGCGCCGAGGAGGCGGAAGTGGCGAGGCTGTCGCCGCGCCAGGTGCGGACGTGGTGCACGCCGGCGAGCTTGGATGCGGCGCCGACGACCCCCGCGAGGATGGCGAAGACGAGGAAGTAGAAGGTGGCGGCGTTGCCGCCGACGCCGGGGCGGTTGGCGAGGCCGTTGATGAAGTGGTTGAGGTTCCAGCTCGCGAACCCGATGACGATGAGGTACATGATGAGGTTCAGCACCAGCAGCGGCGCCACCATGTTACGCCCAACGCCCGCCATTGCTACTTGTGACTGTTGCTAGCTAGCTAGCTTCTCCTTCTTGGTCGAGATCGAGATGGAGATGGAGATGGAGCTCTCGCACTCAGTGGATTGGCTTTGGTGGACTGATGATTAGATTAGCTAGCTACGTAGCGAGGAGATTGGGTGCAAGAGCAAGAGGAAGAATGGAATTTAGAAAGTGATGATTTCTGGATGAGGCAGTAGAGTGGAGTGTAGTGGGGATATATAGATAGTTGAAGTGGTACAGGACGCGAAGGAGGGGAGGGGACACGCGTGATGCGCCGCTTACGGCTGGGGGACACGTGCCGCATGAGCTTTACACGGTAGCAGCTGTTTCTAGTAGCCAGTGGCAGCCTCTGCAGAGCCACTAGGAATAGACGAATCAGCTCACGTGGATACGCTTAATTTGCTTGGGTGTCATGCTCTGCCCTGCCCACCGCCGGATTCAGCAAACCATGCGCCCATCCTTCTTTCTTTCTTTTTTGAAGATTCTGAAGGAACAACTCTGTTTGACTTTGATGTTTCCCCAACTCCTTAGTACGACCACTGGTCTGGTACGACCCCAACGCCCGTACTACTAGCCGTCTTTTTCTTATGTTGCTCTCTCTTCCCCTTCTTTTTCTGATTTTCCTCCTCTCTTCTACTTTTCTCTACAAAACAAGGTTCCACAATTCTTCCCAAAGGGTAATTTGATCAAGCACATAAAAGAGAGAGCTTTAACCTAAATCAAAACTTTCAATTTTTATTGAGATGATGGGTTGCCTCTCATTAAGCGCTTGTTTTTAGGTTGTTTAATTCATTCTCGTACCTTTATTTCAACCACAGACCTATCTGGTTGCCCGTGTTTCTTTTCGCTTACCGCATAAATTCTTTTTGGGGGGTGGAATGTATTTTTCTTTCTTTCGGGGATTTCTCGGGAAGTATCTCACGACTTCTTCATCGTATATTCTGAAAGTGACATTCCCCTCGACACAATCTAGTGTTGCACCTGCGGTATTAAAAAATGGTCTCCCAAATATAAGAGATGATTTTTCATTTTCAAGCATATCAAGTATAATAAAGTCAATAGAAATAACGTGTCTGTCCAATCTCAAGAGCATGTCTTCGGCTACTCCCACTAGTAGAAAAAGGCCCATTTGTCCCGGTTCATAAGGCCCATTTGTCCCGGTTCGGGAACCGGGACTAAAGCCCAACACCTTTAGTCCCGGTTCTTATACGAACCGGGACAGATGGGGCTCCACGTGGCCGCTGCGGCGAGCTCAAAGAGGAGGGCCTTTAGTCCCGGTTGATAACACCAACCGGGACCAAAGATCATTCACGTGTCAGCAGCTCAGGAGCTGGGGTTTTTGTTTTTTTTAAGGGGGGTTTGGGGGTTTTGTAGGGTTAATTTAGGGGTTTCATATATTGTGTTAGCTAGCTAATAGCTAGAGAGAAGTGTCCTCTCTTATCTCCGTGCTTGGTCGACGCTACGTACTATACGTATAGAGAGGACTCGACACGCTAGCTAGTAAGCAAATGAAGGAAGCCATTAAGTACACAAGATCGTCATGAACATATACAGAGAGAAGTGATCGACCTCCTCCTTCTCCGAGAGATTGGTCGAACAACAAGTTTTCGTATATCTATCCGACGCTACTAGCTACATATATACAATATAAGATCCCTAACATCTGATGTCAAGTTCCACATGGTATTCTCCGGCTGGATTGATGACGTGGTCAAGAAAGAATCCCGCCAATTCCTCTTGAATTGCTTTTATGCGATCTTGTAGTAGGAGTTCATCCCGCATCTGCCAAATCTAATTTGAAGAAGGGGGTCAATACATATATATGAATAAAACTCAACACAAATGATGGTAATAAAATAAAATTGTGAATATTATTGCTTACGCACTTCATATTGTTTTTCAGAGTAGCCCCGCTTAGAGGTCGTTGCATTGTAGATGTACTCGCAAACGTAGTATCCACAAAAATTATTCCCGCCTTCCTGCCACAACCACTTTACGAGAAATAGAGGTCAATCAAACTGATAATCAAGCATTATAAATGGTATTGATGAAACTAGCTAGAATCAATGGGAGATGCGCGGAACTAGCTAGTAGTACTTACTTTCGGGTGTGTAAATCGCAGCTCCCCCGCAGTCCCGGAACTTCTGCGGTGAACACTTTCCAAACCCTGCGAGACAAAGAAAATAATTACTTGATATCAGGAAATGAACAAAGTTGCCGATATGGTGCGATAATGATCGATTGAACTTACTTCTGGAGCATTTCAGTCATGGCCGCATACTCCTTGGGATCTTTTCGTTTTGAGTCTAAGACGGTTACTAGTCCCTGCTCAAGCTTAATCTCTAGGAGAATAAAGTGGAAGCTGCGCACGCATGCATAACTCATCAATTACATTACTATAACCTCGAGTAATAATGGAAACCGAATATACAGAAGACAGTAACACTCACTTGAAGTTGTAAGGAAAGAGTATTTTATCTTTGTTTTGATTTTTAATCAATGATTGTAGCAAGTTGGCCTTGGTTTCTTTCGCATTATATTTAACCGTCCATTCATCTATGAGATTTGTGTTAATGAACCCAATATCACAGATTTGTGCATTTCTGCATTCGACGATCTTCAATCTGCATAATATAGTGAGGATAATTATATATACATGCAATGAAAGAGCTGAGCTATATATAGAGACTTAATTACAGAAGTATAGTACTTACAGACAGTAGCAAGTGATGATTATTTTATCGAGGTCCTTTTGATTGTAAAACTGGAAGAACTCCTCAAATGGAATAGACAACAGATCAATTCCAACGAGGTCGTGCACCTCTTTAACTCTCAACGTCAAAATATCCTTCCCAGACTTGCAGGTGTCCATGTACCACTTATGGAATCTTCGCATCATCGTTGTTAGAGGAGGATCAATAGGTCTGACGAGAGGCTTTCCGTACTGGTATTTGTGTTCGTCCACCTCCATTGTATCAAAATGTGCATCGTCGGGCAGGTAATCACCAGGATTGGTACCGGGTAGCATACCCGGTAGATTTGTGACGATATCGCTAGACACCTTGAGCGGGGGGCACGATTGGTTCGCCTGTTCGCCGAGCTGGGGAATTTTGTTCCCACTTCTTAGTTCTTGTAACCTTTTGTCAGTTGAAGTAGTTCCCGACCGGCGCGCTCCTCCCACGGCCGTTTTAAGAGCGCGGACATGATTGTCATCCGGCGGAGGCGGTGGTGGTCGCTTCAGGTTCTCCAAAGTGCGCTTCAATTTCACCGGATCTATCTTCTCCTCCGGAAGTGGATTTTTCTTTGCAAAAAAGTCCTTCACTTCGGCTTGACAGATCTGTGCATTTTCCTCCTCGGTCATCTCGTATGGTAACTTCTCTAGAGGCTTGAGAGATGGACCGAATATGTATTGCCTCCCGCCTCTGGCTGTACTGCTAGACGCCGGAGCAGCCGGAGCGGCTGCGGCTGTCTTCCTTCGTTGCTTACGAGGCGAAGAAGGAGGCGGAGTGCTACGACGCGCCGGAGCAGCCGGAGCGGCGGCGGCTGTCTTCCATTGTTGCTGACGAGGCGGAGGAGGAGGTGGGCTGCTCGGACGCGCCGGCGCAGGCGGAGAAGGAGGCGGAGTGCCGCCACGCGCCGGAGCAGCTGGAGAAGGAGGCGGAGTGCCGCCACGCGCCGGAGCAGCCGGAGAAGGAGGCGGAGTGCCCTGATCACTCGCCAGAGGAGGAGGCGGAGTGCCCTGACTCGCCGGAGGAGGAGGCGGAGGCGTCCAGTTCGGAAGGTTGATGAGCTCCTTCCGCCATAGACATGGAGTCTTCAGAGCAAGACCCAGCTGAGTCTCCCCTTCACCGGTAGGGTGGTCAAGCTCGAGCTCCTCAAATCCCTCCGTTATTTCATCGACCATCACAACAGCATAGCCTTCTGGAATCGGAAGGCAGTGAAAAGTTGCGCCGGGTTGAGGAGGTGCAACAGAGCCAACAGCCGCCTTGACTTTGAGGTGCTGCCATTGCGCCATAAGGTGGCAATCTTGAGCCTCCGTGATAGCATCCACGGGGTAGCTGGGAGCCATGAAGTGAGGCTGCTGAAGGAGCTCGGTGGAAGCCACGCTGCTTCTCCGCTAAGATGGCGGGGTAGCTTCTGGGGTAGCTTCGGCAGGTCGCTGCCTCTGAACTAGTGCTTGTTCCTCTAGCGCTCGTACCCTTGCATTCAGCTTCTGTAGTTCGGTCTGCTCCACTTTCCTCCTCCTCTCCCGGGTTTTGTAACCGCCTGCGCTGGGAAACCCTTTCTTCCACGCAACGGAGCCTGCCGTGCCTCGTGTTCGTCCTGGGTGCTCAGGATTCCCGAGGGCCTGTGTGAGCTCGTCGTTCTCTCTGTCGGGAACGAACGTCCCTTGCTGCGCTGCGGTGATATACTTCTGAAGCTTCTTGACGGGTATTTCAAGTTGCTCCTTCGTCCAACGGCACTTCCCTGTTTCAGGGTCCAAGGTTCCCCCAACCCCAAAGAACCAAGTCCTTGAACGGTCTGGCCAGTTCAATGTCTCTGGTTCGACCCCTTTATCAAGCAGGTCCTTCTCAGCCTTGTCCCACAACGGCCGGGCTTTGAGGTAGCCACCTGACCCCGTGCGATGGTGATACTCCTTCTTTGCAGCATTTTTCTTGTTTGTCGCTGACATCTTCTTACTCTTCTCCGATGTCTTGTGGGCCACAAATGCGGGCCAGTGATCTCTTATCTTCTCAAATCGGCCGGTGAATTCTGGAGTCTTCCCTTTGTCGACAAACGTTGATTTCAACTCATTCTTCCACCTCCTGAATAGATCTGCCATCTTCTAAGAGCATGAGCCTTGCAATGGCTCTATAACTGGCTTATCCGGATCCTCCTCTGGCGGTAGGGTGAAATTTGCCTTCAGCGTGGTCCAAAGATCATCTTTCTGTCTATCGTTGACAAAAGACACTTGAGGGTCTTCGCTCTTAGGCTTATTCCATTGGTGGATGCTGATCGGGATCATGTCCCTAACAAGAACCCCGCACTGAGCAGAAAATGCTTCCTTGGTCCGGCTGGGTTCAATCGGTTGGCCATCGCCCTTGATTGCTGTGATCGTGAACCTTTCATCCTGGCGCAACCTTTTCTTCGGGCCTCGTCTCGTTACCGAAGTTTGGCTCGATCCGGAAGGCTAGAAAAGAAGAAAGAAGAGAGTTAATATGTGTACATACCAAAACAATTAATGCATGAATTAGCTAGTCAGCACAGGCTTAATTAATATATATACCTCGCCGGACTTTGCAACATCTCCTTCCTCCCTTCGCTCACCGGAGCAGTCATCACGGTCTCCTTCTTCCACCAGCATTCCGTCACCGGAGCCATCATAATCATGTCCTTCCACCTCCATTGTTCGATCACCGGAGCCTGCTTCACCCTCTCCTTCCAGACCATCGGTGTCGTTGAGAAACGACAAGACATCACCTCCGCCGAGGATTATGTCCCCCAACAACTGTTCTGCTTCGATGTCTCGGTGCTCCATAGTTTCTGCAAATATTACAACATGGCAATTAATATACAAACATGACAGATGGATATATTAGTGCAAACGTAGACCTAGCTAGCTCGACGCTTCTACGGTTTGGGGTGGCCTCGACAACGCTTCTAGGGTTTGGGATGGCCTAGGCAACGCTTCTAGGGTTTGGGGTGGCCTCGACAACGCTTCTAGGGTTTGGGTCGGACCGCCTCTCTCATGAATGTCCGACGTCTGGACCGACAAGGGATTTAACAAAATGATGCCATTCTGGATGTGCAGAAAATGTTCCATATTTTTCCTGATCTCATCTACCCTTCTATATGTCACGTTGCCTAGTGTCAAAGAATTCAAGAAAACCTTGACTTCATCATTAGCCGGAAATGACAGGCGTATAATGGTATGAAGCTCTTCAAAGTTGTTTTGGAACGGAGTTCCCGATAGGTTAATTCGCTTTTTGGTACAAAGTTCAGCAAGAGCCTTCCGAATATCGCTATTTGGAAGGCTTTTGCTGAAATTCGTACCAAAAAGCGAATTATTCTATCAGGAACTCCATTCCAAAACAACTTTGAAGAGCTTCTTAGCATCATACGCCTGTTACTTCTGTCAAATGATGAAGCCATGGATTTCTTCAATACTTTGACAGACAACGTGACATATAGAAGAATATATATATATATATATATATATATATATATATATGAGATCAGAAAAAAAATTGGATCAACTTGTGCACATCCATAATGGGGGCATTCTTGATAAATCTATGTCAAAAGTCAAACTTGACATATGATCAAATATTGTTGCATATGTCAAAATTCAAACTTTGACATATGATCAAATATTGCATATGTCAAAATTCAAACTTTGACATATGATCAAACTTTGATATATGATCAAATGTTGCATATGTCAAAATTCAAACTTTGACATATGATCAAACTTTGATATATGATCAAATGTTGCATATGTCAAAATTCAAACTTTGACATATGATCAAACTTTGATATATGATCATATGTTGCATATGTCAAAATTCAAACTTTGACATATGATCAAACTTTGATATATGATCAAATGTTGCATATGTCAAAATTCAAACTTTGACATATGATCAAACTTAGTAACTTTCGAGAGAGGGGGTTGGGTGGACCCGAGAGTTTGGTCGGGCGAGAGGGGGTTGATCGACGTCCCCCCCCTAATGTCGAAGTTATCGGGGATACGTTTTGAGAGAAAACTTTCTATTAACATCATTTTAACTTAGTAAACGATGAAGCCGATGCCAACGTGATGATAGAGCCGATGCCAACATTTTCATTTAACAAAAAAACTACCTTCAAAAAAAGACTTGCTTCGCCGCGGATGCTCGGTGCGACGTGGACTCGGTGGAAAAACTTTATGAAAATGCGGTGGTGGCTGGGCCGGGCGGTTTTCTTTTCCTTCTTCATTTTTTTCCTTTGTTTTTTCTTATATGTTTGTTTTCGTTTTCACTCTAGATTTTCATACATATGAAAACAACGAAGTTTGTATACAAAAGTGCACATATACATCTTATACATGAACATATACACGTGAATATATACATGAACATATACATCTCATACATGAAAAAAACATATACATGAACATATACACGTATACATGCCCGCAAAAAAAAACTGAGCACGCGGCGACGGGGAGCAGGGGAGGGAATGGGGGCTCCCTGTGGGGGGGGGCGCAGTGATGGCTTGATCGGCGATGAGGACGCGGGCTCGGGGGGCGAGGGTGCGACAAGGGCGGCGGGCTCGAGGCCGGCGACGAGGACGCGCGCGGCGAGGCGATGGCGCGGCGAGGGAGAGGGCGCGAGGGTGCGTCGGCACGAGGACGGCAGGCTCGAGGCCGGCGACGAGGACGCGCGCGGCGAGGGCGAGGGCGAGGGCGCGAGGGCGCGTCGGCGAGGGCGTCGGCGAGGGCTCGGCGGCGTCGTGCTGTTCGGCGCGATGGCGTTGGGGGGAAGATGAACTGGACTGGAAACGCTAAGTGTGGGCTTATATACATGAAGCTTTGGTCCCGGTTCGTGGCATCAACCGGGACCATGCCTACCTTTGGTCCCGGTTCGTGCCACCAACCGGGACCAAAGGTCTCTTTTCAGCGCCCAAAGGGCGGGAAACAAGACCTTTGGTCCCGTTGGCAGCACCAACCGGGACTAAAGGGGGCATTGGTCCCGGTTGGTGCCACGAACCGGGACCAGCATTGGTCCCGGTTCGTGGCACCAACCGGGACCATGGGCTTGCACAGCGGCGTGGTGGTGGGAGTTTAGTCCCCCTCGCTAGTTGAGAGGGCCCGCACCGGTTTATAAGCTCGACTGCCTCATCCCCATTAACTCCTCTGGACTGCAGGCCTATGGCCTAATCTGACACTGCTATGCCTGTGGGCCTGCTGGGCTTCTGTGGGCCTGAATCCTGGCCCATTAGCTGGGTTTCTAGTCGTATTCAGGCCGTGGTGGCCCAGTAGGTGGCATTTTTTTTCTGTTTCTTTTTTGCTTTTTTTTTTGCAGTTTTCCTGTGATTCTTTTGCTGTTAGGTCACAAATTATAGACTTTCTGTTAGTGCCATTAATTTTCAAATTTGAATAGTTTAAATTTGAATTCTTTTAAATTTGTGTGAATCACTAGTTTGTGAATACTTTACTATAAAAATAGATTTTTGAGTGATTCTTTTTCCTGCTATTTAATATTATTGTGTTTTTCATTATATTAAATTTGGTAATTTTTAGGTTATTTAATGTCTGTTTTAATCAAGAATAGATTTGTTATTTTAGTTTGCTATTAAAGTTTCTAACAAACAACTTTCTTATGAAAATTCATTTTGCCATTAATGTTTTGAACAGAAAATACTTTGATAATTTTAGTTGCATAAATTTTATATAATTTTAGTTTAAAAAATACTAGAGGTTTATAAAAGCTTTTTAGTTGATTCCTTTTGCTATTAGAGTTTTATAAAAGCTTTTTAGTTGATTCTTTTTGCTATTGAAGAATATTATAGTTTTGTTTTAGTTGATCATAGCAGAATATTTTAATTGATTATTTTAAGTTCATTCTTTTTGCTATTAGTTCATTCTTTTTGCGCTAAATGACCCTGAAATTGAAAAGCACTATAAATGAACTCTGAAAAGGTTGAAAGTTGGCATGGTATCATCATTTCACCCCCATAGCATGTGCTAAAAAGTTGAGAGGGTTACGGCAAAAACTGAATGCACTTCATGTACAAAACGGGCAATCTCTTTCGAAGTATTAGGGTTTCGAACAAAACTCGTTTGTTACAAAGGGATTTCATTTTTTTGAACTTATTTGAACTCCAAACTTTTTGTGTGTTCAAAATGCACCATTCAAAGCCACATCATCAATTTTCAACCCTTTCTGACTTCATTTGTTATTTTTCATGCATTTACTGATTTTTTTGAGCTATATGACCCTGAAATTGAAAAGCACTACAAATGAACTCTCAAAAGGTTGAAAGTTGGCATGGTATCATCATTTCATCCACATAGCATGTGCTAAAAAGTTGAGAGGGTTACGGCAAAAACTGGATGCACTTCGTGCACAAAACGGACAATCTCTTTCGAAGTATCAGTGTTTCATACGGAAACTCGTCTGTTACAAAGGGATTTCATTTTTTTGAAATTATTTGAACTCCAGACTTTTTGTGTGTTCAAAATGCACCATTCAAAGCCACATCATCAATTTTCAACCCTTTCTGACTTCATTTGTTATTTTTCATGCATTTACTGATTTTTTTGAGCTATATGACCCTAAAATTGAAAAGCACTTCAAATGAACTCTGAAGAGGTTGAAAATTGGCATGGTATCATCATTTCACCCACATAGCATGTGCTAAAAAGTTGAGAGGGTTACGGCAAAAACTGGATGCACTTCGTGTACAAAACGGACAATCTGTTTCGAAGTATCAGGGTTTCCGGAAACTCGTTTGTTACAAAAGGCATTTCATTTCTTCACATGTAACTGCAGTGATATTCAAGATCAAAGGCATCATCATAATAGTTGTGGATAGAAAGTCTTCACTTTTTCTTTGCTTATGTCCTTTGCTTATCGCGCCGTAACCATGGATATTCTTCATCGCTTAACATGGTGCTTGGGTCAGCCTTGACTTTGAAGGGAGGAATTTCATGAAACTTTTCATAATCTTCAGACATGTCTGTCTTGCCCTCCAATCCCACGATGTCTCTTTTTCCTGAAAGAACTATGTGGCGCTTTGGCTCATCGTATGATGTATTCGCTTCCTTATCTTTTATTTTTCTCAGTTTGGTAGACATGTCCTTCACATAGAAAACCTGTGCCACATCATTGGCTAGGACGAATGGTTCATCTGTGTACCCAAGATTGTTCAGATCCACTGTTGTCATTCCGTACTGTGGGTCTACCTGTACCCCGCCTCCTGACATATTGACCCATTTGCACTTAAACAAAGGGACCTTAAAATTATGTCCGTAGTCAAGTTCCCATATGTCCACTATGTAACCATAATATGTGTCCTTTCCCCTCTTGGTTGCTGCATCAAAGCGGACACCGCTGTTTTGGTTGGTGCTCTTTTGATCTTGGGCGATCGTGTAAAATGTATTCCCATTTATCTCGTATCCTTTGTAAGTCAATACAGTCGAAGATGGTGCCCTGGACAACGAGTACAGCTCATCAGAAACAGTGTTGTCACCTCTGAGACGTGTTTCCAACCAACTGCCAAAAGTCCTGATGTGTTCACATGTAATCCAGTCGTCACACTGCTCCGGGTGTTTGGAGCGCAGAATGTTCTTGTGTTCATCGACATACGGGGTCACCAAGGTAGAGTTCTGTAGAACTGTGTAGTGTGCTTGAGACCAAGAATGCCCATCCCTGCATATTATTGAGTCCCCTCCTAGCATGCCTTTTCCAGTCAGTCTCCCCTCATACCGCGATTGAGGGAGACCAATCTTCTTAAGGTCAGGAATGAAGTCAACACAAAACCCAATGACATCCTCTGTTTGATGGCCCATGGAGATGCTTCCTTCTGGCCTAGCGCGGTTACGGACATATTTCTTTAGGACTCCCATGAACCTCTCAAAGGGGAACATATTGTGTAGAAATACGGGGCCCAGAACGACAATCTCGTCGACTAGATGAACTAGGACGTGCGTCATGATATTGAAGAAGGATGATGGGAACACCAGCTCGAAACTGACAAGACATTGCACCACATCACTCCTTAGCCTTGGTATGATTTCTGGATCGATCACCTTCTGAGAGATTGCATTGAGGAATGCACATAGCTTCACAATGGCTAATTGAACGTTTTCCGGTAGAAGCCCCCTCAATGCAACCGGAAGCAGTTGCGTCATAATCACGTGGCAGTCATGAGACTTTAGGTTCTGGAACTTTTTCTCTGCCATATTTATTATTCCCTTTATATTCGATGAGAAGCCAGACAGGACCTTCATACTGAGCAGGCATTCAAAGAAGATTTCCTTCTCTTCTTTGGTAAGAGCGTAGCTGGCAGGACCTTCATACTGCTTTGGAGGCATGCCGTCTTTTTCGTGCCAACGTTGCAGGTCCTCCCGTGCCTCCGGTGTATCTTTTGTCTTTCCATATACGCCCAATAAGCCTAGCAGCTTCACGCAAAGGTTCTTTGTCACGTGCATCACGTCGATTGAAGAGCGGACCTCTAGGTCTTTCCAGTAGGGTAGGTCCCAAAATATAGATTTCTTCTTCCACATGGGAGCGCGTCCCTCAGCGTCATTCGGAACAGATAGTCCGCCAGGACCATTTCCAAAGATTACGTGTAAATCATTGACCATAGCAAGTACGTGATCACCGGTACGCATGGCGGGCTTCTTCCGGTGATCTGCCTCTCCTTTGAAATGCTTGCCTTTCTGTCGACATTGATGGTTGGTCGGAAGAAATCGACGATGCCCCAGGTACACATTCTTCCTGCATTTGTCCAGCTATATACTTTTGGTGTCAGCTAAACAGTGCGTGCATGCATGGTATCCCTTGTTTGTCTATCCTGAAAGGTTACTGAGAGCAGGCCAATCATTGATGGTTACAAACAGTAATGCATGCAGGTCAAATTCCTCCTGTCTGTGCTCATCCCACACACGTACACCGTTTTCATTCCACAGCTGTAAAAGTTCTTCAACTAATGGCCTTAGGTACACATCAATGTCGTTGCCGGGTTGCTTAGGGCCTTGGATGAGTACTGGCATCATAATGAACTTCCGCTTCATGCACAGCCAAGGAGGAAGGTTATAGATACATAGAGTCACGGGCCAGGTGCTGTGATTGCTGCTCTGCTCCCCGAAAGTATTAATGCCATCCGCGCTTAAACCAAACCATATGTTCCTTGGGTCACCTGCAAACTCAGTCCGGTACTTTCTCTCGATTTTTCTCCACTGCGACCCGTCAGCGAGTGCTCTCAACTTCCCGTCTTTCTTACGGTCGTCTCTGTGCCATCGCATCAACTTGGCATGCTCTTTGTTTCTGAACAGACGTTTCAACCATGGTATTATAGGAGCATACCACATCACCTTGGCAGGAACCCTCTTCCTGGGGGGCTCGCCGTCAACATCACCAGGGTCATCTCGTCTGATCTTATACCGCAATGCACCGCATACCGGGCATGCATTCAAATCCTTGTACGCACCGCGGTACAGGATGCAGTCATTAGGGCATGCATGTATCTTCTGCACCTTCAATCCTAGAGGGCATACGACCTTCTTTGCTGCGTACGTACTGTCGGACAATTCGTTATCCTTTGGAAGCTTCTTCTTCAATATTTTCAGTAGCTTCTCAAATCCTTTGTCAGGCACAGCATTCTCTGCCTTCCACTGCAGCAATTCCAGTACGGTACCGAGCTTTGTGTTGCCATCTTCGCAATTGGGGTACAACCCTTTTTGGTGATCCTCTAACATGCGATCGAATTTCAGCTTCTCCTTTTCACTTTCGCACTGTCTCCTTGCATCAACAATGACCCGGCGGAGATCATCATCGGGCACATCGTCTGGTTCCTCTTAATCTTCAGCTTCCCCCGTTGCAGCATCATCGTATTCAGGGGGCACATAGTTGTCATCGTCCTCTTCTTCTTCGCTGTCTTCCATCATAACCCCTATTTCTCCGTGCCTGGTCCAAACATTATAGTGTGGCATGAAACCCTTATAAAGCAGGTGGGTGTGAAGGATTTTCCGGTCAGAGTAAGACTTCGTATTCTCACATATAGGGCATGGACAACACATAAAACCATTCTGCTTGTTTGCCTCAGCCACTTCGAGAAAATTATGCACGCCCTTAATGTACTCGGAGGTGCGTCTGTCACCGTACATCCATTGCCGGTTCATCTGCATGCATTATATATAATTAAGTGTGTCAAAAACCATTACAAAACATCATGAATAGATAAGTGACCAAATTAATAGAAGTTCATCATCACATTAAAACCAAAGTACATACATAGTTCTCATTGAACAACATATAGCTCTCCAGAGCATCTAATTAAATCATACATTGAAACTATGTAAAACATTTCAATGCAACAACAAATGCGATCATAATCGCAACCAAGGTAACAATTGATCCAACGGCATAATGATACCAAGCCTCGGTATGAATGGCATATTTTCTATACTTTCTAATCTTGAAGCGCATTGCATCCATCTTGATCTTGTGATCATCGACGACATCCGCAACATGCAACTCCAATATCATCTTCTCCTCCTCAATTTTTTTCAATTTTTCCTTCAAGTAATTGTTTTCTTCTTCAACTAAATTTAACCTCTCGACAATAGGGTTGGTTGGAATTTCCGGTTCACATACCTCCTAGATAAAAAAATCTATGTCACGTTGGTCGGCATAATTGTCATAAACAATAAATGAACCAAATAGTTATAAAATATAATATATACCACATCCGAATCATAGACAGGACGAGGGCCGACGGGGGCGGATACCAAAACCATCACACTATATAATAACAAACAATAATAAAAGTAAGAAAATTAGACAAGTATCTATCTAAATCATACAAGTAAGAATTTTTTTCTTTTAGAAAGAAGATAAGAACAAGAGGCTCACCATGGTTATGCCGGCGACGAGATCAGCGCGGGCGATCGACGGCGGTGAAGACGGGGACGGGACGTGACGGACCGCTAAACCTAGACAAATCTTGAGGAAAATGGAGTTTGGACAAGGAGCTTCGAGAGGAGAAAGGTTAAGTGTGGCTCGGGCATTTCATCGAACACCTCATGTGCATAGGAGGTGAGCTAGAGCACCACAAACTCCTCCCCTCGCCGGCCAGAAAAAAACAGAGCAGTGGAGTGCTCTGCTCGCGGGCGAGGGGTATATATATAGGCACAACATTGGTCCCGGTTCGTGGTTGGAACCGGGACTAAAGGCCACCCTTTGGTCCCGGTTCCAGCCATGAACCGGGACCAATGGATGCGGGCCAGGAGCGAGGCCCATTGGTCCCGGTTCGTGTCTGGAACCGGGACCAAAGGGTCCATACGAACCGGGACCAATGCCCCACGAGCCCCGGCCGGCCCCCTGGGCGCACGAACTGGGACGTATGCCCCCATGTGTCCCGGTTCCTGACTGAACCGGGACTAATGAGCTGGGCTGGCCTGGACCAATGCCCTGTTTTCTACTAGTGTCCTATTGGCTTCTTAGGCCCTGTTTGTTTGGCCTTTTGCTTTTGCTTTTGCTTTTGCTTTTGCTTTTGTAGGTTTTCCACTTTGACCAAAAAGCCCTAAAAGCTCCTAAATAGGTGCTTTTGGAGCTTTTATGGCTTTTGATGAATCAATATAACAATATTTATTAGGAGCTTTTGTGGCTTTTTGGCCAAAGTGAAAAAGCTGCAAAAGCCCAAACAAAGAGGGCCTTAATAGACTTGTCAGCCATCTGTAAAGTTATTGTCGTTGTGATACATTCTTCTACATTCAACTTCGATAAAGTGTCAAAGGCATGACACTTACCCCTGCTCCAATGTCTCAAAGAGTATTGTGTATATCGATATTACCTATATAACAAGATATTGCCGGTATACCTGGATCTCTAGGCTTTCCTAGTATCTTGTCTTTAAAGTGGTACTTTTTATCATTGCCACATGTTCTTCTAAATTCATAATTCTCTTATTATTAATAATATCATGCATAAACTTGGAAAAGGTATAAATATTCAAGACATCAGTAACATGTAAAAAATTTGCAGATTCCTAATAGCCTTTAAGAAAGAAGCATATAATCCATTGTTTGAAGGTGGTCTTACCGCCTTTGGGTAAGGAAGAGTTTTCTTTGTTTTACCTTTCTCTTTTTCTTTCTCCTTCGTTGATCTTTATTTTGTGACATTTGTCTGCTTTCGGTTCTTGCTGGATACGGAGACTTGCTCATCTTTCTACTACCGATTCTTTAGCTTTTCGGGTTCTGGGACAACTTCTCCTTCATTATTATCACCATCGATGGTTTCTACGTCGGAATGAGCTTCTTTATTATTCTTCCTTTCTTTTTCATTGTCTTGTACATCTTGACGAGATGGTTCTTCTTGGTCTTTATCATTGTTGAGGAGGTCCTCATCTTCTTGACTTTGACGCTGACTTTCTCTCCTCTTCAACTCTTGTTCTTTCGCATACCACTCGGGTCCTTTTGGGTCCTGCATCATTTTACCACTATGAATACCAAGTCTGTTAAAGAAACAAGATTATCATTATCAAGTTGGGCGAGAATTACATATTGAGTTTGAAAAAAATTGTGAGCATTGTGTTTTCTCTCATGCGAGAATGTTTAGCTAAAATTTTCACAACGTGATCTAAACCATCCAACTCTTTAGAGAGGTAAGATATAACCTTTTCATTTTGATGAATACATCACTTTTGGTCTCTGTTGAAACCTTCTTGGTGATGTTTAAATTTGTCCATCACCTCTCTGAGCTCGTCTTTCAGTTGATAGATAGTAAATAATTCTACCTTTTCTTACAGAACATGTTCAACAGGTTTACTTTTTTAGTTTCCTTTCTAAATTTCTTCATGTCTTCGACATGATAGATTTTCCCTATGAATTTAACGGGTTACTTAATATTTCACTTCTCTTTAGCAGTCATCATTTTTTTTCTATTATTGATTTTCCTTCTTCCATGTTTAAAGACATAAAGCATCCACCTACACTTAAATCAAGGATATATTTAGATTCATCATCTATTCCATGATAAAAACAAATGTAGTATAACATATTCAATAAAACCATGATTAAGACGGGGATTCGAAAGTTTAGAGTATCTCCCCAAGTTTCATACAAGCTTTCTTCGTGTCTTTGAGTTGAACAAGTCGGATCCTTTTGGAGTTTTGCTATCTTAAAGTAAGGAAAAAAATTAGCCATAAATTTCTGTGCACAGATCTTTCAGCAGGTTAAGCTACAATACGATAGCATATTCTATTCTTCAGCCTTGTTCTTTAGAGAAAATGTCAAGAGTTTCAATAAAATAAATTCTCTGGGCACGTCCTTAATTTTAAAGGTCCCACATAAAGCGTCAAATAACATAAGATGTGCTTGAGGGTACTCTTCTTCATCTCCTGTAAAAGCATGCTTTTGCACTGCATGAATTAGTTTACAATAACGAGCAGGCTTGTGTAAATTTTTTGGGGCATTGTGAAATAATATAAGTATTTATTTATATTAAGAATCCATTTTTTTGCATTTACAAAAATAATTTGAAATGAACACTTCAATTCAACTAAGAATTTTGAAGGTAATAGTGGTCTTATATATAGTAGACCAGATAAATGTTTTAATTTTTTTGGAAAACTAAATACTTTTAGTTCAAATATAGATATTTTGGAGTTTTGGAAAATAAAGTAGGTTTAATTGCTTTTTGGCCAAACTAAATTTTGTAATTTCTTTTATGATACAGCCATATGACATGAGTGTTGGGAGGAGTTTGGGCCAGAGGATTGGAAGAGAATGACAATGGGATTTTTTTTGACTTAATCACCAAATATAGCACTCAATAAACAATTAAAGTAAACACTAAAAATCAACAAGGCAATATTATTTCAAGAATTTTTTAATGTTCCTAATTAATGGCCTTTACTAATCTTAGGTAAGTCATGCAAAACATCGAGTGTGACACACATGTCAAAAACTGAAATGATAGCACTAGTAAGATAACAAACACATGGGTGCAAGCAAAGCACAAGTACCTGTCATGTGGAAGCGGAGTGCCCACAAGAAAAAATAAGTGTGGAAGAGACTGTGGGTCAGGCTTTATGCTTTGTTTCTTGGTTGGCATATTCATGCACATCCCTGAGGCGTATTGTCTCTTCTGAAAGCGATTTTGATTCAGTTAGATTGTGATAGTTTTTTAGTGCCTCTTCCAATAGAAAGAATTGGCTGGTAGCGCAATGCGCATCGCCGTGATCGAAACGCCGTAGGCAAGTTGAGAAATCCTGTGAAGCGAAAGCACCCTCAAAATTGTTACCTATCTATATTCTCTTTTAGTGAAACTGAAAAACGAGAGAATGTTCCTCTCCTCTTTCGATGTTGGTTTGCCGTACCGTGTGTTGTGGGAATGGGATCGAGTGGATGCACAAGCACATTCATATGTGTACGTACGTATGCATCCAAGCTGCACTGCACTGTACATTACACATCCATATATGCTTGTCCAAACCGAACGTACTGCGCTGCACAATAATACTTGAACAGACCAAAAGAGAAGATAACACAGAATTTTTTTTTTTTGAGAACTCTCGCCCCACTTTATTCATTCAAGAACAAGCGACATAGGTACAAGGTTTGGGTCATGAGGGTTGCCCAACCAAACATGTCTACCTAGTCCTAGAGTACAAGCAAACTTGGCGAGATTATGAGCCTCATAATTATGGTTCCTACGCTCATGAATAAAAGAGTATGAATTAAAACTATTACACCGAAGCATTATTTCATGTATAAGAGCAGCGTTGGGACCTCCTGTCCCTCTGTTTATATCATTGACCACTTCTTGACAATCCGAGGCGACACATATGTTCGTTGTCGCAAGATCTTCTGCCAATGCCAACGCTTCCCTGCAAGCATAAGTCTCGAGCATCACCGGATCAGTGATTCCCTGAAAAACAACCGCCGATGAACCCAAATATAGGCCGTCCTGGTCCCGGCATATCGCTGCAGCAGCCCCTCCACTCCGAGACCTGGCCACTGCTCCGTCCACATTAATCTTTGCCTTGCCATTCGGAGGTGGAAGCCACCTTTTTTGCTGTGCAGGTGCTGCCCTTTGTGTTATTTGATGGTCCTTCCTAACATATAACTGGCCCAACTCATCAATGTAATTATTCACAAAGGATGTGGTCTGTTGTGGACTTTGGAAAATTGATTCATATATAGCCTTCCTCCTTGCAAACCATATAGACCATAGTGTAATTACCAGCCGCGTAAAACTCGCATGGTCCAGGGATTCATTCAACTGGAATAACCAAATCCGCGCGTTAGCTTCCAAGTTCTCAGACATTTGGGAAACAAGTGCCTCATCTGATAGAGCCCACACACAGCGTGACATCGTGCACGACACCAGTGCATGTCTCCACGAATCAACGCAGCCGCATAGCGGACATGTAGCCTGTACCGCCATGTTTCGCCTCTGCAAAGTGTCCGTCGTTGGTAGTGAGTGGTGAGCAAGCCTCCAAAGGAAGATCCTAACCTTCGACGGCACCTTTAATTTCCATAACGAACACCATGATTTTTCCTCTTGTTCTCCATTAGAGGATCCACTCCTTCCTTCGAGCCACTCCTCCCTCTGTAACTTGGTTTTCTGAAGGAATCTATAGGCCGAACAAACACTGAAATTTCCTTTCTTCTCCGGGTGCCATGCCCAGAAGTCTGGTATGTTGCGCGTGCAAACAGGGATCTTTAATATGGCATTGGCATCAATTGGAAGGAAAACACTGCGGATCAAATCCCCATTCCACGATGCTGTCGCCGGGATCAAAAGCTCCGACACATACCTTGGAGGATTTGCCACTAGCGACGTGATCGGTCGTGGTGTCATCTCCTTCGGTATCCAGTTGTCAGCCCAAATATCTGTCGTTTGCCCATTACCAATCCGCCTTATGATGCCTTGCTGTAATAAATCTCTTCCTTCCAAGATAGCACGCCAAATTTGTGATGGTCTAGTCCCTAACTCCGCATTAAGGATTGACCTGTCAGGATAGTAAACAGCTTTAAGAATTCTTGCACTCAGGCTTGCTGGTTCCTGGAGGAGCCTCCATGCTTGTCTAGCAAGCAAAGCTAAATTAAAAATCTCGAGATCCCTAAAGCCAAGGCCTCCCAAATGCTTTGGCCGAGTCATCACGTCCCAAGAAACCCAAGCCGGCTTGCGCTCACCTTGCTTACATCCCCACCAGAATTTTCTGATAATAGACTTGATGTGATCACACAATCCCCTCGGGAGCTTGAAGATAACACAGATGACATGACTTATATACCACGGTCACACAAACAGGGGCGGAGCCCATTGGGCCGACCCGTATGCATGGGAATACGGGTGAAAAAAATTCGCTAGCAGTACCTATTAAGTAAAAAGGCCCAGTGCATCAGGGTGGCCCATGAGCTGTGCATCAGGGTCAGCCCGTTTCAGCCAGGCCAACGCAGCAGTGCGCACGCCGGTTCGCTTGCGGATCCACGTACTCCATACGCCCCCTGCGCATCGCCGTCGCCTACACGGGCGGGAGACGGCAGCGGCAGCGTGCCGGCCGCCAGACGCCACGCAGCCTGGGTCCTCACACAGTGACGACGCGACACACGCGAACGACGCTGCACGTCGTCGGCCTGTCCGGCTCTCGGTAATTTTCGCATCCTTTCCTAATTCCAATCTTGAATCTTGTCTCTGTGTGCGTCCATAGAGGATAGAGTACAAAAGGCCACAATTGTGGTAGCGCCTTTTTTTTTTGTCTTGCTTTTCCTAATTTTATTTACAAACTGCAACAATCATGTATAAATTTGTAACAAATATAATAAATGACTGTTATAGCAAAAACGTGGGGCATTTTCTAGGGTTATAACTTTTAATTAGGTTATATTTTTTTCTATAGAAGTCTTCATGTCTCATTTGTAATTTGTATTTGTCAGATACAATACTATGGCTAAGTTTCTTCTCAAAGAAAAGCACCAGGATGTCCCAGAAGACATAAATTGGGAAGAGGAGGTTCAATATGATCCGGGCAATCGCCTCAATGATGAAAGTTTGAGTGATGATGTTAGTTTTTATGCGGAGAAGGAAGAAATGAAAAAGGTCACCAATACTCAAGTGGTTGAGTATTTAATGGCTTGGAGGAATAGAACCTACTAAAGGTAATTTTCAATTTTTAACCATCTAAGTACTTTCATTTGGGCATTTTATTATGTTCTAGTGAACCTTGTTGTCCAACATTGTATTTTGGAATTTGGAAATGCAAGTCCTTTTCAAGTAATTGTGTCTCTTATTTTATCATTATATAGTAAACATTTGATGGCTACATTTTTATTTTTACAAATCGCCTTCTATTATATCCAATAATGTGTGCTAGAATCTATGACGCACACCTTTAGTCAATACATCCTTGCTTGAAAATTTTATGCCTTGTTAAAGTGGTGCATCGGGTAGCATTTGCTCCAGCTCTGCCCCTGCACACAAAGCGTAGAAGCAAATTGATTGATCATACACTATTACTACTAAACTGAACTTCATCTGTGCAGACATTACTGGCCGGAAGTGGAAAGAGAAGAAGCATCCATGTATCGGATACATCACTAGAATAGCACAAATTCAAACCTAGAATTTGACAGAAGGTATTTAATGTCGCTATGAGGAAGATGGTGCACATGACCATGTGATTAAATGTTTTTGGAGCTTGTCACAATGACCCAATGAGGCTTGGGTATTTTTTGGGGCATTGTGAAATAATATAAGTATTTATTTTATTTTAAAAATCCATTTTTGGCATTTAAAAATAATTTGAAATAAATACTTCAATTACTTTTGAACTAAGATTTTTGAAGATAATAGTCGTCTTATATATAGTAGACCACATAAATGTTTTTAAAACATTCTTTTGGAAAAATAAATTTTAGTTCAAAGATAGATATTTTGGAGTTTTTGAAAATAAACTAGGTTTAATTGCTTTTTGACCGAAATTAATTTTGCAATTTCTTTTATGATCCAGCCACATGGCATGAGTGTTGGGAGGAGTTTGGGCTAGAGTATTGAAAGAGAATAGTTATGGGATTTTTTATGAATTAATCACCAAATGAAAGACTCAATATATAAATAATTAATGTAAACACCGAAAACCAACAAGGCAATATTATTTCAAGAATTTTTTAATGATCCTAATTATTGGCCTTTATTAATTTTAGGTAAGTCATGCAAAACACAGGGTGTGACCTTGTAAGAGCATCTCCAGCCGTTCGGCCCCCCAGGTGCTGGAAATAGCGCCGCCCTGGGGGCGAACCGGCGATAATTTCGGCGTGGGGCGCCGCCGCCCCCAGGTCGCCCCCAGTCGACGTTTTGTAAATATTTTTAAAAACATACTTGGCCAAAATTCGGCAAACAGGACATAGATTTGGTGATATTTAGGCGTTCCACAGTCTTTTTGCATATTGAAAACATAAATGTACTAAAAGGAAAAAAACTGCTGGTGCTGCGCCTACAGGCCGAAGAGCTTGCTGAAGGCGTCGTAGTCGCTGTCGTCGTCCTCCTCCTTCTCCTTCTTCACTCCGCGGCCGTCCCTGCTGGATCCCTGCCCGGGGGTCGCCCTGGCGGACTGGTTTGGCCGCCGGCGGCGCGTCGTCGTCGCTGTCCTCGAGGACGATGACGCCTCCCTCGTCGCGGCCACGGTGGCGATCTCCTCTAGGGCGCGGCGCTGGCGCTCCATCTCCAGTCGGGCCCAATCCTCCCGCGCCCACTTCATGGAGGCCTCGTCGTCCAGTGCTGCCATGTCATCGTGCTCGCTCTTCACGGCGGCGAGCCCCGGCTCCGTCTTCGGCTTGACGAGGCGGGAGGTAGGAGCCGAGGAGGTACGGCCGCCCTCGTTGATAACGAGGGCGACACCGCGGGTGCGCCGGCCGAGCGGTGTTTCCACGGGCTCGGCCTTGACGCTGACGAGCGCCGGCGACCCGGAGGAGTGGGAGGAGGAACGGGAAGAGGAGGAGGAGGACCCGCCCAGCATGCGCCTCGGCAGCCATGGGCTGCCACTCCGGCGGGGGGCCGGGGCCGTCGGGTACTCGAGCGGCGGATCTTTGCCACCCTCGAGGTACTCGAGGACGGCGTGGAGCGTGCGGCCTGGGGCGCCCCACCACAGGCGACGGCCGTCGCTGTTGTTGCGCCCCCTTATCACCGGCGCGTTGTTGGTGGAGGCGAGCCGCTCCTCCTGCCGACGTTGGAAGTACGCCGCCCAGTGCGCATGGTCGTCGGCGGCGTACTCCGGGAGGTCCCGCTCCTCCTCCGTCAGAGAGGCCCAAACGCGCTCGATCTCGGCGCGGAAGTAGCCGGGGTGGTCGACGTCGGGCTGCGGGGGGACTGGGACGCCCCCGGCGCTGAGCCTACACCGCCCCGGCACAAGCATGTCGGGCGGCGCCAGGTAGTTCGCCTCGTGGAGGAGGTTGGCTTCCCACTCGTGCAGGTGGCGGCGGCCGAAGCCGTTGGCCGCCGCTCCATCGCCGGGGAACCGCTCTCCCATCGGCGGGGCGTGCACGAGGTGGCTAGACGGGGAGAGAGGGGAAGAGAGAGCGTCGGCGGCGAGAGAGAGGGGCTGCGGGGCGAGTGCGTCCACCGGCGAGGGAGGGGGGCGGCAAACGTGTGTACGCGTGGCGGGAGAGGACGCGTCGCCGCACTGCGCCGCCCGTGAGGAATCAATGGAAGGCTGATCGGCGGCAGCCTTGGCATTGATTCCCCGCGGGAAACCGAGGCGATGAGCATGACGATGCGCGGGGTCGTTGACTCAGCGGGCCCGTCGTTCTTTTGCGCCAAAAACGATTCCCCCGACGCCCCCGGGCGCCCCCCAGCACGCCGGGCGGCCTGGGTCCGCCGGCACCAGTTTCAGACCTAACCGGCGAAATTGGGCTCCTGGACGCGACTGGACCGTTTTTTCAGCGCCGGCGCTAAAAAATGGCCTGGGGCGCGGCTGAGATGCTCTAAGGCACAAAAGCATGGGTGCAAGCAAAGCACAAGTAGCTGTTACGTGAAAGCACAGTGCCCGCAAGAAAAGAAGGGGACCACGGATCAGGTTTTACGCTCTGTTTCTTGGTTGGCGTATTCCAGCACAGCCATGAGACTGGAAGTGGTTTTGATTTAAATATTTAATTCAAAGCCTGGGCTCATCTGCACCTGATAAGTAAAATAAAAAATAGAAAAGAAATAAAAAAAATCTAATTTTCTTTTGTGTGTAAGATGCTTGAATGCGTGCATTCTAAATTTCGTGTATTCCTTTTGGTTTTTGGTTTAATTTCGTTTATTCCTTTTGGTTTAATTTCAAGATGCCCCCGCCTATTGCTTGCCGAGCAATGCTAGGTTCATAGAGGATTTTTTGCACGGAATCAACGAACTGGCTAAGAGCATCTCCAGCAGCCGCCCAACCCGCGGCGCGCTGCCTGGTTTGGCGCGGCGCGCGGCGCTGGCTCCAGCAGCCGCGGTAAAATGCAGCGCGCGCGCGTAGCTCCAGCAGCGCGCGCGAGCAGCCAGCGCATGCCATTTGTTGCATTTGGACACAAAATAAATTTCACACATCCCAAAACAAAGACATGGCATATAATTTAAATCACACAAACAAGTTGATGACTAAAAATTCATGCCCACAAGTTCAAATTCATGCCCACAACATCATCCAACCAAGTTCAAAATGCAAACCAAGTTCATGACACAAACGAAAGGTACAACAATCAAGCCTCGTCCTCGTCTTCATCCTCATCTTGCTCCGACTCCTCCGAAGACGATTCTTCCTCCTCCTCTTCATTGTCGCGTGCTGCATCCTCATCACGTGAAGCTCGGAAGGTGTTGACAAGATCTTCAATGGCATCTTCATGCGAAGGTGTGTGAGGCACACCGGAAGACATTCCGCCTGTGACGCCCAAAGGTGCACCCATGCCTCCAATGAGAGACGCAAAACTCATGCCACCCATGCCGGCCATGCCGCCCGGAGGTGCTCCGAAGCCACCCATGCCTCCTATGGTGCTCGGAGGAACTCCGGCAGGGGCGAAGCCAAAGCTCCCCGCGCTAGGGTTTGCGCCGGCGGCGGCGGCGGCGGTGGAGGGGTCGTGGCTGTAGGAAGGGGTGAGGGGGGTGCCGGCACCGGCGTCCATCGGGTCACAATTCGCCGGCGGCGGCGCGTGCGGGGCGAAGGTGAAGCGGCGGAGAGAGTGCGGCGCGAGCGCTCGAGTGTGCCGCGCGCGGAAGCAGACGCACAAAATACACAGCGCACGATGGCGATTCGGACCGCGCGCCCAACTCTATATGCCGCGCGCGCGCTTATTGCACGTCCGCTGGAGCCCCTGCGCGCGCGCTAAAAAGGGCAAATTTGCGGCGCGGTGCTCATTTAGCGTGGCTGTTGGAGATGCTCTGACACTGGGAAGTTGGGGATGAGGCGGGCACTGAAAAGTCTGTGCGGGTAGGTTTATTGATTGCTTGCCTCTCTGATTCTGATAATGCAAAAATTGGAAAGACTTTATTTTATGTATATTAAATCCTGCGGGTGAATATGAAAACAAAAACAACAAAAGAAAACAGGTTTTGAAAGCGCAATGCGCATCGCCGTGATCGGAACGCGCGCTGTAGGCAAGTTTGAGAAATCGTGTGAAGCTAACGCACCCTCGAATTTGTCGTCTGTATTCATGTTACAAGCCGAGGAAGCCAAGCGCGCTTCATCTATTGGCTGGCGTACTCTCTCATTTGAAAGCGGTTTTCATTCAATTAGGTCGCTTCTGACTCTTCATAAGATTTACTGTACTTGCCTTCCTCTCTGTCTATGAGAAAGCGGTTAAAAATCAGTAGAATTATGCAGGCGAAACTGGAAAGGAGAATGTTCATTTCCTCTTTCGATGTTGGTGTGGGAATGGGATGGAGTCATACGTGTACGTACATCCAAACTGCACTGCAGTGTATATATACTTGTATTTGTACATGCCGGTACGTACACACCCAAACCGAACATACTGCGCTGCAGTGAATATATACTTGTATTTGTACATGCCAGTAGTGAATATATATACTTGTATTTGTACATGCGCACCCAAACCGAACATACTGCGCTAGTATCGCTGCACAATATTTACTTGAACAGATCAAAAGAGAAACCCAGATGGCATGGCTGCACTTGGATATTATACCACGGTCACACAAACTGAAGAAGCAAATCCATTGATAATACTATTACTACTAAAATTGAACTTCATCCGTGCAGACATTGCCGGCCGGAAGTGGACAGACAAGAAGCATCCATGTATCGGATTACATCACAAGAACGTCTCAAAGCTTGCTACACACTAGTATAGTATATAACATAAAGACACCAACACACATGTAGTACGTACGTATTCCCTGCAAAAAAGAACACGGCTACGTACATGCATATGCATAACCTACCACACACCCACCGCCACCATGCGTGCCGTGCACACCCTACACTCAAGACGTAGTGGCACATGCGTACATACATACATACATACATACTACAACTTGTTACGTAGACCAGGCCAAGTCGACCATGCCGAGGTAGACGACGGACCTATCAGATTCAGACCCTGGCAACGCCGCCGGTGCCCAGGCCCTTGTTATGCGGGTCGCCGGCGCCGTACCCGTGCTCCGCTGGATACCCGCCAGCATGGTTGCCAAACTGGTTGCCGAACAGCCCGGAGTGCAGAGCAATGACATAAAGCAGCTGCGTGAAGGCCAGGATAATCACGAACGCCTCCAGCACCCGGAGACGCCACCCGCGGTACCCGCCGATGTGGATCTCCTTGCACGCCAGCCCGAACGCCAGCGCCGTGATCGCCCATGCCACCAGGGCGGAAGAAGCACTCGTGGCGAGGCTGTCACCGCGCCAGGTGCGGACGTGGTGCACGCCGGCGAGCTTGGACGCGGCGCCCACGACGCCCGCGAGGATGGCGAAGACGAGGAAGTAGAAGGTGGCGCCGTTGCCGCCAACGCCGGGGCGGTTGGTGAGGCCGTTGATGAAGTGGTTGAGGTTCCAGCTGGCGAAGCCTATGACGATGAGGTACATGACGAGGTTCAGCACCAGCAGCGGCGCCACCATGTTCCGACCCACGCCCGCCATTGCTACCGCCTTGCTTCTTTCTTCTTCTTCTTCCTGGTCGAGGTCGAGATTGAGCTCTCTCGGCCTATCGCTCACTGATTCGGTGGCTTGGATCGAGTAGTACTGAAGTGACTACGTGGAAGAGATCGAATCGAGAACGATGGGAGTCTGTAGACGAGGATGTGGATTTTGTGCATGAGGTGCCGGGTGGAGCGCAGTGGGATATATAGATGCACAGGAGGTAGGGAAAGATGGGACACGTGTGATGCGGCCGCTTAGAAATGGAGGTGGCGCGACGCGTGGTGAGCGGGAGGGGCATGGGCTTTACACCGAGCTGCCGCTGTTTCTTCCAGTCGTAGCTCTCTAGCCGTTGGGCGATGGTTCCAGCGGCTTCGGGCCGGACCGTACGTGGCCTGCTCACCGCCCACGGTTTATAGTTTAGTGAGAAAGAATCAGCTCACGTAACGTAACGTACGCTTCCTTGGATCTTAAGTTGCAACCTTATCCTCTTCCTTCCCCGTCGCTCCCCCCTTGTATGTGTCAGGTGTTTGCTCTGCTTTTACATCCATTCGTTTTCTACTTGCACTTTTTATCCATTTAGCTCAAACAACACACGGATGTCTTTTCAACCTTTTGCACAAATATGGTGTATTTACACTAGTAAAAAACAGGGCTTTGGTCACAGCTCAATATACACATTAGTCCCGATTGCATTACGAACCGGGACTAATGTGAGCATTAGTCTCGGTTCGAGCAGCTAAAGACATTAGTCCCGGTTCAAATGACACCTTTAGTACTTTAGTCCCGGTTTGAGACACGAACCGGGACTAAAGGGTTTCAGTTTTAAAAAAAACAAAAGAAAATGATAAAAACTTCAAAAAAATAAAATCCTTCGAGATGTAGTTATATTACTACATCTACTAGTTAGGAAAATTTAAAAACTTAAATTTGGACATGTTTTGCAAAAAAGTGTTATGAAAAAGTAAAACGGATATAACTTTTGCATACGATGTCGGAAAAAAAAGTATAATATATCAAAATGTTCAGCACGAAAATCCGCATCCGATTTCGACGGCTGTAGGCCATTTTGCAAATTTTTAGAATCCTTAAATTCTAAAAGGAAAAAAAGTTATGCTCAAATTTCAGTTTTTTGAATTTTTGTTAAATCTGGTCAAACTATGGTCAAACTACTTATTCAAGAAGTATTAGTGTTACTAAATAATTATTCAAGAATATTAGTGTTACTAAATAATTATTTCAGTTTTTTTGAATTTTGGTCAAATCTGGTCAAACTATGGTCAAAGTGTGGTCAAACTATGGTCAAACTACTTATTCAAGAAATATTAGTGTTACTAAATAATTATTGTTTTTAGAATAATAGTTTCAAACTCAAACAGTGAAAACGTGTGACTTCATGCTCAAGTTAAACTCCTGAGGGTTAATAGGATTGACATCTTACTATTGTCAGGAAAATAACAAGTGCAGATTTGGAAACTAGGGGGAATAGAACTCTGAAGTTAAGCGTGCTCAAGCTGGAGTAGTCACAGGATGGGTGACCGGCCGGGAAGTTAGACGATTTGGAATGATAAGGGGTGATTACAGAATATATATTATACTACCTCCGTCTCGGTGAATAAGTCATTCGCGTAGTTCTAGGTCGACGATTTAACTATCTAAATATGTATTATATGTGACAAAAAATATATATTTAGAAACTACATCCGTGTATAAATCTAGTGATATACTTTTCATGACATATAACACATATTTAATTTCTCAAATCGATGACCTAGAACTACGCGAATGACTTATTCACCTGGACGGAGGTAGTAGATTAAATTGAGCAGTGATGAGGGGTGATTAGAGATTAAATTGTAAAATAATTCAAAAATTTGAAAATCAGGAAAAAAAATTCAAAAAAAAATAAAAAAAAATCATAAAATTTCCTTTAGTCCCGGTTGGTGTTGTCGAGCTCCAGACAGCGGCCACGTGGAGGGCCTTTAGTCCCGGTTCGTAACAGAACCGGGACTAGGGGGGGGGGGGGGGCCTTTAGTCCCAATCGTTTAGTCCGGTTCCAGAACCGGGACTAAAGGCCCTCTGGAACCGGAACTAAAGGCCCATTTTCTACTAGTGTTAGTTTAGTGGAATGATGATAGCAAGTTAGGATATATTTGGATCCTATCTCGTAAAAAAATTATGGTCTTTAAAGTCTGGTATGGCGTGAGTTTATAGGTGTTCCTTTTTTATTGATTCAGTGCACTTTTAATCTGGACAACATACCATTAGAGGAAGAAGCCCTATATATTTTGCAACATAATTTTTACACCTACCTCAAACCCACTACTTATATTTACCTCTAATTTTAGGCATACTCACTTTTGCCCCTATCTCATTGTCTAGTGTTATTTTCGACAAAGAGAATATATTAATATCTCAGAGATACCAATTACACCTACAAAGGGAATATATTAATACGAGAATTTCTATGAGAATTGACGGTATGAAACTTGACTATTCTAATTAGTAATATGAGAATTGAAACTGAAGCACATATATAATCTAATATACTTGATTATTATATAGTTGTAGAAAATTTATTTAATATAAGTATAACATGCATAATGCATGTTAAGGTGGGTCTTTGCTCATGCATAGCGGCGTAGTCAGTTGGCTTAGTTGCATGTTGAAAGAATTAAATTTAGTGGGGGCATGCATGGTGACATGATGAGATAACATAGTTGCATGTCAAGATAATTGAGTTAGTGGGGAGCAACTATTTAGGTATATAGGATATACTCAGGCGTCATTTATGTTAGGTCATATATATTTTCTAAGCTTCACGACATTCCTCTATATCTGCCAGCACCTTTCGCTTTTTTTTGCAGCATCCCTAAAAATATTCATTATCCCTGAAACATAAACATTAAAAAACAGAAATTGTCATTCATGGAGATGCTTGGGATGCTACAAAAGAACGGAAAGCACCGACAACAACGGAGGTGTTGTGAATCTTACAAAGCGAGAAGACCCGAAGAAAACGTCGCTGGGGGGTATTTCTGTAACACCACACAATGGAAAATGGGCAATACTAAGTAGGTTTGAAAATTAGGGGTAAATGTGAATAGTGGGATCAAGCTACGGGCATTAATGGAATTGTCCTTTTTTTGTATTGGTCAGTCCTTGTACTGGCTTCTGTTTACATTAATGAATATTAGACATAAGGTGCCTTTTACCTTTTTTTCAAATGAAAAACTATTCATACCACTTTTCCATTTATTGATTACTTTTTCCTTTTTATGTTTATTATTTATTTATTTTCCTTTTCATCTTTTCTATTTTCACTCTAGTTATTTTATTTCTCTACTAGGGAAAAACGTGAATAGTTTTCATACTATATGAACATATATCCGGACGCGCAAGAATATTTGTATTCAAGTCTATGAATTTGTTTTCAAATACAAGTTTTTCCTTACATTAACATAATATTCTGCTACAAAAATAATTTTCAAATATGAGAAAAATATTATATATTTCAATTGACCAATATGAACATTTGTATTTACGTCTTATATAATTTTTGAAATTTAAATATGTTTGCCCATATTTCTGCATCTTTGAATAAAAATATTTTCCGAAATATAAAAATATATAACAAAACTATTAGCCAATGGGCCACATCACGGGAGCGGACTAGTTTTCGAACATGTTTTTAGAACCAAACAAAATAGCTCGTGGTGTGGCAGCGACATGCCATGCCAGGGTTATGTCTCGCTTACTGCGAGATATACCCTGGCATTTCCTCTCGCTGCCTGGGTCGTGGGCTGGCCAATACTATAGATCAGGTTTTTCTATTTCAACTGTTTTGAACTGTTTTTTGCAGTTTTTCTTTGGTTGTTTTTTGTTTATTCATTTCTTCACCAGTTTTTCACAGTTTTCTTCGGTTTTTCTGTGTTTCCACATCGGTTTTTCATGGTTTCTCTTTTTTTGTTTCTTTTTTTTCCAATACTTGTATACTTTTACACAATGTACATTTTTATCGTATACGTGGAACATTTTTTACACACTGACATTTTTTAAATGCACGATGTACATTTAAAAAAATACATATTTGAATATTTTTTTCAATACATGTTTGGCATTTTTAAAATACATGTTGAACATTTTTTAATGGCAATAACCAATTTTTTAAACTACCAAAAAAATTCCTTTCTTTTTCTTATTCTTTTTTCAACACATGTGTATAGATTTAAAAAATTATTTAAATATAAATCGCATAATAGAGTAAAAATTATCCTGCATTTTTGAATGCTGAGGTGTTTTTATTATGCATGGTTCAATGTTGAGGTGTGGTTTTTCTCGTGCATGCTGCATGCTGCATGCTGCATGCTGAGGTGGCATGTTTGCATGTTGAGAGAAACAGATTAATGTGACCTTAATTCCAGTTTTGCATTAGTTAGATCATTGTATTGTGAAGGACCTGAAGCTTCCGCAATACACCGGCCCCGACCTTTATATTTTACATTTGTGTTTTCACTAAAAGTACTAGCAACTTGTGTCTGTCTCTACTTGTTTGCTAGTAAGGTGTTCCAAAAAATAACCAAACAATGGTACAATAACATATGTTGATTTGTATGACAGTGGGAGATGCTCAAGTTATTGGATGCTCAGAGGGAGCGATTTTAGCCAAGCTTGGAACTTTGCGATGCAAGCAACAAGCCTAATCCTTTTTGTATGGAATCGTAACGGGGAACAATATATCATCGAGTACAATGTGTGGGTCCAATGACTTCGACATGAAGTCGTTGAGTTTTGAGGTCGTGTCTTATATCGAATCTATTCTATGCTAAACTAGGGCTTCAATTCCATTGCCTTGGCTCTCAAACTCGCAACTGCCTCCTTTGGGTCTTGGTCCTCGGGTATTTATAGCCAGCCTTGGTCGGATCGGCTTTTCTTCGTCTTGATTCCATTGTCCTCAAATATTGTACGTGTTAGTAAATAAAATCCTTATTTTGAAGGAGCAACTCTACAACCACCCCCCCCCCCCCCCCCTAATAGCATGTACCGTATATGAACAAACCAGTCTAATAGGTGATGGTGAATCTGCTAGACTATAGTGAGTTTAGTTAGCATATTAACCTATCACCAATAGACATCCTGCAAGTTAGACTAAAATCTATGTTAACTATATTTTCGTGTTTAATTTCATGCGAAACCTTTTATTTTTTATACTAATATTAGCTCTTTGTATACACCAGATGAACCACAACGTCTAGACAAGCATATAAAATAAGCAAATTATATGCATGCAAAATTGAGTCGGTGATATTTTATGTTTGTCATTAATCGATGCTATTTCAGTACAAAGCGCAAAGAAACACATTTGCAATCAGCTTAGTTTATAATCTAGGAAGTTCTGTAAATAATATGCTTACCTAGTAATACACTAGAAACATTATTAAGATATCAGGTATGCTATAGAGATCCCTACATTATATTTAATAATATTAAAACATACATGAACATATGCCACATACACATGAATACACACACACACACATGTATGTATGTATGTTATTTCAATAAATAATTCAAAGATAACTTTTATTACAGCACACACTTTGATTTAGCCGAAATAATTTATTTAGTGATAGACATGATGGTTGATAACAAAGTACAATACAATTAATATTTAATGATTTTGTTATGTGATAAAATATGAAAATGAAATAAATTATAAATTATAGTCATTAATATTTTAGTACGATATAAATTCAAGTAAGTATAAAAGTTTGATATAAAAACATATGTATTTTTAATTTTCTGAGATCCCAATTTGTTTGGACCGGCCTTGTGTGAAGTAAAGACTACAAAGGACCCCGAGGTACAGTAATGGCTAATAATTTTTTCTTGCAAAGAAACTAAAATATGCATAATATTAACCCTCTAGCATTTGGAGTATTGAGTGATGTGGCATTGCACTGAATTCCATATCTTTTAGTGAAAAGCATTAGTAGAACTTTCTTCACTAAATTATTAACATGGTCCACTGCTACCCCATAGGAGTTGTTGGATTTCCTCGAAGAGAAGCAAAAGTATTTTCCTCAGTTAAGAGCCAAGGTTTAATAGAACCAATAGGAATCAACAAGCTAACAAGATAAGAAAAATAAATATGTGCACCCAACTTTGTGGGGGTGTCAATTCCCCCGTCTTGCTATTTACATGGTTAAAAGAAAATAGTGGATAAGTAATGGGATAATGAAACGACAAATGGTAAAAGAAAATAAAAGAGGCAATTTAGTAGAAGCAAGTTTATGTGGATAATAGACCCGAGGGCCAAAGGTTCACTAGTGGCATGTATCTCGAAAGCAGGTAATGGCAAATTACTGTTGGGCAATTGACAGAAAAACAACATTCAAACTATGATCATTCATGGCATAGTCTTGTATAGGCATTACGGTCGCGATAAGTAGGCCGTTATCCAACTGCATATAATACTATTAATCCACCCTGAAACCGCTATCCAGCATGCATCTCAAGGAATTAAGTTTTCTAGAAATAGAGAAACGCAATAAGCAAGACGACATAATTAGACAGAAAGAAATCTAGCAATAAGATTAAACCCCATTGTTTTATCCTTAGTGCCAACAATACAATACGTGTCTTGATCCTTACTATCAATTGATTAGAGCACCGCAAGATTGAACCTACTACTATACACCACTACCTCTGAAGAATTACCCATCTATCTTGGCCAGAGAAGACAAATAAATTGGGAAGCATACATAGCTACTCAATTATACAGCAAAGAAACTTCAAAAGATTCAATAATATTCAATAAACAATCTGATCATAAATCCAAAATTGATCGGATCCCAACAATTACACCATAATAATTACATCAGATTGATCCCAATCATACATACAAGTAGGGGAACATGATATTGGAGATCCCAGCGTAAGCCGGTCCCTCTCAATGTGTTCCTTGATGTCCTCCATAATCCTTCTGTCAAATTGCCTTCCGAGGAAGATCTTGCTATATCGGACCCAGAAGCACAGCTGGTAGCGGCTCTTCGTGCTATCCCAGATTGGACAGTACCTTATCTGGCTTATTTAACTCGAGGCGAGCTCCCTGAAGACGAACTCATTGCTCGTTAGATCGTCCGCCGCTCCAAGTCTATGACTATTGTCAATGGCGAGTTGCACAGAAGGAGCATCACTGGTGTTTTTCAACGCTGTGTTTCCCCTAATGAAGGGCGAGAGATCCTCAATGAGATTCATTCTGGCAATTGTGGTCATCACTGATTGCTTGTAACTGCGTTGGTTTTCCCCCCGAAGAGGACATGATGATGTAGCACAGCAACGGTAAGTATTTCCCTCAGTTATGAAACAAAGGTATCAATCCAGTAGGAGGATCCACCAAACTATGTAAACGGTACTTTCACACAAATAACAAAAATTTGCAACCTAACGCGTAAGAGGGGTTGTCAATCCCTCCTCGGTATTGAGATATATTAAAGTGTATGAGATTGAATAAATAGATCAAATGATAACACAAAATAAAAGAGGTAAAGAAAAAGTGCAGCAAGGTATTTTTGGATTTTTGGAATAATAAATCTGAAAATAATATGATAGAAAATAGACCCGAGGGCCGTAGATTTCACTAGAGGCTTCTCTCAAGAAAATAGCATATGGTGGGTAAAATTTTTACTGTTGGGCAATTGATAGAAGAGCAAACAAATATGACGATATCCAACACAATGATCATGTATACAGGCATCATGTCCAAGATTAGTAGACCGACTCCTGCCTGCATCTACTACTATTACTCCACACATCGACCGCTATCCAGCATGCATCTAGTGTATTAAGTTCATGAAGAAACGGAGTAATGCAATAAGAACGATGACATGATGTAGACAAGATCTATTTATGTAGGAATAGACCCCATCTTTTTATCCTTAGTAGCAACAATACATGCATGCCTCGCTACCCCTTCTGTCACTAGGTGAGGACACCGCAAGATTGAGCCCACTACAAAGCACCTCTTCCCATAGCAAGAAAAATCAATCTAGTTGGCCAAACCAAACCAAATTTTCGGAGAAGAAATACGAGGCTATAACAATCATGCATAAAAGAGTGCAGCAAAGACTCAAATAATATTCATAGATAGATTTGATCATAAACTCACAGTTCATCGGATCCCAACAAACACACCGCAAAAAGTCATTACATCAAATAGATCTTCAAGAACATCGAGGAGAACATTATATTGAAGATCAAAAAGAGAGAAGAAGCCATCTAGCTACCGCCTACGGACCCGTAGGTCTGTGGTAAACTACTCACGCATCATCGGAGGGGCAATGGTCACTGGAAGCGGAACTGCCCCAAATACTTGGCGGATAAGAAGGATGGCAAAGTGAACAAAGGTATATTTGATATACATGTTATTGATGTGTACTTTACTAGTGTTCATAGTAGCCCCTGGGTATTTGATACCGGTTCAGTTGCTAAGATTAGTAACTCGAAATAGGAGTTGCAAAATGAACAGAGACTAGTTAAGGGCGAGGTGACGATGTGTGTTGGAAGTGATTCCAAGGTTGATAAGATCACCATCGCATACTCCCTCTACCTTCGGGATTAGTGTTTAACCTAAATAAATGTTATTTGGTGTTTGCGTTGAGCATGAATATGATTGGATCATGTTTATTGCAATACGGTTATTCATTTAAGTCAGAGAATAATTGTTGTTCTGTTTACATGAATAAAACCTTTTATAGCCATACACCCAATGTGAATGGTTTATTGAATCTCGATCATAGTGATACACATATTTCTAATAATGATGCCAAAAAATGCAAAGTTGATAATGATAGTGCAACATACTTGTGGCACGGCCGTTTAGGTCATATGGTGTAAAGCGCATGAAGAAACTCCATGCGGATGGACTTTTGGAATCACTTGATTATGAATCATTTGATACTTGCGAACCATGCCTCGTAGGCAAGATGACTAAAACTCCGATCTCCGGAACAATGGAGCGAGCTAATGACTTATTGGAAATAATACATACAGATGTATGCGGTCCGATGAGTTTGGCCTTCATTTAAAACAATGTGGAATTGTTTCACAACTCACACCACCTGGAACACCATAGCGTAATGGTGCGTCCGATCGTCGTAACCGTACTTTATTAGATATGGTGTGTTCTATGATGTCTCTTACCGATTTACCACTATCGTTTTGGGGTTATGCATTAGAGACAGCTGCATTCACATTAAATAGGGCACCGTCTAAATCCGTTGAGATGACACCGTATGAACTATGGTTTGGCAAAAAACCTAAACTATCGTTTCTTAAAGATTGGGAATGCGACGCTTATGTCAAAAGGCTTCAGCCTGATAAGCTCGAACCTAAATCGGAGAAGTGCGTCTTCATAGGATACCCTAAAGAAACTATTGGGTACACCTTCTACCACAGATCCGAAGGCAAGATCTTTGTTGCTAAGTTTGGGTCCATTCTAGAGAAGGAGTTTCTCTCGAAAGAAGTGAGTGGGAGGAAAGTAGAACTTGATGAGGTAATCGTACCTTCTCTCGAATTGGAAAGTAGCATAACACAGAAAACCGTTCCCGTGATGCCTACACCAACCAGAGAGGAAGCTAATGATGATGACCATGAAACTTCAGATCAAGTTACTACAGAACTTCATAGGTCGACCAGAACCCGTTCCGCACCGGAGTGGTACGGTAATCCTGTCCTGGAAGTCATGTTATAAGACCATGGCAAACCTACGAACTATGAAGAAGCTATGATGAGCCCAGATTACGACAAATGGCTTGAGGCCATGAAATCTGAGATAGGATCCATGTATGAGAATAAAGTGTGGACTTTGGTGGACTTGCCCGATGATCGGCAAACCATTGAGAATAAATGGATCTTCAAGAGGAAGACGGACGCTGATGGTAATGTTACTGTCTACAAAGCTTGAATTGTCGCAAAAGGTTTTCGACAAGTTCAAAGGGTTGACTACGATGAGACTTTCTCACCCGTAGCGATGCTTAAGTCTGTCTGAATCATGTTAGCAATTGCCGTATTTTATGAAATCTGGCAAATGGACGTCAAAACTGCATTCCTTAATGGATTTCTTAAAGAAGAGTTGTATATGATACAACCAGAAAGGTTTTGTCGATCCTAAATGTAACACCGCTATGTAATTGCCACCATGATCAGCTGATGATAATGCCAAGTCTTATCATTTGCAGTGCCTAAACATAAGAGCCGAAGCATCTTACCTGGCAGGGCCAGTCGAGCACCGCGCCTGGCAGCCCAGCTGGCCCAGCCCAACGCGGTCGTCCTCCTCCTCCCGCGCTGTCGTGCCCGCGCGCCGACACGCCGTGCCCAGGAGCCGACTGACGACCAGGAGTAGGATCGGAGGGTCCAGGGCAGGAGGCCTACGCCTTTCGATCGTAGTATTTTATTTTGCCCTGCCTCTGTGAAGGCCTATCTCTCTCTGTAATATATCTGTACCCAGATATCTGATGCTTCCGCTGACGCTTGTATGCCATCGAGCTATGTATTCGAGCCCTCGAGGCCCTGGCTTGTAATATAAAGCTTGTATGACTTTATTTATGTTTTAGAGTTGTGTTGTGATATCTTCAAGTGAGTCCTTAGGCTTGATCGTGTGCATTTGTGTGTATGGTTAGTGCATGATTAAGCCACGGTCGTCACAGGTTGGTATCAGAGCCGACTACCTGTAGGAATCCCCCTTCCCAATTCCTTGGCCGAAGTTGAGTCTAGTGGTCCAAAACTGTTTTACTAACTTGGCTGTGTGGCTTATGGCCCCACGTTGCCAACTGGGTGGTATTAGGATCTTTTACTCCTCGACCTATACTCTGGGACTCTGACTTCTCTTGTATTTCGGGCAATTTTTTTTGCTAACACCGACATTTAGGATCTCGTAATTCCCATCTTCCCAGGGAGCTGGATATTTGTGCGATTTCTCTGTCATTGATCTGATTAGTCTGATAATCATTTTCCTTTCCATTGTTTTGTTTAACCTTTCCTTTCGAGATCTGTTATATCTCTCATCGTCTTATGACAACCCTGAACTTCTCTATTTCAGATAGATCGTCTGTTTCCACCGCGGCCTACGACCCAGCTTGTGCTTCGCACTTGGGCTCGTGATGCCCCTGGGTTTCCAGCTGTTCTGATCGCTCTCTTGATTAGACTGGGTTACCGCTGGTATCCCGAGTACATGGTCTACGAGGTTTACCGCGAGTTCAACCAGGAGTAGTACTATGCTGATGTTTGTATCTATGATTAGCAGAATGACTCAGACACTGAGCTACACCTTTTTCACGGTATAGGCGTGACGATTGAGATGGCAGTACATGATGCCGCCTACTCTGCTGTCGCACGTCTCCGAGGAGAGCACGATGCTAGATTGGATGAATCTGTGTTCCGGTACATTCCGTATGCACCTGTTGGAGATGCTACTGGATACTACACAGCTATCTGTGTCCCGTACGAGTCCCGACGCTACGACCCACAGATTCTGATTCAGTGCACTCAGGCTCTGGATCGCACTGTTCGGGCTCTTGCTGTCGAGTTGTTTGCCACTCGAGCACGCTACTACGAGGCTATGACACAGTTGCTACCAGCTGTTCATGCAGGGATACATCCGGAGAATATCCTTTACACACGCAGGACCGAGATGCCACCAGGGATTGATTGGCCTGCAGTGGGAGGTCACACGCCTGCACGTGGACCTCTTCTTACAGTTCGAGACCGGGTTCTGCATCAGAGTGCACATGCAGCACAGGATCCTGCCGCGACGAACATTCGTCGTCCGCACTTGCAGCTACCCCGTTTCAGTGGTTTTCTCCGACGTTGATGTAGCCTTTGCTATGTCACGTTATGTACTTCCTTACCGCGTGCCTGCGTGCCGCCTATGTGTCTAGTTTTTCAATTTGCGCCGTTACGCTGCCCGATTGTAACCGACTGTGTATGGATCTGTATGTCTGAAAGTGCGTTAAGTCGACTAGAGGGGGGGTGAATAGGTGATTTTTACAAATTCGTCACTGAGGAATTTCAAGGTCAGGAAATTCCTAAGTGACGAACTACTTAGCAGCGGAATAAGTACTCAGATGCAAGCATAACAGAGCAGTAGCACAGTCATCATGATGAAATGAAAACAAGCACAGAGTACGAGTAGCATAAACACAGGATAAGCAGGCTGAAGACAAACTGACTGAAGAAATTGAACTGAAGAAATTGAGAAAGTCTTCAGTCAAAGTCTTCAAACAGTGGCAATCAAGTTCACAACACAGTATTGAGGAAATACAAGGGTTGAGGAAATAGAACCAGTTAGCTCAGTGAAGACAGTGATTTGGTAGACCCGTTCCAACTGCTGTGACAGTCGTACGTCTGGTTGGAGCGGCTAGGTATTTAAACTTGAAGACACACAGTCCCAGACACACAGTCCTCACCGTATTCTCCTTGAGCTAAGGTCACACAGACCTCGCCCAATCACTCGTGGTAAGTCTTCACAGGTGACTTCCAAACCTTCACAAACTTGGTCACCCGGCGATCCACAATTCCTCTTGAATGCTCTAGACCATGATGCCTAACCGTCTGGAGGATGCACAGTCCTCAAAGGTAACAAGCGTCGGTTCCACACAGGAACAATCTCTTCAGTGATGCTCAATCACTTTGGGTTTGTAGGTGTTTGGGTTTTTGGGTTTTTCCTCACTTGATGATTTTCGCTCAAAGTCCTCGGAGGATGGGTTGCTCTCAATGACAAGTGTCAGTTTCTCTCGGAGCAGCCAACCAACTAGTGGTTGAAGGGGGCGGCTATTTATAGCCTAGGGAGCAGCCTGACATGATAAGACATAAATGCCCTTCAATGATATGACCGTTAGGTGGGTAGATATTTTGGGACAGCTGGCGCATAGCACATCAACGGTCGGAAATTTGGCTATCAAATTCCTCAGGGCTATCATGATCCTCACTTGTAGGCAATCCGCACTGGTGAATTCCTAACTCCTCAGTCAGGAAAAATTCCTCAGAGACCAGAAGAACTTCGTCTCTGTCACTGAAGAAATTGACTGAACTGTATGAGATTTCCAATGGCTTCACTCGAAAGGATTGGTAGGTGTAGGATTTTGAGTTGAGCATCACATGGAAATTTTTCCTTAGTTTTACCTCGACCCCCTTTAACAGTACGGTGTTTCCTATGACTCAAGAAAGAGAAAATGAAACTACGAAAACAAAAGTCTTCACGCTTCATGTTCCTCATATGAATATCAAGTCTTCAAGGTCACACCAATTTCTTCACTTTCAAAGTCTTCAGAAAGCCAAAGTCTTCAGTTGAAGACATTCAGTTTTAGGGGTCGACTTTCTCTGTAAATATCAAACTCCTCATAGACTTATAGACCTATGTACACTCACAAACGCATTAGTCTCTTAACCTATAAGTCTTCAATACACCAAAATCACTAAGGGGCACTAGATGCACTTACAATCTCCCCCTTTTTGGTGATTGATGACAATATAGGTTAAGTTTTCAATGGGGATAAACATGTGAAGTGTAAATACTAAAATCGAGGAATTTGATTACAAGATATAGAAGAACTCCCCCTGAAGATGTGCATATTTGAGGAATTTGCTTTGAATAGCAAATGCACATTGTAGAGTAATATCATGGAGGTCTCCCCCTATATCTTGTAATTCATACACGCATTTAACATATGATATGAAGAATTTGAAATTGCATGATGAAATATGGTGACTGATGTAATTCAACATGCGTGCATTAACATATATGAGGAAATAGCATGCAGAAGAATATAGCAAAAGTATCAGATCACCATCGGGTTTAAGTTTACAACTCGATCCAATAAAGACTTCAAAAGAACGAGAGTTGTAACTTAGAATAAAAACGCCCATATAGATAGACCCGCTTGAAGACTAACTCAAATTTCTCCCCCTTTGTCATCGAATGACCAAAAGGGTCGGAAAAATGAGGACTAACGCCCCTGAAGAATAACATCATGAAGTAGATGGAGGAGCGCCAGTGCTGTTGGGGTCGGTTGTTGAAGTAGGGCCTGCCGCAGTGTCGTCCAAGTCTTCATTTTCATCAGTCTCGCGCGATGAAGAATAAGAGCTGGAAACCAAGTGAGTAACTTTGACTTTCTTGAATTTCTTCGAGGGTGGCTGAGCCCAGTCAAAGTCCTGTTGAAATTCCATCTCCTTGAGATCTTCAGCACTTTAGAGGTTAGACAGAATAGCCCAAGTGCGATCAAATACTTCATGCAGATAGTAATGGTTCTTCTTCACAGTATTTTGAGTAACTGTCATGTTCTGAAGAATAGCACCAAACTGTCTTTTGACCCATTTGTGGTTGCGATCGACCTTTTGGTGAAGACTGAGGAGAAGCTCACGATCAATCAGCACCCTTGGAGCAGTGCCTTGAGGAGTTGGCTTTGAAGCATTTGCGGCAGAATCATGAGTGGCAGAGTCATCATTGGTGGAGTAAGATGCAGCTTTGCGAAACTGTCCATCCAATGGACGAATGCCTTCATCAATAATAGCAGCCTTGCCCTTCTCATCAGCTGAGGAAATAGTCTGTTTGAGGACTTCAATAGGGGGCAAATAGCTAAGATGATTTTGAAAGTCAGCCTTATAATGAATTGAAGACCTTGATCTGATGAATTTCATGATCCAGGGAGCATAAGGTTTCAACTCAAACGGTGACAAAGCAGCATTTGCCAAAGTCCTCATGAAGAAATCATGATAGTTGATAGGAATACCATGAATAATATTGAACAGCAGATTCTTCATTATGCCAACAACCTCTTCATCATCAGAGTTGTGGCCCTTGATTGGACAGAGGGTTTTGGTTAATATGCGATAAACTGTCCTTGGCACATAAAGCAATTCCTTTACGAGGAATTTGGTCCTTGGAACTTGGCCAGGCTTCAATGGCTTCATCAGCACTTGGATAAGATGATTTGATAATTCAGATTCTGCATAGACGAGGCTTGCACCTTCAGAGGGAGGACTGACTGGGACGGCGTGAAGCAATTCAGAGGCCGGTGCTTTGTAATGAGTGTTTTCAGTCATCCAGTCTAGCACCCATGAGTTCACATCTTCAACATTTCCAGTGATGTGTAATGTGGCATAGAACTGAAGAATGAGTTCTTCATTCCAATCGCATATGTCGGTGCAGAAGTTGAGCAGCCCAGTGTCATGAAGAACACTGAGGACAGGGGTGAAGCACGGAAGAGACTCCATATCCACATGAGGAATTTGCTTGTGCTCAAATACTTTGTCCTTATAAAATAGGAGTGAAGAGTAAAAGTTCATCTGACTAGCTGTCCAGAAACGCTTGCGTCGAAGTCTAGCAGAGTCATAGGGACTGTAGTCCGTGAAGAAATGATGCTCAGCAAAGAAATCATCAGCTTTGAATTTCTGCTTCTTGGTATGAGGATTTTGTGGCTTGGGCTGAAGATTAACAGTTGAAGTCTTCACAGCCTCTTGATGCACAACCTCTAGAGCCACAGGCTGAGGAATTTCAGTAGCAGTGTCATCAGCAGCAGCCTTGGCCTCCATTTCTTCAGCACTAGCGGCTGGAACTTCTTCTGGAATAGAAAGAAGTGAAGCTTGATGTTCTTCAGAGCCCGTATGAATTTCTTCAGTTTGCACAGGGGACTGAGTAACATGATGTAGTGGGGTAGTCAGAGGTGAATTGGGGTGATGACTTTCCCAATAGTCATCATTCTGAATAGGAGTTGTAGACCCAATATCCACATCCTCATCTTCTTCATCAATTTCTTCAACGCTTGCCTCTTCAGCTGTGAACTGAGGCATGGGCGATGATACCAGTGGGGTTGAAGGGATAATATCCACTTCAATTTCTTCATCCAACTGCTCTGAAGAAGCAGCAGAAGGATTTTCCTTATCACTGTCATCCGGGATGACATATTCCTCACCAAAGGGAACAATCTCCTTTGATGACATGCTTGATATCGGAACAGCATCTATGGGGTTGGTGAATGAGCTTGTCAGAGTCTTCACTTTCTTAGGAGCTGAAGACTCTGCAGTTGCAGATGCTTTCCTTTTCTTCACTGCTGCCCTCTCCGCAGCTTTGGTTTTCTTTGCTTCTGCTGCAGACTGAAGGTTGATGCTTGTCATCGGTGCAGGAGGAGCAGAGGAAATTGGTGCAGTTTCTTCAGGCGCAACATTGGAGGTTGCCCTGGCAGTTTCTTCAGTGGCTGGAATTTCTTCATCAGCCCTGGTGCTCTCATTTTCTTCAACAGTCTGATTTTCATCAGCTGTACTTGCACGTTCTTCAGTAGGCTGTGCAGAAGCTTCAGTCTGAGGAATTTCATGTTGCGTTGTTGCTGCAACATTTGAGATGAATCCCTTGGTCAGCTTGACAAATCTGACTTTGGCTCCCAGCCAATCAGCACGGTATGCGTCAAATTCATCACTGAGTGCTTTGATCTCAGCCTGCATAGTCACAAGTTCATCAGGAGACATTTTCACAACATTATTCTTCAGAAAATGCTCCTTCTTGTATTGAGTTTTCTTCACTTGTCTGGCCTTTTCAAATTTCCATTTTTCTTCAGTAATAAAGGCTGTCAACATGTGACTTTGACCAGGAGTGAGGTTCAATTCAGGCAAAGGAGTGTTGGGATTCTTATGCCATAGATCAATGAAGTCGAGGATCTTCCTCGGATCCAGCATGAGGGGCACAGCACTGCCTTTGGCACTAGCGGCCCTTTGTTGTCGATCTCTGATGATCTCAGCTAATTCTTCATCATCAGCTTCATCATCGCTGGACGGCACATGAAAAGCAACCTGCTTCTTGTGAGGACTTGGTCTTAAGCCTCGTCCAGCAGTAGCCTTTGTCTTTAGCTTGGTCGGAGCTGTTGAAGACAGAGGTGGAGCTGATGAACTTGCAGATGCTCCTGAAGCAATTGAGATTCCAGTAGTCCTTTGGCACGTGGCAAGATGCACAGGTGTTGAGGACTTTGCAGGAGCAGCTGAGGATTTTGCAGCTGAGGGAGTTGGAGCTGCTTTTGAAGAAGTTGCTTGAGGATCAGGCCGTGAGGGCATTAAAGAGCTTGGCCATGAGGGCATAGCAGCTGAGGAACTTGACTTCACAGCTGATTTCTTCAGCATTGCCTTCTTAGGCTTGCTTGCAGAGGCCTCAGTAGCAGCAGCAGCAGAATCTTCATTGAATTTCTTCACTGCTTCTTTTGCCATTTTGGCTAGCTTGGCTTGCCGTTTAGCCCACTCCTTGGGAAATTCCTCACCTCTTCTGATGCTTGTGGGATCAGCTTCTTGGCCTGGAGCCAATGGAGGTCTTGGGCATGGAGGGTGTACGGCGAATTTCTTCATGTATTTCGGAGTAACATATCTGTACTCCCTCCATTCCTTTGCCCATCTCCTCTCAATTTTCTGAATGTGCACTTTGCGCTGAGTCTTGGTTTCCTTGCCATGAGTTGCTTCATCAGGAGTGCAGTACCCTGCATATATGTCATCAGGGATCTCAAAAGCAGTATTTGTCTCTGGCCTCTTTCCTCCCTTCTGAGGTCTTTTACCATCAGCCAATTTCTTCACTTGAGGATTTTGAACAATCGAGTTTTCTGACGAGGTATGCAATTTGTCTTCAAGGAACGCTGCAAATGATTTAAGTTGATGAGAACCTAGAGATTCAGCAGCGGACATGTGTACCTGTGAACAAAGTATAGGTGCGAAGAATGTGGAGAGGTCATATGCGTTCTCAGAAGTTTTTCAAAAGAAACAAGTTTGAGGAATTTAACCATTAGTTGTCTTGAGGAATTTCACTAAGCGTTCTTGACTTAGGTTCCAGAGTTGTATAGATTTGAAAATCCACACAATTGAGGAATCTTGAGGAAAAACATTGCTTAGAGAAACAGATCAAGAACTGAAGTAAGTTGGTGTCTTAAGAACATAAAAGTTGAAGAATAAACACCTTTTGAAGATTTTGTGGAGATCATTAGAATCAACAAGGGCAGTAAAAATAGATTTTATTTACCCTGGACGAAGAACACGACGAACTGTGAATAGTAGTGGAGAAGCTCGTCCGTTCAGATCTTCCACGCCCTAACTCGGCGATGGAAAACAGCTACGGCGGCGGCGGAGTGAAGATTTCCGCGGCCGGCATGAGTACGACAGCGACGAGGTCGAGGCAGTGAAACTCTTCCTCACCGGCGACGATGGAAGTAGCGGCGACGCTAGGTCAGGAAGCTCGAGCGAGGGGAAGTGATGTCGAGCGGGGTAAATGCGGTCTGAGGAGGGCGAGGGGTATTTATAACCGAGGTGAAAAGACTGCTCGTCCGAGGAAAATGGACGAACGTGCCCCTGACCCTTCTCATTCTAGCGACATGTGTCACCCACGTACTGAGAGGTGTAGATCGTGAAGGATCGTGGGTGAATAGATAAGTTTTATCGTGGGATGTGGAATGGTTTGAGCGGCAAAAGCCGAAAATTCAGATAAGAATATTTTAATGTTTCGTTCGCAAATTCTTCAGCTGACAAGGACACAGTGAAGATTTTGAACGGGTTTCAAATAGAACGCACATGAAGAATTTGTGAACAGACTGGGTTGAGTTTAGCATAGAGGGGGACGGGTCCGATCACATTCACTTAGAGGAAAAACCACCTTGAAGAGATAGCAATAAGTGAATGCTGTAGAGGACAGAAAAACTCATATATATATATAGTCAATGAAGAATACAGTCGGAAAGAGTGAATACTTTGCAAAGTTGAAGAATTTGAACAACTGAAGAATTTCAAACTGAAGAAAAACTCAAATTGAAGATTTTCAACTTTTGTTGGTGGCGTGACCCACCGTATAAGAATGATGATTTCAGACGCCGCATACAATTGTCGTAGGGCTCTGAGAATCAAATTCTTCGTTAATTTCTTCACACTTAGAGGGTTAGTCTTCATTGATTGAAGAAAAACGTTACTTCGTGTGTTGCACATCTAAGTCATCAATTTTGCATAAGTGTTAGGATGTGTGTCCTTTTCAAAGGACATTCGAAGATTCTAAGATATTTAGCTCACACCGCAACTTGCTAAATCTCTTCTCATCCAAGGGCTTTGTGAAGATATCGGCTAGCTGTTCTTCAGTCTTCACATGCTCGATAGAGATGTCGCCCTTCAACACATGATCACGAAGAAAATGATGACGAATCTGAATGTGCTTTGTCTTCGAGTGCTGAACTGGGTTATGAGCAATCTTGATGGCACTCTCATTGTCACAGAAGAGTGGCACATTCTTCATGTTGATGCCGTAGTCCTTGAGGGTTTGCTTCATCCACAGCAATTGAGCACAGCAAGAACCGGCAGCAATATACTCAGCTTCAGCAGTAGAGAGTTATACGCAGTTCTGCTTCTTCGAGGACCAACATACCAAGGAACGTCCGAGGAAATGGCATGTGCCTGATGTTGACTTGCGGTCCACACGATCAACAGCATAGTCAGAGTCAGAATATCCAATGAGATCAAAAGCCGAGCCCTTGGGATACCATAATCCAAGTGTTGGAGTGTGAGCTAGATATCGAAGAATATGCTTCACAACCTTATGGTGTGATTGCTTCGGTGTAGCTTGAAAACGGGCACACATGCAAACACTCAGCATAATATCTGGCCTAGATGCACATAGATACAATAAAGAGCCAATCATGGAGCGGTATACCTGTTGATCGAAGTCTATACCATTTTCATCAGTGCATAGATGACCATTTGTGGGCATGGGAATTTTGACTCCTTTGCAATCTTGCATTCCGAATTTCCTCAACACATCCTTGAGGTATTTCTCCTGAGATATGAAGATGCCGTTGTGTTGTTGACGTATCTGAAGACCTAAGAAGAATTTCAATTCTCCCATCATAGACATTTGATATTCTTCACTCATCATATAGGCAAATTCATCACTGTAACGTTGGTTAGTACAGCCAAAGATGATATCATCAACATATATTTGGCATACGAATAATTCATCATCATAAGTTTTGGTGAAGAGAGTTGGGTCAAGTGAACCGGGTTTGAAGCCTTTCTTCATGAGGAATTCCTTCAAAGTATCATACCACGCCCGAGGGGCCTGCTTGAGGCCATAGAGGGCCTTGTTTAGTCTGAAGACTTTGTCAGGATGCTTAGGATCTTCAAATACTGGTGGTTGATCAACATATACTTCTTCCTCAAGCTTACCATTGAGGAATGCACTTTTCACATCCATTTGATATAAGATGATATTATGATGGTTAGCATAAGCAAGTAATATGCGAATAGCCTCAAGTCTAGCAACAGGTGCAAAAGTTTCATCGAAATCAATTCCTTCAACCTGTGTGTAGCCTTGAGCTACAAGCCGTGCCTTATTCCTCACCACAAGGCCATTTTCATCTTGCTTGTTGCGGTAGATCCATTTGGTGCCGATGATATTGTGCTTGCGAGGATCTGGTCGCTTGACAAGTTCCCAGACGTTGTTGAGCTCGAATTGATGCAATTCCTCTTGCATAGCTTGAATCCACTCAGGCTCCAGAAATGCTTCATCTACCTTAGTGGGCTCTGTGATAGAGACGAAAAAAAAGTGCCCACAAAAGTTAGACAAATGTGAAGCTTTTGAGCGTGTGAGAGGACCTGGTGCGTTGATGTCACTGATGATTTTCTCAATCTGCACTTCATTTGCAACGCGAGGATGAGCGGGTTGGCGACGTCGAGTTGGCTCAGCATTGTCTTCAGAGGCATTTTCTTTAGCTGCACCAGCTTGCTGTTCTTCATGTTCTGGAATGATTTCTTCAGCATATTCTTCAGTAGGAATGACATCCTCAGTAGCTTTGAACTTGATGGTTTCCTCAGGTGTCTTTTCATCTAGCACAGGAGGTAGGTGCTCTCTTTGCGAGCCATTAGTTTCATCGAACCACACATCTATAGTTTCAACAACCTTGTGATGAAAGTTGTTGAAGACTCTGTAGGTGTGCGAGTCCTTTCCATAACCAAGCATAAAACCTTCATGTGCTTTCGGTGCAAATTTAGAATTGTGATGAGGATCTCTAATCCAACATTTAGCACCAAAGACTTTGAAATAACTCACATTGGGTTTCTTGTCAATGAGGAGTTCATATGAGGTCTTCTTGAAGAATTTGTGAAGATATACCCTGTTGATGATGTGACACGCAGTATCAATTGCCTCAGGCCAGAAGCGAGGAGGTGTCTTGTATTCATCAAGCATAGTGCGAGCCATCTCAACAAGAGTCCTGTTCTTGCGCTCCACGACGCCATTCTGCTGAGGAGTATAAGGGGCAGATAACTCGTGAGTAATACCAAGTTCGTGCGAGCCATCTCAACAAGAGTCCTGTTCTTGCGCTCCACGACGCCATTCTGCTGAGGAGTATAAGGGGCAGATAACTCGTGAGTAATACCAAGTTCATCAAGATAGTCATCAAGACCAGTATTCTTGAACTCGGTCCCATTGTCACTCCTAATGTGCTTGATCTTGACACCGAAGTTTGTTGAAGCCCTCGAGGAAAATCGTTTGAAGACTTCCTGCACTTCAGTTTTGTAAGAGATGATATGCACCCATGTATAACGAGAATAGTCATCAACAATAACAAAGCCATATAAAGATGCTGCATTGGTGAATGCAGAATAGTGATTAGGGCCAAAGAGATCCATGTGAAGCAATTCAAATGGACGAGTGGTAGTCATGATAGTCTTTGAAGGATGCTTGGCCTTGGTCATCTTTCCAGCCTCACAGGCTCCGCAGAGGTGATCCTTGAGGAATTTGACATCCTCGATACCTATGACATGCTTTTTCTTCGCGAGAGTGTGCAAGTTCCTCAGGCCAGCATGACCAAGTCGTCGATGCCATAGCCAGCCTTCTGAAGCTTTTGCAAGTAGACATGTGGCAGGTTGTGGTCCTGTAGAGAAATCAACAATATACAGATCTCCTCTCCTAAAGCCTTCGAAGACTTTCTTTTGCCTTTGTCAACGTAGGTGATATGCTTCAGATGTGATGGAGATAAAGCAGTGTCCATCAATAAGTTCCTATCACCAGTCATGTGATTTGTACATCCACTATCGAGGACCCACTCAGTGGCTTTGGGTTGATCATCCTGCAGATGAATTAGTACAACTTACGAACTCATATACTTCATCAGTGAAGAATATGACATCAAATTCATCAGATTGAATTTCATCAAGCAACACAATAGATTATAGCAGTGTAAGGACGTGAGAAATGAAAATTCATTTCTTCATGATTAGCTTGCGTCCTTTCAAGCATATTCAGGTCTCCAGCAAATTCTTCAGACGTTTAAGTTCGTCTGGAGACCTGACCCTGCATAAGAGATTAGTTCCTTTTCTTCACCACCCACATCTGGAGGGGTGGCAAAGAGTTCATCATTCTGCGAGCTCCATAAGAGAAAGGTGGCATAGACGCCAGACCACTTCGTTTCACATAAGAGGGGTCAGGGTAAGCATATGAATAAGCAGAGAAATTCTTCGAGGACTTATGAACATAATGATTTGAAGAATAATGCACATATTCATAGCCCTTAGACTTTCCCTGCGAAACAGAAGTGTTAGCACGACGATGTTCATATGAGGATTTTGATCCATATGAGGAATTTGATCCATGTGAGGAATTTGGTCCATATGAGGACTTGGATCCATATGAAGACTTTTGTCCATATGAAGAATTTGATCTGGGGTTCCTATTCTTCACAGGTGGTGTCATGAGGACATTCACATGAAGACTTTCAAGGCACCTTTTGGGAACCCAGATTTTCTTCATAGGGGGACCGTTCCTGCAGTTAGTGCCAACATATCTAGCAAATACTTCACCATTCTGATTTTTGAACAGTTTATAGTTGGAGTCAAATGACTCATCAGAAGAATATGAAGATTCACATGTAAAGCCAGATAAAGTAGATTGATCTACTGGAGGTCCCTTTGCAGCAACCCATGAGGTTTTGGGATACTGCTCAGGCTTCCAGTATGTTCCATCAGCATTGAGTTTCCTCTCAAAGGCAATACCCTCTTTCCTAGGGTTCCTGTTGAGGATCTGCTTTTTAAGCACATCACAAAGTGCCTGATGCCCTTTGAGGCTTTTGTACATGCCTGTCACATACAATTCCTTCATCCCTGCATTGTCAGAGATACTAGCAGCATCCTCAGATGAGGAATTAGTGATAGCAGAGACAGGTGAAGAATTTTCAGCAATAGAAGCATTTGAGCTTTCAGGTGAAGAATTAGCAGATTCACGTTCAATGCATTTCAAACATGGTGGAATGAATTCTTCCTGAGCAGCGCTGATTTGTTGAGCAAGCAATGAATCGTTTTCCTTCTGAAGATCTTCATAACTCACTCTTAGCTTCTCAAGATCTTGCTTTCTTTGAAGAATTTCATAAGAAAGCTTCTCATGATCGGCTAAGAGAGTGTGATGATGACTTTGAAGTTTATCAAACTTAGACTGTAGTTGCTGAAGATTATCAGTCAGAGTTTGAGTTCGATCCATTTCCTCACCCAACAGGTCATCGGTTTTGTCTAGAGTGTTTTGAAGTTTTTCCAAAGCCTTTTGTTGTTTAATGGCAATATTAGCAAGCTTGGAATAACTTTGTCCGAAATCATCATCAGATTCATCATCACTAGACTCAGATGAGTAGCATTCAGTTACCTTGGCACCTTTTGCCATGAGGCATGGTGCAGAGGATGATGGTTCAGTATCGAAAGTCATCGTTTTGAGCGATTCCTTGAACTCCTCAAACCAGGGATCATGACAGGTTCGATGACCTTCATAGACATCAGAGAGTCAGTCCCAGATAAGCTTCGCATGGCAGAGATGCATAATGTTCCTGAGCTGATTTCGAGATAAGCAGGAGCAGATGATATCCTTCGCCATGGTGTCAAGACGAGTGTACTTGCGAATATCATCAGCCTCCGCCATCTTGCAGAGATCAGTAACACCAATCTCAGTGACGGTCCACAACTCGCTGTCCATCGCCATGAGACGCTTCTTCATCATGGACTTCCACTTGGGATAATCATGACCGTCAAAGATGGGGCATGTCACTTTCTTCATTCCTGCGGTCGACATAACTAAAACTCCAGGTGGTTAAACCAAAATCACACAGAACAAGGGAGTACCTTGCTCTAATACCAATTGAAAGTGCGTTAAGTCGACTAGAGGGGGGTGAATAGGCGATTTTTACAAATTCGTCTCTGAGGAATTTCAAGGTGAGGAAATTCCTAAGCGACGAACTACTTAGCAGCGGAATAAGTACTCAGATGCAAGCATAACAGAGCAGTAGCACAGTCATCATGATGAAATGAAAACAAGCACAGAGTACGAGTAGAATAAACACAGGATAAGCAGGCTGAAGACAAACTGACTGAAGAAATTGAGAAAGTCTTCAGTCAAAGTCTTCAAACAGTGGCAATCAAGTTCACAGCACAATATTGAGGAAATACAAGGGTTGAGGAAATAGAACCAGTTAGCTCGATGAAGACAGTGATTTGGTAGACCAGTTCCAACTGCTGTGACAGTCGTACGTCTGGTTGGAGCGGCTAGGTATTTAAACCTGAGGACACACAGTCCTCACCGTATTCTCCTTGAGCTAAGGTCACACAGACCTCGCCCAATCACTCGTGGTAAGTCTTCACAGGTGACTTCCAAACCTTCACAAACTTGGTCACCCGGCGATCCACAATTCCTCTTGGATGCTCTAGACCATGACGCCTAACCGTCTGGAGGATGCACAGTCCTCAAAGGTAACAAGCGTCGGTTCCACACAGGAACAATCTCTTCAGTGATGCTCAATCACTTTGGGTTTGTAGGTGTTTGGGTTTCTGGGTTTTTCCTCACTTGATGATTTTCGCTCAAAGTCCTCGGAGGATGGGTTGCTCTCAATGACAAGTGTCAGTTTCTCTCGGAGCAGCCAACCAACTAGTGGTTGAAGGGGGTGGCTATTTATAGCCTAGAGAGCAGCCCGACATGATAAGACATAAATGCCCTTCAATGATATGACCGTTAGGTGGGTAGATATTTTGGGACAGCTGGCGCATAGCACAGCAACGGTCGGAAATTTGGCTATCAAATTCCTCAGGGCTATCATGATCCTCACTTGTAGGCAATCCGCACTGGAGAATTCCTAACTCCTCAGTCAGGACAAATTCCTCAGAGACCAGAAGAACTTCTTCTCTGTCACTGAAGAAATTGACTGAACTGTATGAGATTTCCAATGGCTTCACTCGAAAGGATTGGTAGGTGTAGGATTTTGAGTTGAGCATCACTTGGAAATTTTTCCTTAGTTTTACCTCGACCCCCTTTAACAGTACGGTGTTTCCTATGACTCAAGAAAGAGAAAATGAAACTACGAAAACAAAAGTCTTCACGCTTCATGTTCCTCGTATGAATATCAAGTCTTCAAGGTCACACCAATTTCTTCACTTTCAAAGTCTTCAGAAAGCCAAAGTCTTCAGCTGAAGACATTCAGTTTTAGGGGTCGACTTTCTCTGTAAATATCAAACTCCTCATAGACTTATAGACCTGTGTACACTCACAAATGCATTAGTCCCTTAACCTATAAGTCTTCAATACACCAAAATCACTAAGGGGCACTAGATGCACTTACAATGTCTTAATGACTAGTTTTCGCATCTGTTGCACTATTTCAATAATGTCGAGTTACATCATGTTTATTGTTAAACACTTGCATAAGCTACTGCTAAACTACCCCTGTTGAATTAGCAGGATGGCTGACAACAATCCACCACCGCCGCCGCCACCTAATTACATGGCAGCGATCATGCAACAGTTTGAACTCAACCGCCAATTCATGACGGGAATTATGCAGCAATTCCCTCGTCCTGATGCTAATCAGCAGCCACCTTCCATCACCTTGCCAGAGTTTATGCGACTCAGCCCGTCGTTCTTCCGCAACACAGTCAACCCGCTGGATGCAGATGACTGGCTGCATGACATCTCCTATGAGATGGAATCTGCTGGTGTCACCCCGGTCAATTATGTCACCTTCGCGACATATCTTCTGAAGGGTCCTGCTTCACAATGGTGGGCCACTCACCGACAGACTCTGCCACCTGGTATTATCGTCACTTGGGCAGAATTCAAGATTGCTTTCCGTGCCCGCTACATTCCTCAAGCTGTCATAGCTCGGAAGAAGGCCGAGTTCCATAGTCTTGTTCAAGGCAACAAGACTGTGGAAGTCTATCAGCGCGAGTTTCTTGATTTATCTCGCTACGCTGAAGAGGACATTCCTACTGATGAACGAAGGCAGGAGAAGTTTTGTGAAGGACTGCATCATGATATACAGTTAGCTCTGCTTGTTCAAGACTATCCCGATTTCGCCACCTTGGTGAATAAGGCTATCATGGTTGAAACTGGTCTTAAGAAGCATAAAGAAGCGACCAGACGCACTCGTGAAGCGGGCTCATCTTCGGGCTCATCTTCCCAGAAGCGCCGCATCTGGATCCCTCAAAGCATGTACCGTCCAGCAGCCCCAGCGAGCAGGCCATCTTATACTGCACCACGTCTGCCTCCTCCACCACCGAGGCAGCCTCTGCCAGCTACAGCGCCTCGAGCTCCAGCACCGCGTCCTGACAACGGACTATGCTTTAAGTGTGGCAAGCCAGGGTCACCGTGCTAGGGATTGTTCTCAGAATCAGAATCAACTGGCTCTTCCTTCTACTGGCCGTGGTATTGGCCATGGTATTCCTCAACAGCACAACAATAATGCCAGACCTTCCTATGGTCGTGGGCAGTACTACCACGTCAACATGTCTGAAGCTCCAGAACAACCAGATACTGTGATGGGTACACTTCTCGTAAATTCAATACCAGCATCTGTTTTATTTGATTCAGGAGCATCGCATTCCTTCATGTCAGAACATTTTGCACGCATGCATGACATTAAATGCGAATACATGAGCACACCTTTCCTGGTACATACTCCCGCGGGCGGTTGCCGAACCTCTACGGTTAGCTATAATGTTCCCGTTAAAATCGAAGGGTTGGAGTTCAGTGCATCTCCCATTATTCTGAAATCATCAAAGATTGACCTTATTCTAGGGATGGATTGGTTGAAGGCTCACTACGCCTCAATCAATTGCGCCACTAAAGTTGTACACCTCTTGCACCCATCAAACGAGATAGTGAACTACCATGCTCATATCACTCAGAACGCCGAGGCTCAAATTTATGCCTTGAATGCGTTGAATGCTTCTCCGCTTGAGGGGATAGAGAACATCCCAGTTGTCTGTGACTTCCCGGATGTTTTTCCAGAAGAACTTCCAGGAATACCCCCTGCTAGAGCTGTCGAGTTCGTCATCGACTTGAAGCCTGGCACCACTCCTATTGCGAAACGTCCTACAAGATGCCTCCGCACCATCTTATCGAGCTTAAGGAAGAAATCGACAAATCCTTAAGGAAGGGTTTCATTCGCCCTAGTTCCTCTGCCTGGGGAGCACCGTCTCTCTTTGTCAAGAAGAAAGATGGTACGAATAGGCTGGTCCAAGATTACCGTCCTATCAACCAGGCAACCATTCAGAATAAATATCTGCTTCCCCGGATCAATGATTTATATGATCAACTTGCTGGATCTTCGGTGTTTTCTAAACTCGACTTGAGGTTGGGTTATCACCAGATCCGTGTCCGCGAAGAGGATATTCCGAAGACTGCATTCGTTACTCGTTATGGTTCCTACGAGTACACCGTCATGTCGTTTGGCTTAACAAATGCTCCAGCTACGTTCTCTCGCCTATTGAATTACATAATCATGGATTACCTCGACAAGTTCGTCGTGGTATATCTGGATGATATTCTGGTTTATTCAATGAATAAGGAAGAACATGCTGAACATCTCCGCCTTGTTCTGGAGAGGCTTCGAGAGCACAAGCTATATGCCAAGTACTCTAAGTGTGAATTCTAGCTTTCTGAGGTAACCTACCTTGGACATGTCATCTCCAAGGATGGTATCGCAGTTAACCCGGAGCGTGTTCAAGCTATTCTTGACTGGACCCCTCCGAAGAATGCCAAGCAAGTCAGAAGTTTTCTCGGCCTCGCTAGTTATTGTCGCCGATTCGTCGAGAATTTCTCCAAGATTGCCAAGCCCCTGACTAATCTGCTTCACAAAGGCGTTAAGTTTGAGTGGACAGACAAATGTCAGGAAAGCTTTCAGAACCTCAAGGACAAGTTGACTTCTGCTCCAGTGCTTGCTTCTCCAGATTCTCGTAAAGACTTTGTTATCTTCTGCGACGCCTCTCGTCAAGGATTAGGCTGTGTCCTAATGCAAGAACGAAGAGTAATTGCTTATGCTTCGCGACAATTGCGTCCACATGAAGAGAATTACCCAGTGCATGATCTTGAACTTGCTGCTGTGATTTATGCTTTGAAGCAGTGGCGTCATTACCTTCTTGGTAATCAGTGTGAGATTTACACCGATCATCAGAGTTTGAAGTATTTATTCACTCAACCGGAACTTAATCTTCGTCAGCAGCGATGGTTGGAAACGATCACAGACTATGACTGTGGTATTTCTTATACCCCTGGCAAAGCTAATGTGATGGCTGATGCCTTGAGCCGCAAGTCATACTGCAACAACCTTATGGTTAAGCAAGCTCAACCTCATCTGTATGAAGAATTGCGCCAGCTGAACCTCTGTATCGTCCCGCAAGGTTCTCTTAATAACCTTGTGATACAGCCAGATCTTGAGAAAGCTGTCAAGATTGCACAAGCTAAAGATGCTGAAATTGGCCTGATGAAGAAAGAGCTTCACCTTGAAAAGTACAGGGATTTCTCGATTGCTGAAGATGGAACCTTGTATTTCAGAGACAGCATTGTAGTACCTCGCTTCGAACTGATGACTGACAAAGTCATGAAGGAGGCCCATGATACACCGCTATCTATCCATCCGGGTAGTACCAAGATGTATCGTGATCTTCGTCAAAGGTACTGGTGGTCTAGAATGAAGCAAGATATTGCTCGTTATGTTGCTGAATGTGACGTTTGCCGTCGCGTGAAGGCAGAACATCAGAAGCCTGCTGGAATTCTGCAACCGCTCCCTATTCCTTTATGGAAATGGGATAAAGTGCAAATGGACTTCATTACTGGTCTTCCCAAGTCTCAGAAAGGTCATGGTGCTATTCTTGTCGTCGTCGACCAACTCTCCAAAGTTGCACATTTTCTGCCAGTTAAGGAGACTATCACTGCTAGTCAATTAGCAGAGTTATATATCTCCAGAATTTTTTCACTCCACGGTATTCCCAAGGAAATCAGTTCAGACCGTGGCAGCATCTTTACTGGCTATTTCTAGGAAAGTTTCCAGAAAGCAATGGGAACTCACATTACCTGGAGTTCCGCTTATCATCCTCAATCCCAAGGCCAAGTCGAGCGAGTTAATCAAGTGCTTGAAGACATGCTTCGAGCATGTGTTATATCCTTCGGTAAGAAATGGGAGGAATCTCTTCCGTATGCCGAGTTCTCTTATAACAACAGCTATCAAGCCAGCTTGAGAATGGCCCCCTTTGAAGTTCTCTATGGACGTAAATGTCGAACCCCTCTGAATTGGTCAGAAACTGGGGAACGACCTCTTGTTGGACCGTACATCATTCAGCACGCTGAAGAACAAGTCAGAATTGTCCGAGAAAATCTCAAGGCGGCTCAAGACCATCAGAAGAGCAATTATGATCGCAAGCGATGGGGTGTGATCTATCAACCTGGTGATCAAGCTTATCTCCGTGTCACTCCTATGAAGGGCACCCGTCGTTTCGGAATCAAGGGCAAGCTAGCTCCTCGCTATATTGGTCCTTTTCGCATTGTGGCCAGACGTGGACAGGTGGCTTATAAATTGGAGTTACCACAACAATTCTCTCATATCCACGACGTCTTCCACATGTCGCAACTTCGTAAGTGCTTCAAGGAATCTCCGCATCGCGCAGTGGATCACGAGATGCTCGAGCTGCAAGATGATCTTTCTTATAAAAAGCATCCGATCCGCATCCTTGATGAAGCTGAACGTCGAACTCGTCAGAAGACGACCAAGTTCCTGAAAGTCCAGTGGTCAAATCATACTGAAGATGAAGCCACATGGGAACGCGAGGATCATCTTCGCAAGGAATATCCCGGCCTCTTTCCTTCTACCTCTTAAATTCTCGGGACGAGAATTTCTTTTAGAGGAGGAGAATTTGTAACACCCCTATGTAGTTGCCACCATGATCAGCTGATGATAATGCCAAGTCTTATCATTTGCAGTGCCTAAACATAGTGGTTAACCAAAGCAAATCAACTCCATTATGAAAATCAACCCAAATTCATAAGTGAAATATGAAGTTGATCAAACACTGTTGAAAAAATGCTCATTAATTGGCAAATAATCCAGGAACATTTATAAAACCATCATCAAAATGATTGGAGTTAGATAAGTGACTCTAACATCCTGAAACAGCACCAAAACAACAATATTTAATGCAATTAAAATCATTTCAATTTCAAATGAAATCCAAATCTGTCCAAACAAGTTTTTGGTGAGGGGTAATATTGCACTGCATTAATTGGGTCAACTCCCACATTTTATAAAAATGCATAAGAGCCCTAACTAATACAAAACAGAAAGAATAAAAAGAAAAGTGCATAAACAGAGAAATAGAAAAGGCCGAAGCCACTTACCTGGCAGGCCCAGTCGAGCATCGCGCCTGGCAGCCCAGCTGGCCCAGCCCAACGCGGTCGTCCTCCTCCTCCCGCGTTGTCGCGCCCGCGCGCCGACACGCCGTCGCCCGGCTCGCTGTCGCGCATCCGTCGGTCCCCGTCGGAGATAAGAACGCGCTCGAGCCCTCTCACCCCCTCAAACCCTAGCTCCCCTCCAGTTCCTCCCCTCGCTCGCCTCGCCTCCCTCCTCCTCAGATCCATCGACGTCCGGCGCGGTCGCCGCCGTGCCACGCTTCTGTCCGCGGCCACGGCCATCGAATCACCTCGCTGGCGACCGCGCCTCGCTTCTGTCCGCAGCCACGGCCATCGAATCACCTCGCTGACGTGCCCGTCGCCTTAGTCTACGACTTCCGCATCTTCTGGTGGACGCAGCAGGAGCTGGGAGGCATCGCAGCGCCGGGATTCTTCCATCCCCATCTCCGGTCGCCGCCGTCCTTCTTCACCTCCGGCGATGCCTCTGCTGCTCCAAATCTGTCACCGGGCCATCGTGCGCCTCCGCTGTGAGCTACTCCTCCCTCCTCGTTTCTCTGTTGCTCCGCACGCATGCGTTAGCCGCTTCTCCATGCGAACCCGAGCCTGACGCCGCGGACCTCGTCGCCAACGAGGCTCCGGTGACCATTTGGTCACGGGCGCGAGTCCATCAGCTTCGTCCGCACGCGTAGAGCATGACTAGGCCACTAGCTCGAGCTACGGCGCACTACCTCGTCGATTCCTTCTCCGCCCGAACTCCGGCGCCCGCCCCGCTGCTCGCCGCCATCGTTTTAGATCATCTCCGGCCGCGCTAGTACCCCCGCGAGATGTGCCATCCCGTGCGCGTTCGAACGCGGCCAGCCGCGTCCAAAATGGTGGCCTGTGGCCATTTTCCGGTGATGGCCGAGCCGCGCCGCCGCGTTTTCTGTTCGCCGGCGTCGTCCCGGCGCCGACGCCGATGTGGCTGGCCGGTCCCACCCCTCAGTGAGACTGCCCGTGGGCCCAGTGGCCCCGTTGACTGGTTTGACCAGTCAACGCGCTGACATGGCGGTCCTGTGTCACTGACACGCGGGCCCCACCGCTCTGTTAGTTAACTAAAATGTTTAATTAAATAAAAACTAATTAGTTTAGTCTAATGTCTCACTGACATGTGGGGCCTGCCCCTAATTAACCCTGTTAATTAGATTAACTTAATGTTAGTCTCAACAGAGGCTGACATGTGGGTCCCACTTGACCACATGTCAGGTTTGACTGGTCAGCCGACCTGTTGACTTGCTGATGTCAGCAATACATCATGCTGACATCATAATTCCCTTTTCTGATAAAATAAATTAATTCCAGAAAATCCTTTAACCTTTAAAAATTCATATCTTTTAAACCGTAGCTCAGATCGAAAAACTTAAAACATGAAAGTTGCTCAGAACGACGAGACGAGTCTAATCGTGACGTCTGTTTCCATGTCGGAACCTCCTACGTAGGAGAACTTGTAACTCTAAGCCCGATTTCGGTAGATGAATAGTGCATACACACCGGTTATTAAATCCCAGATTAATCCTAAAAATAACTAAAATGACTTAGATGCATATTTAGGCAACTCTGCACTGCATCATAGCATAGCACGCATTGTGTTGCATCTGTTTGTATTATGTTTACCTGTTTCTTCCCCCTCTTCTCTCTTGGTAGACCCCGACGTTGACGTAGCTCCTGAGGCAGACGCAGCTCCGGAGTACGACTACGTCCCCGACGGCAGCACTGAAGACCTTGCCCTTGCCGTAGAGCAAACAGGCAAGCACCCCCATTTTGAACATGCCTATATTGCCTATTCTCTTCTCTCTTATGCTTGCACTAGAACTGCTACTGCTACTGTTATCCTATATCTGCTGCATAGCCTGTTTATTGTAACCTGATTTGTTACCTACCTGGTTATCCTAGACTGCTTAGTTTAGGCTGGGTAGAGACCTATCAGAGACCCCACTTGATCCCGACTGCCCCGCTGGATATCAGAAGACCCGATCAACGGGATTGAAGACTAGGCCCTGGCACCGCACATCACTTCCCCCTTAGTTGCCGACACTGCTGGGTTACTGTCGAGTGCCGAGGGTGATACCTCGTCAGCACTTCTGATGTTAACCTTGTAGGTTAGTTAATCGGTCGTGGTAAGCGAGGGTGATTCCTCCTACACCACCCCCGATAACGACGTCGTCGTGCAACTTCTCACGTGTGGACCTCGAGGGTGATTCCTCCTTCGTTCACCTTGACGGTAACATCAGCGGGAACTCCATCGAGGGTGATTCCTCAGGGTTCCCCTTGGAGTTAGACACATGGATACTGTTGTTTTCATGACTTACATGTACCATGTTACTAAAGACGGGTCGGCCCTGAGGGGTACCCGCGCGAGCTTAATGCGAAGTGATGTGGAGTCGGGTTGACCTGGATGGTGCCCACGAGATAAACGAGGCATGGCCGGGCATTCTTAGCCCTTGCCGCAAGTCCTCGAGACGGGGCGACGGGGTCACATCGATCGTGAGTCTCTGATTGTTTCCGCGCGCTCCTAAACCACTTAACGGTTTGGATATTTGATCCGAGGGGCCTCTGGCCTGATAGCACTAACCATCACGTCGGCATAGTATGGGTGTTCTGTGTCGTATACTTCAGCCGGAGCTTAATGGACGTCAGCGACTGAGCGGCGCACGCCGAGTTGGACTGGTTACGCAACCGCGCTTGTATTAAGGGGTTGCTAAGTCTGCTCTCGGTGGCCCCGTAACGTGCAGGAGTTCCCGGGGCGATGGCCCAAGACCCCTGGGGGCATAGGTTTAGTCCAGCGTGCTGACCTCTCTGTTAAGTATTCGGTCGGGTTGCGGCGTGTTGCTTAGCCGAGGCCGGGCATGACCCAGTAAAGTGTGTCCGGCCAGACTTAAGCGAGCGTGGTGGGTAACTTGGTGCGCCCCTGCAGGGAAGAACTTATCTATCGATAGCCTGTCCTACGGTAACGGACACTCGGAGTTGTATCCCGATCGGTACAACTAGAACTTGAGATGAGAACTGGATAGTACGGCTCTGGGATTGCTTTCTCGTAGGGAGTCGAGAAAGGATCTCAAGTCGAGGTTAATGATACTACTACTACTACTTTACATTATGTTATTCCGCACTCTTCTGATGCTGCAAGACTACTGAAGATGCTGAAGATGCTAGTCTTCGATAGGACTAGGCTTTCCCCCTCTATTCTGGCATTTCTGCAGCCCAGTCCACATATACAGCCTCCTTTTGACAATGTTGCATATGTAGTGTAGATCCTTGCTTGCTGAGTACTTCGGATGAGTACTCACGTTTGCTTTACTTTCTTTTTCCCCATATCCCTTTTGATGCCACCAGACGTCGGAGCCCCTGAGCCAGATGCCCCAGTCGATGGCCAGTACTACTACCAACCCGGAGAGTACTACTACTACGAGGAGCCGACTGACGACCAGGAGTAGGATCGGAGGGTCCAGGGCAGGAGGCCTACGCCTTTCGATCGTAGTATTTTATTTTGCCCCGCCTCTGTGAAGGCCTATCTCTCTCTGTAATATATCTGTACCCAGATATCTGATGCTTCCGCTGACGCTTGTATGCCATCGAGCTATGTATTCGAGCCCTCGAGGCCCTGGCTTGTAATATAAAGCTTGTATGACTTTATTTATGTTTTAGAGTTGTGTTGTGATATCTTCAAGTGAGTCCTTAGGCTTGATCGTGTGTATTTGCGTGTATGGTTAGTGCACGATTAAGCCGGGGTCGTCACACTAAAGGTGCTAACAAAGTGTGAAAGCTCCTGCGTTCCATCTATGGACACAAGCATCTCGGAGTTGGAATACACGCTTTGATGAGGTGATCAAAGCATATGGTTTTATACAGACTTATGGTGAATCCTGTATTTACAAGAAAGTGAGTGGGAGATCTGTAGCATTTCTGATATTATATGTGGATGACATATTATTGATTGGAAATGATATAGAATTTCTGGATAGCATAAAAGGATACTTGAATAAGAGTTTTCAATAAAAGACCTCGGTGAAGCTACTTATATATTGGGCATCAAGATCTATAGGGATAGATCGAGACGCTTAATAGGACTTTCACAAAGCACATACCTTGACAAGATTTTGAAAAAAAGTTCAAAATGGATCAGTCAAAGAAAGGGTTCTTGACTGTGTTGCAAGGTGTGAAGTTGAGTAAGACTCAAAACCCGACCACGGCAGAAGATAGAGAGAGAATGAAAGTCATTCCCTATGCCTCAGCCATAGGTTCTATAAAGTATGCCATGCTATGTACCAGACCTATTGTGTACCTTGCCATGAGTTTGGCAAGGGGGTACAATAGTGATCCAAGAGTAGATCACTGAACAGCGGTCAAAATTATCCTTAGTTACCTAAGAGGACTAAGGAAATATTTCTCGGTTATGGAGGTGATAAAGAGTTCGTCGTAAAGGGTTACGTCAATGCAAGCTTTAACACTAATCCAGATAACTCTGAGTCTCAATCTGGATACGTATTGAAACTGGGAGCAATTAGCTAGAGTAGCTCCATCCAGAGCATTGTAGACATAGAAATTTGCAAAATACACACGGATCTGAATGTGGCAGACCCGTTGACTAAACTTCTCTCACAAGCAAAACATGATCACACCTTAGTACTCTTTGGGTGTTAATCACATGGCGATGTGAACTAGATTATTGACTCTAGTAAACTCTTTGGGTGTTGGTCACATGGCGATGTGAACTATGGGTGTTAAATCACATGGCGATGTGGACTAGATTATTGATTCTAGTGCAAGTGGGAGACTGAAGGAAATATGCCCTAGAGGCAATAATAAAGTTGTTATTTTATATTTCCTTATTCATGATAAAGGTTTATTGTTCATACTAGAATTGTATTGATCGGAAACCTAAATACATGTGTGAATACATAAACAAACACCGTGTCCCTAGTGAGCCTCTACTTGACTAGCTCGTTGATCAAAGATGGTTATGGTTTCCTAACCATGGACATGAGTTGTCATTTGATAACGGGATCACATCATTAGAAGAATGATGTGATGGACAGGACACATCCGTTAGCTTAGCATAATGATAGTTCAGTTTTATTGCTATTGCTTTCTTCATGTCAAATACATATTCCTTCGACTATGATATTATGCAACTCCCGGATACCAGAGGAATGCCTTGTGTGCTATCAAACGTCACAACGTAACTGGTTGATTATAAAGATGCTCTACAGGTATCTCCGAAGGTATTTGTTGAGTTGGCATAGATCGAGATTTGGATTTGTCACTCCGAGTATCGGAGAGGTATCTCTGGGCCCTCTCGGTAATACACATCATAAGCTTGCAAGCAAACGACTAAGGAGTTAGTCACGAGGTGATGTATTACGGAATGAGTAAAGAGACTTGCCGGTAACGAGATTGAACTAGGTATGAAGATACCGACGATCGAATCTTGGGCAAGTAAAATACCGATGGACAAAGGGAATTACGTATGTTGTCATAACGGTTCGACCGATAAAGATCTCCGTAGAATATGTAGGAGCCAATATGGGCATCCAGGTTCCGCTATTGGTTATTGACCGGAGAGGTGTCTCGACCATGTCTACATAGTTCTCGAACCCGTAGGGTCCGCACGCTTAACGTTCGATGACGATATAGTATTATATGAGTTATGTGATTTGGTGACCGAATGTTGTTCGGAGTCCCGGATGAGATCACGGACATGATGAGGAGTCTCAAAATGGTCGAGAGGTAAATATTGATATATAGGACGATGGTATTCGGACACCGGAAGTGTTTCGGGGGGTACCGGGTAGTTATCGGGTCACCGGAAGGGGTTCCGTGCACCCCCGGCAAAAGATATGGGCCTTATGGGCCAAGAGGGGAAACGCACCAGCCACAAGGGGCTGGTGCACCCCCCATATGGGCCGGCCTAAGGAGGAGAAGGAAAGGGGAGAAGGGAAAAGGTAAGTGTGGATTAGGATTCCCACTTCCTTCCCTCTCCCCCTCTCTTTCCTTCCCCCTCCGACAAACATGGCAGGGGGGCGCGGCCAAGGGCAGGAGCCCAAGTAGGATTCGGACCTACTTGGGGCGCCCCTTGGCCTCTCCCCTCTCCCTCCCATCTATATATATGAGGAGGGGGGCGCCTAGCACACCCCAGACAATTGCCTAGCCGTGTGCGGCGCCCCCCTCCACCGTTTACACCGCCGGTCATATATTCGTAGTGCTTAGGCGAAGCCCTGCGGAGATCACTTCACCATCACCATCACCACGCCGTCGTGCTGACGGAACTCATCTACTACCTCGACGTCTTGCTGGATCAAGAAGGCGAGGGACGTCACCGAGTTGAACGTGTGCAGAACGCGGAGGTGTCGTGCGTTCAGTTGATCGGTTGAAGCGCGAAGAAGTTCGACTACATCAACCGCGTTATGAAACGCTTCCACTTAAGGTCTACGAGGGTACATAGACACACTCTCCCCCTCGTTGCTATGCATCTCCATGGATAGATCACTGCGTGTGCGTAGAATTTTTTTTGTTTTCCATGCAACGTTTCCCAACAGAAATGACATCCTGTTCATCGGGAGGGGTGTGGCGTACCGCAAAATGGAGGAAACGGACTTGTGTTGGAGCGCTACGATCGAAACAGGGGTCCTGTTCATCGGAAGGGGTGTGGCGTACCGCAAAACGGAGGAAACGGACTTGTGTTAGAGCGCTACGGTCGAAACGGGGGTCCTGTTCATCGGAGGGGTGTGGCGTACCGCAAACTGGGACTCCACGGGGCTACTGTTCACCCACCGTCGACTTTGCTTCAGACTCCACCTGCACTGTTCATCCACCGCATCTTCCTCCTGCCTCCACCAGCTACTGTTTATCCACGGGACACTGTTCATCGAGCCATCCACCGGCTACTGTTCAACCAGCCCTCCACGGGGTCCTGTTCATCCACCCCCAACCAGCTCGGCTATGGCGGCCTCCTCTCGGGGTCCTGTTCATCCAACGGCAACGACCTATATACCACCACGGGGTCCTGTTCATCCAACCCCCACCGGGAACTGTTCAACCAACCCCAACCACGTACGTCTCGACTCGTTCAACCATAACCCCCACGTTCACTGTTCATGAGGCAGCAGGTTCGATCGGCTTCAGTAAGCAGCAGCAGCGATCGATCGCTCGGTTTCAGTTAGCAGCAGTAGCGAAAGAATCGCTCGGGTTCAGTTAACAGCCAAGGGATCGATCGCTCGGGTTCCGTAACGTAGCTAGTGCAATCGCTCGGGTTCAATAAGCGAACGCCTCGCTCGGGTTCAGTTAGAGCCCAACGCCTCGCACACACGCGCGTACGTGTACGAGAGAAACACGCAATCCCTCCGTGCATCACTCGGCCCCGACTACCCACCGTAACCGGGAACTCCCCGAAATTTTCCTCGCCCTCGCTTCTACCATGATTTTTTCTGTCATGGACGGCCCAAAGAATGTCATGCAGGTGCGTCTCCGGCCCGCCCAGGACGAAAAGCCCATTTTCTGTCATGATTTTTTGTCATAGAAATAGGAGCCCACCACATCTATGATGATACCGGGTTTTGTCACAATTATCGTCATAGAAGTGTCATAAGCATGACAGAAAAAAATTCGTTCGGCCCAAAATGTCACGGATGTGTCTTTTTTTGGTAGTATGCGCTCGTACAGATGCAGCATAGGCTCCATCTCGTCCGCCTCCGGCAACCTCCATCCTCGCTTCGGAATTAGCCCGTCGGTGACGAGTTCCAGCACATGCTCTTTGGTAACTCACGATGGGATCCAATCCCCTTGGATCTGGTCGGGCGGAGGGCAGGCGCTCAACGACGTATCCTTCCGCGATTTCTTCACCCGCTCGAGCTTCGTCGTTGTCTCCTTCCCCATCTGCTCCGAGCGCTCTGGCGTTAAGTAGAGGTGCGAGTGGCAAGTCCGTCGAAACGGGTGAATTTTACCCTAGCCCTCCACCATTTTATACCTCGGGTAAATCCGCCTCGCAGATCGACAGTCGTCGATCTCCGGATCCAACGGCGCCCGCGGTGCTCGCTATGCAGAGGAAGTGGGGCATGTGGCGGATTTTTTGGGCGGAAATCGAGGCGACGTGTCCCCATTTTCCCAACTAATCACGACGCAACTGCTCACGCACGTGCGCAAGATTTCAAATCGCGGAATTTCCGCCGCAGATCGATCCGATTGATCCCCCCGGATATCTGTCCTATGAATCGCTTTCGGTCCGCCAAGCGCCTTCGAAAGATCTCCGTCCACCCTGGCACACAATAAAATCTGATTGAAGCAAACTTCAGGACCGCAATGGGATGAGCTCAACGCTCCTCTACGGATTAGCTTGGCCCTTCTTCTAGGCTCCAAGGAGTGAGTCTCATAAACTTGGGCTCGGAGATGACCTGTGTTGGCGTTCCTCCGAGATAATAAGTGGCATCTCTCCAGAGAATCAGCCCACGGCCGGCATCACCACTCTAGTTTCATGGCACGTCCGCATTCAGACCGCTAGTCTATCTCTTCCAAGAGACATACAAGTGCCACCAAGTTTTACCCAGCTGTCAACATAGCCCGATCAGTCGGGAAACACATAGTCCAAAATCTGTTGTGGTTTCTCTCAGGTCACGATTGGCTAACACTTGGCGATGGATTTAGAGCGGCAGCACTCGGCCGGAGACAAGGATTCAGCTAATTCATCCTACGAAACCTCAACCGATTCGGGGGCTAACGATGGGGACACCTACTCATGGTAGGGTCAAGGACATGATATCCTGGACCCACCTAGGGCCCCACATCATCAACAAAAGGTTCCTGAACCATAGGTGCATTCGGATGGCACCTTTGAACATTCACTCGGATGTAATCCATCCACTCGAATGGAGGCAGCTCACTCGGATGCTTTACTGCCAGTCGGGCATGCTCGCCAGCATTCGGACACAGGAGGCGAAAGGGTCGCGCAGGATCTAAAACGTTCGAGGAGCACAACGCGAGACTTAAAAGTGTAGTTATTACATCAGTTACCAGTAACACATGTAATTAACTCCCTCCTTCAGCTCCCACGTAGTCATAATGAGGGGCGGCACACTCTATATAAGCCGACCCCTAGCTCCGAGACAAGGGTTCACAACCCTCTGTAATCCGGACACCAGAGAAAGACAACCTCAAGGGCATAAGGCGTAGGGCTTTTGCCTCTCCGCGAGAGGCCTGAACTCGTAAAATCCGAGTGACACACCTATGCTGTAGCTAGGATCAATCCTTATTCGTACCTCTAGTATTCATTGTCAGGTTCGTTGCCTCGGCAGATAGTCCCACGTTGAATGACAAAACGCGTTCGGAAAAAACATATGTGGACAGTTTAAGAATCCGTGTTGAAAATGCCCTAATATCCAACTACCTCGACCACAAACCATCTTCCATTCGACTCTTCCTTTCCTTGCAACCAATCCCACTACGTAGCTAATCATCAGTTGACGGGGAGGCTTTCAATTCACAAACAGCAGTGACATTTCTATTTCTAGTGGCCAGGAACGGAGGCGAAGTGTGGAACCATCCGTACGCTGCCAACGGCTACTCGAAGCAGCTACCGTGTAAAGCCCGGCCCGTGCGCGCATGCGTCGCACCACCCGTAAACGGCGCATCACACGTGTCCCGCCACTCCCTCCCTCCCGCACACCTATATATTTATCCCACTACACTCCACTTCACCACCTCATCCATCCAGAAATCATCACATTCCATTCGATTCTCCCCTAATCCTCATCTCTCGACCTCGACCAAGAAGAAGCTAGCAGTAGCAAATTGGGAATGGCGGGCGTGGGTCGTAACATGGTGGCGCCGCTGCTGGTGCTGAACCTCATCATGTACATCATCGTCATCGGTTTCGCGAGCTGGGACTCAACCACTTCATCAACAGCCTCACCAACCGCCCAGGCGTCGGCGGCAACGGCGCCACCTTCTACTTCCTCGTCTTGGCCATCCTCGCCGGCGTCGTCGGCGCTGCATCCAAGCTCGCCGGCGTGCACCACGTCCGCACCTGGCGCGGGGACAGCCTCGACACGAGTGCCTCGTCGGCGCTGGTGGCGTGGGCCATCACGGCGCTGGCGTTCGGGCTGGCGTGCAAGGAGATTCATATCGGTGGGTACCGTGGGTGGCGGCTCAGGGTGCTGGAGGCGTTCGTGATTATCCTCATGTTCACGCAGCTGCTATACGTGCTCGCGCTGCACTCTGGCCTCTTCGGGAACCAGTTTGGGAACCATGCTGGTGGCTATCCGGCGGAGCACGCTTACGGCGCGGGCGTCGGCGACCCGCATAACAAGGGCTTGGGCACCGGCGGCGTCGCCATGGTGTGAATAGGATAGGTCCGTCGTCTATCTCGGCGTGGTTGCCTTGCTCTGGATAGGTCCGTCGTCTATCTTAGGGCAGTGCGTTCGGTTTGGATAAGTACATGTGGATGTGCAGTGCAGTTTGGATGCATACACGTATGGATGTGCGTGTCAGTGTCAGGTTTCAGGGCATGTACATTGATGATATAGGGATATAAATGCTCATAAAAATAAGTAGTGTGAGGTAACTATATTATATTAATTTTTCTCCTCAACACAAGCTACTACTATTGGGCTTCATCAAACAAAGAAAATAAAAATTTTAACATAAAGAAATAGAAAATAAAAACTTTAATACGTATGCATCTCTATTCTTCGCTTCAACTTTTTCAGTTTTTTACATCGGACCATACTTTTTCTCCTCAAGCATCAGCCTCTTGCAGAGGGTCTCGCTTCACTATCCAAACCTACCTCTCATGACATCCTAGAAAATAAAAACTTTAACATCAAGGATTAGAAAATAAATTTTTTTAATACATATGCATCTCTACTCCTCACTTCAACTTTTTCAGTTTTTTACATCGGACCATATTTTTTCTCCTCAAGCATCAGCCTCTTACAGAGGGTCCCGCTTTCCTATCCAAGCCTACCTCTCATGACATCCTCTCCACAAAAGGGTCCCGCTTCCCTATCCAAACCTACCTCTCATGACATCTGATTCTACATGACACACGGAGCATCACCATAAGGCTATATATTGGCCATTCCCTCATAGGATTCTGAAACTTGCCTACACCAATCACGATGATGCACATTTTGATTACTTTCTATTAGAAGATGCACCAAAAAGCCGTTGTTGTTATTTTGGCTTTCAATTTCACTTGCAGGATTTAATATATATCTTCTGCTTTCCTAAACACTAACTTCAATTTTTGCATTCTCGGAATCAGAACAGAAGAGGCAAGTAATAGGCGGGGGCATCTTATAAAAGAAACCAAAAGGGATGTGACTGACTCAAACCCGCCTTCAGAAGAGAGAACACGCCCGAGGGTAGTACTGGAATACGAAAACCAAGAAGCGAAGCGTAAACCCTGATCTGCAGTCTCTTTCAAACACTCTACTTCCACAAAACAGCTATTCTACTAGTATGTGCTTTGCTTGCACCCATGTGTTCGTTATCTCACTAGTACAATACTTGTATATTGTATGTGAAAACATGGATCGTTACATTTGTATACACATGCACAATACACACTACAGACGATGTAGAAAAACAAGCATGTTTATTGAGATTACCGCTCGATACATGATTGTTCAGCTTGCATAGCTCTTGCAGGAGAACCATCCACGAGGTTTATGTCTCAGTGCAGCAACACAGCGGAGCAGGATTTGACTCCTTGCAAAAGGAAGTGAAGTGTTTCATGCCCATGCCAACGCATATACCTTTGCATCCGGTGTAATCGTTAACACATGGATCTAGACTCTCGCACAACGTTGGATGACCAGCAGATTCTACAAAGTACAACATGTATGCACATGTATCGAACATTATACACTTTTTTATAGGTTTATTAAACTTAAACATTTGGAAAATCCATATCGTAATAGGGAGATGTCTTCCATACCAGTGCTTGCATGACAAGATGGCAAGGTAAACATCATAGCAAGCCCCACCAACACAACAACCATCCGGCACATGATCATTGACCGGGTTGTATTGCTCTTGGCGATTGCCATGAAAACAGAAAGTAGTATTTATATTATATCTCCCTTCCTTCTTTTGTTCCTCTGTCTTCGGTGCCCATAAAATCCTCCGTTTGCTACTATTTATAGGTCTGTGCAATAACATCTTAGCTAGTAATGATGTCGAATCCATGTATTCTCCTAAACTATTGTTGTCATATCTTACTAATTCTACATAAATGTTGTTCGCTCTTTTATATAAATGGTATTCATTCCAAATATTAGGCACTGACATTTGCATTTATATTCTTTCATGCGAATGTCACAATATTATTAGAAATATCATATATTTTGTGTGATCAAATAAATGCCACACATCTGCTTTGTCTTCCGCATTTTTTTATGTTTCTTTTATGCTTTATAAGTTTTCTTATTTTATTGCCGTTGGTGCTAACATAGAGAAGTAGCCTTAGGCATCATCTGAATTTTGCATCTAGACCTCCCATAGTGGGGTATTATAACGCAGCCTTAGGCAATGCTAACTAAGGCATATTGATGACATGACATTGCATTAAATAAGTAAAGAGATGGTATTACTTATCATATTGTATCATAATAAATGAGGTGATAGTATGATTCATGCAAAGTAATAAATGTGGTTATCTAAAATACCAATCTATCATACTATGCACTATGTATCATCTAATATAGCTTGAAGGCCTGCGAGTGCACATGGCTAGTTAACAAGCACAATTTGCATGAAGTATTGTAAACTAGTCTATGTATCAAAACAAGGGAGACAAAGGATGGCTACTACCAGTCCTGCAACTACGTTGTCACGTATGTAGCTAAGCTTGCACCAAAACTGTAGTTTGAAAATACTTTATTCCGTCGGTTGCTAGGACTGCGGTAAATAAGGGATTTAACTAAGTTCATAGTTAATTAAATACTAAGGCCTCCCACAATGCACTGTCTCTTAACATGTTATCGTAGAAGGTCAAAAAACTTAAGAGACAACTACCTCAATGCATTGTTTCTTAGGGGTTGTATCTAAATTTAATAATCTGGGGCTCATGCTTACATGTGAATGGTCTAGCATATTTTTATCATATCGCTACATGGAAAGGGTGTATGTTAGCTAAGCTACAATCTCCACCTCTTTCTTCATTTACTATTATGACACATCAACAAAATACTTGTGAAACCGTGCTAAGAAACCTGCATTGGAAGAGCCCTAAGACTGGTCACAATGAGAGTATCATAGGTAGTATAATGCATGCCAACTAGGCATTTCTGCTGAGGTGGCACACAATTAAATAGCGAAAGAGAGGAATAATTATCATGATATGATACCATATCATATTAAATGATAACGTATTAGTATCTGCCATGCATGACAATAAATGAGGTCACTGTGATTCCAAGCTATGATACTATGCACTGTGGAGGTAGTATCATTCATTAGTATAATAATATGTATGATACTAGTATATTATACTTTCCCTTATGACCAGCCTAAGACTAAGTGGAAGTTGCTTTGGAGGTTTAATGCAATGTTTACTTTAGCAAATGTGGTGTCTAGGTATTGTACCCATAATACTAACTGGGTGATCGACATTAATCTACTACACGGGGGTGGTCCCTCAAATAAAATTGCCTCCTAATTGCCCTTGGAACAAGCTCAATTGTCCATCAATATGAAAGTAACTATGGAGGTTTAGTGGAGTTGAAGATTCCATTGAAGGTTAAAATCTTCATGTGGTATCTTCGGAGGAGAGTTTTGCAACCAAACACAACCTCGCCCGTCATAGTTGTCAAGGAAGTAAGAAGTGTAGCTTTTGTACTAACAATGAGACAATCAAACACCTCTTTTTTCAGTGCAAGTTTGCGCGCTCTACGTGGTCAGTCATCCAAATAGCGTCCAATTTTGTATCCACCCACAAGTGTTGCCAATTGTTTTGGTCATTGGTTGGACGGTGTTCCAAATAGGTTCAGAAAGCTTATAAAGGTGGGAGCATATGCCTTATTATGATAGCTTTGGCTATGTAGAATTGATTTGGTTTTAGTGGCAGAAAATCCTTCGTAGGTCATTTTTAGTTGTACACACTCTCTTTGTATGTGGTCTACACTACACCAAACAGAGTACCAACCGCTGTTCAGGGCGGTGTGTATGTGGTTGGAGCGGGTGGCCACGGAGATTTTTACCTAAGATAGGTGGCAACAATAATATCCGGATCGCCCCACCACCTCCTTTGATATAGGCATAGTGTCAGTCCTAAATGACTCTACTATTGTCGATGTGTTGGTTTTTTATTTTCTTTTTCTCAGATTGTTGGTTGATACGTCTCCAACGTATCTATAATTTTTGATTGTTTCATGCTATTATATTATCAATATTGGATGCTTTATATGATATTTTATATCATTTTTTGAGATTAACCTATTAACCCAGTGCCCAGTGCCAGTTCCTGTTTTTTCCTTGTTTTTGGCTTTTCAGAAAATCAGTACCAAACGAAGTCCAAACAAGATGAAACTTTACGGTGATTTTTTCTGGACCAGAAGGGACCCTAGAAGGTTCTTGAGGAGGCCAGAAGAGATACGAGAGAGCCACGAGCTCACAGGGCGCGCCCCTGAGCTCATGGGCCCCACACAGCTCCGTTTGGCCTAATCTCAACTCTATAAATTAACATATATTCCCAAAACAGCAGAGAGCTACCCGAAACACTTTTTTCCGCCGCCGCAAGCCTCTGTTCTTCCATGATGCCATCTGGAGGCCTTTTCTGGTACTCTTTCGGAGGGGAATCGATAACGAAGGGCTTCTACATCATCCTTGCTGCGTTCCGATGATGCGTGAGTAGTTCACCACATACCTACGGGTTCATAGCTAGTATCTAGATGGCTTCTTCTCTCTCTTTTATCTTCAATACAATGTTCTCCTCGATCTTCCTGGAGATCTATCTGATGTAATCTCCTTTTGCGGTGTGTTTGTTGGGATCTGATGAATTATGGGTTTATGATCAGGTTATTAATTGAAAGTAATTGAGTCTTTTCTGAACTTTATTATGCATGATTGTTATAGCTTTAAATTTCTCTCCGATCTATCCATTTGGTTTGGCCAACTATATTTATTTATCTTCATTGGGAGAGGTGCTTTGTGGTGGGTTCAATCTTGCGGTGTCCTCACCCAGTGCCAGAAGGGGAGCGAGGCATGTATTGTATTGTTGCCATTAAGGATAAAACGACGGGGTTTAATCATATTGCTTGAGTTTACTTTGTCTACATTATGTCATCTTGCTTAAGACGTTACACTGTTTGTTATGAACTTAATACCATAGATGCATTCTGGATAGCGGTTGATTGGTGGAGTAATAGTAGTAGATGCAGGTAGGAGTCGGTCTACTTGTCACGGATGTGATGCCTATATACATGATCATTGCCACGAATACGTCATAACTATGTGTTTCTCTATCAATTGTCCAATAGTAATTTGTCTACCCACTGTATGCTATTGTTTCGAGAGAGAAGCTTCTAGAGAAAACTATGGCCCCGAGGTCTACATTAATCATATTAGTAAAACCAAAAATGCCTTGCTGCAATTATTTTACTTTTCTTTTGTTTTGCAATTTACCTATCTATCCATACAAGATTTAATCCTTGCAAGTAACGAGTTCAAGGGAATTGACGACCCTCTTGCCCGTGTTGGGTGCGAGTATTTGCTTTTGTGTGTGCTGGTGCTGTTCACTGGGGTTTGGTTGGTGCTCCTATTGGTTCGATAACCTTGGTTCTCACTGAGGGAAATACTTATCTCTACTGTACTGCTTCACCCTTTCTCTTCAGGGAAAATCCCAACGCAACTCACAAGTAGCATTAGTGTCTGGCTATGTGCATTCTAGTTATGTAGAGGTCAGGTGTTGTTCATCATGCTTTTCTCTCCTGTTGATGCCCACAAACAGTGATATGATGGTGCATCCCCTTGTTCCTTCATGGTTTGAACTTGCAAGTCTCCATAGATGATGAGCGTGTTGCAGCCATCACTGAGTCACATCGATGATGAGGATTATCAATGACATCACCTCCTAAAGCTTCACTCTCTTGTCTTCCAACATAAAAATCCCTTCTCCTTCTCTGGATGAAGCAGCCATTAAGTGCTCGATTTAGAATTTGATCTAGTAGGAATGAGAAACAAAAAGGAATGGAGAGAGAAGAGCATATGCGGTTTGGAGAGGATAAGAAAGCAACATGTGGTGGGCAAGAAATCACCACATTTCTAATGTCCCACATCTCAAATACTATTTTTATTGTATACAAAACAACAATTGTAATCTTGGAAAAAGTTTAGTATGTATACTAATGCCAGCTCAAAATGGAAACACAGAGCAATTCAAATTTATGAAAAAAATGAAAATCTTCAGTTCTACATGTCGTGCAGAGAAAATTCACCGCTTTATCTACAAAAAAGACAATTATATTATTCTGGTCATTATCAAGTCTAAATCCAAAAAAGTGTAATGCATTTTTTCCTCTTGTAAAAAAAGAAAAGTGAATAAGAATGATGAATGATTTCAACTAGGTAAGTGAGTTTGTGTGTTACTTACAAATAAAAATAACACCTTTTGAAAGCCTGATTCACATATTTGGTTGGCATAGTAGTTCGGTTTCATTCGTGGGAGCTTGACTGGATAGCGAGTACTAGAATAAAATATCAAAGGGGAGCTAACTTGTACATGATGGAATTACAACAAGATTCTTTCTTTTTTGGGGTTTGTTCAAAGACATGATTTGGGATGCAGTGGCTGCCAAAGATTCTTAGATACAATAAAAAGGCACAAAACATGTAAACTTTGGAAGTTCAAATTCGATAAATTGGAGGCTTCGAAGAAAATTTGAGAACCAAGAAGAGACACCTAAATGTTTGTATAGTTTTTTTCATGTGTTTTAATATTTTAAAAAATGAACGAAGAAGATCAAATTAAAATAGCAAAGTAGTTTGATGTTTATAAAAAACGATTGTTCCAATTTCTAAAAATAAAACCAAGAAGTTCAATTTGAAATAACAGAGTTGTTCCATGTTTATAAAAAATGAGATTCCTTTCCATTTCTAAAAATAAAACCAGGCATTTCAAATTAAATTAACAAAGCAATTCGATGTTTACAATAATCAAATTATTTTTCCTTTGTATAAAAATAAAACAAAGAAGTTCAAATTTAAATAACACACCAGTTTGATGTTTATAAAAAATTCAGGTTTTTCCCATTTCTCAACTTGAACCAAGAAATTCGAATTAAAACAATATAATAGTTTGATGTTTATGAAAAACTTCATGTTTTTTCAATTTTCTAAAAATAAAACTAAATTTTTTGAATTAAACTAATAGAATAATTAAAAGTTTATAAAAATAAGTTTTCAAAATTCTAAAAATAAACAGAGAAGTTCAAGTTACAATATCAGTGCAGTACGATATTATGAAGAAAAAACAAATTTTCCCATTGATAAAAATTATACGGTCGAGGAGTTAACAACAAAATATGGGAGTTTACTTCAATGGTCCAACTGCTAGCAGTTCAACTAATACACGGGGTGCATTTCAAGATGCGCAAAAAAGGAAAAAAAATAAGGACAAAAGGATTTTTAGCTAGTATTTTTTACCTCCTCATCCCGTGTTGGTTCAAAAATTCTTGTCGGAGAGGTCCACTATTCGTTTACATGTCCAAAAGAAAAAGAAAAAAAATCAATATTGACGTTGTTTTGGCATTTTAAAGCTGCTTTTAAAACTTGACAAATTAAAAAATATACATGAAAATGTTTATCCTATTCAAAGCTTTCCAACGGTATATCATATGTATTATTTCGTTAAACGGTTAAAAAGTTTTGTGTATATCATTCATAACAAGTTTCACCCTATTAAAACCAATCAAAAACCATTGTGAATTTGAAAAAAATGTTCAACACGGAAAACTTGCACCTTTCAACTGCTTTTTAACGATGTATCATTTGCTAAATTTTGACAGATTTCTAAGGAGCATTACGACCAAAAACATCACAGAAAATAGAGTGAAGTTCAAACAGAGGCGCACCCGTAGTTCAATGTCTACAGAGAGTGTGTTTCGAACACTCGATTTCTTTGACGAAGCAACACACACATATCTCACTAATTTTCAAATTACATTAACTAGGAATTAGAGACATTGTAACGTAAAAGCTCAATTTAAACGTATATCTTTCGAGTGTAGTAAAAGTTCAATTTAAACGTATAGCTTTCAATTTTCAAACTACACGCAAGTTATACATGAAAAAGTTCACATTTTAGATAGCTTCCCAGTGGTATATCATTAGCCCCATTTCGATGAACTTTTTAAAAAATTGCTCCTTCAAAATTAACTTTCCCATATTCAAAATTCAATTTAAACGTAAGGAATTTGGAGGAAATATGTGTACCCAAATGGTTCACATTTGCACCACCTTTCCAGCGCCGTATCATTTACCACATTCCAACAAACCGTTTAGAAATGGACACAAAAATACTATCTCATTCAAACTTCGATGTTTTTGAAATTACATTCAACTTTTTTGGAATTGGAACTTCTACAAGAGAAACGAGGGCATTCGTAGCACTTTCTAACGACATACCATTCCAGTGTTCCGATAAACCATTTGGAAATTGGTCAAAAAATTCTATGTCACTCTTTCGGTTTGAAAAATTCTGTAATTTGTAAAATTCTTCTTAAAAATGGAAATTTTCAAAAACTTTCTACATCAATATGAGCGCATTAGCAGCAGCTTTTGAACACCACTTCATTTATCTTATTTCAATAAACTGTTAAAAATGAGGTGAAATCAATATATGATTCACGTTGTTTTCTATGAGAAAATGTAGTTTTCGATAGTGATGTTAAACCGTAATGATTTTGAAAAAAAATGTTCAACATAGATTATGATCGCCATGTCCATAGCCTTCCAACGGAATATTGCAAGTCCCATTTGGATAGTGCATGGAAGTTCATACTGTCGACAGGATGCAGTTCAACTACTTGTTGCAGAATAGTGATGTCTACTACGCAACCTTCTTCTTGTAGACTCGTGTTGGGCCTCCAAGCGCAGAGTTTTGTAGGACAGTAGCAAATTTCCCTCAAGTGGATGACCTAAGGTTTATCAATCCGTGGGAGGCGTAGGATGAAGATGGTCTCTCTCAAACAACCCTGCAACCAAATAACAAAGAGTCTCTTGTGTCTCCAACACACCCAATACAATGGTAAATTACATAGGTGGACTAGTTCGGCAAAAAGATGGTGATACAAGCGTAATATGGATGGTAGATATAGGTTTTTGTAATCTGAAAATATAAAAATAGCTAGGTAACTAGTAACAAAAGTGAGCAAAAATGGTATTGCAATGCTTGGAAACAAGGCCTAGGGTTCATACTTTCACTAGTGCAAGTTCTCTCAACAATGATAACAAAATTAGATCATATAACAATCCCTCAACGTGCAACAAAGAATCACTCCAAAGTTTCTATCGGAGAACCTAGGACGAAAACGTGCATCAACCCCTATGCATAGATTACCCCAATGTCACCTCGGGAATCCGCGAGTTGAGTGCCACAACATATATCAAGTGAATCAATAGAACATCCCATTGTCACCACAGATATCCCATCGCAAGACATACATCAAGTGTTCTCAAATCCAATACTCAATCCAACATAACGAAACCTCAAAGAGCAAGACTCAATTCAACACAAGAAGGTAGAGGGGGAGAAACATCATAAGATCCAACTATAATAGCAAAGCTCGCGGTACATCAAGATCGTGCCAAATCAAGAACACGAGAGAGAGATCAAACACATAGCTACTGGTACATACCCTCAGCCCTGAGGGTGAAATACTCCCTCCTCGTCATGGAGACCGCCGGGATGATGAAGATGGCCACCGGTGATGATTTCCCCCTCCGGCAGGGTGCCGGAACGGGCTCCCGATTGGTTTTTCGTGGCTATAGAGGCTTGCAGCGGCGGAACTCTCGATCTAGGTTTATTTCTGGGGGGTTTTGTATTTATAGGAATTTTTGGCGTCGAGAACAAATCAGGGGGGGTCCACGAGAAGCCCACAAGATCGCAGGGCGCCCCCAGGGGGTAGGGCGTGCCCTCCACCCTTGTGGAGGCCTCGTGGCTCTTCTGGCCCAACTCTTTTGCTTCGGGGGCTTCTTCTGGTCCATAAAAAATCATCGTAAATTTTCAGCTCATTTGGACTCCGTTTGATATTCCTTTTCTGCGAAACTCAAAAACAAGGAAAAAACAGAAATTAGCACTGGGCTCTAGATTAATAGGTTAGTCCTAAAAATCATATAAAATAGCATATAAATGCATATAAAACATCCAAGATGGATAATATAATAGCATGGAATAATAAAAAATTATAGATACGTTGGAGACGTATCAAGCATCCCCAAGCTTAATTCCTACTCGTCCTCGAGTAGGTAAATGATAAAAATAGGATTTTTGATGTGGAATGCTAGCAAGTGCACAAGTTTGATCAATGATAATTTTAATCACTTTTTCTAGCATCATTATATATCATAAACAGTAGCTCATCTCATAAAACTTCTCATGATCAAGTAGCAAACTATTCACATGTTAAAGCATACATCATAAACTTTCTTGAAAACTAACAAACTAGGTTCTCAGTCATCAAACAATTACAATTCATCTTATTTTCAGGAAGGGTCTATGTAAGAGCTTTGATTTAGCAAATCCCATATACTCAACTATCATTTAGTCTTCCATGATTGCTACCACTCAAAGCATATTTTTAGAACAAATAGCATCCATTGAACACAGAGAAAGATAGGGGCTTAATGTTTCGCCTCCCAACTTATTTATCATATAGATAAGTGTCAACAATAATAATTCATGATCAAATATATTTGAATGGCCATATATGCTTAGATCTTTCCCCACCACATGATGCTTGCCAACTAAAGAGTAGGTTGAAATGAGAAGGAATACTACTGACTCTTGCATAAAAGTAAAAGATAGGCCCTTCGCAGAGGGAAGCAGGGATTTGCAGAGGTGCCAGAGCTCGAAGCTTTTAAAACAAAGATGAAAATAATTTTGAGAGGTATGCTTTCATTATCAACATAACAACCAAGAGTTCCCAATATCTTCCATACTAGATACATTATAGGCGGTTCCCAAACAGAAAGGTAAAGTTTTTACTCCCCCTCCACCAACAATCACACTCCACGGCTGATCCGAAACAACGGGTACCGTTCATACCAACAACAGTCCTGGGGGAGTTTTGTTTAATTACTTGCGATTTTGTTTTTGATCTTTTGATCATAGGGCTGGGCATCCCAATTACCAGCCACTCTGTCATGAATGATAAGTGAATAAACACTCATCGTGAGAATAACCCACCTAGCATGGAAGATACTGACAGCCCCTAGTCGCTACATGAGCGATTCGGGCATACAAAACAGATTATTATATGAAGGTTTAGAGTTTGGCACATGCAAATTTACTTGGAACGGCAGGTAAATACCGCATATAGGTAGATATGGTGGACACTCATGGAAGAAACTTGGTTCAAGGATTTTGGATGCATAAGCAGTAATCCCGCTTAGTACAGAAATTTTGGCTAGCAAAAGATTCTAAATAGCAAGCACCACATGTTGGAGGATCCATAACAATATAACTTCTATACAAATATACCCAAGCATAACTCATTATGTTATCTTCCTTGTCCAACTTCAACTAATTTAGCACCACTCAAACTAGTAGCTCTCTCTCTATCAGCTTGTACAATTTCAGCAGGGGTCAAAGGTACCAAAGTAATTTTCTGCCCTTGATGCACAAAAGTGTATTTATTACTTCTTCCATGGTGTGTAGCATCATTATCATGTTCCCAAGGCCGACCCAACAAAAGTGAACAAGCTTACATAGGTACGACATCACAATCAACAGAATCAGCATAGGCACCAATGGAAAAAGGAACTCTGCATGTTTGTGTTACCTTAGCTTTTCCGGAGTCATTTAACCACTGAATGTGGTATGGATGTGGATGCGGTCGTGGTCGTGTGGTCAAGCCAAGCTTCGTGACCAAATCAGAACTCACTAAATTTTTGCAGCTTCCTCCATCAATGATAACACGTGCTCGTCGGTTCTTGATGACGAAGAAAAATCTGGAACAAGTTGTGGCATTGTAGCTTCTCATGCTGCTGAATTTGTGTGCTCAGCACACGCTGAACAATGATGGGCATGTAGCCCAAAGTGTCGGCGCCCCCAAGGACATGACCCGCGTCATTCTCGGCGGCGGCAGCATCATCATCACCCGCATCATCCTCCACATCAGACGTACTGATGTAACCTCCATCTTCGGTTGCCACATATGCCCGCTGACTTGGGCAATCCTTCTGCACATGGCCACGTCCTTGGCAGCGGTGGCACTGAATGTTGGAAGTGCGTCCCGTCGAGGCGACAGATGAAGCACTACTGGCGGGAACCTGCAAAGAATTTGTACCTGAATATGTAGGACGTGCAGCAGGTGGTTTAGGTGCCGTAGTAACACCACTGGCTGAGGCAGAAGCTTGCTTGCCCGCTATTAGGGGCACTCGGAAAGAGGATGGCTTAGGCAGCCCCGACGGAGCCGTCGTGCGTGGCGTGTAGGAGGCGTGGACGTTGCTCCTGTGCCGCTGCTCACGTCCCTGCAATTCCTTCTCTGCAAGCATAGCAAACTGGAACAACTGGTTGACAGTATGAAATTCTTTATAATCAACAATGTCCTGAATATCACGCCTCAAACCCGAATAAAAACGACAAATGGAATCCTCAAGCCCCTCCACTATACCACAACGCATCAAACCCTTTTGAAGCTCAGCATAGTAATCTTGTACAGATTTTTCTCCTTGTTCTAAACACTGCAGCTTGTTACGCAAATCTCTATGATACGAAGGAGGAACAAAGCGATCACACATAGCTACCTTAAGTCGTTCCCATGTATCAGGTAAAGCACCCTTCCAGCTAGTCCATTCCACCAAATAATAGCAAAGTCCTTAAACTCACTAGTAGCTAGTCGAACTCTATGTTGCTCAGGAACAAGGTGGGAATTAAACTCCTGTTCTACCGTCATCTCCCAATCAAGGCAGCCCTCGGCATCATAACGACCCGAAAAAATTGGTACTGTTAACTTAATCTTAGCATAAGGATCATCAGGAGCATGATTATTATTACCTTGATGATGATGTTGGTTAACTGTACTACCCATACCTTGAGTGTTACGGCGAAGACGTTGGCGCAATCTTGCTTGTCGTGTAGCTGCTTGATCTATGTTTCCGTTAGCATCATACACCGTGTCTTCTGGCATTTGTCCACTGGTGTTGCTGCCGGACACGTCGTTGTTGTTGGTTGTTAAACAGGTTTCCAACTCGGTAACCCTGTCAGTTAACGTGGATATCCATTTGTCCAACCGTTCGATGCTGTTGCCGAGGTTGAGTTCAATGAGCGCATCAGTAACAGCCTTCTTGATTGCCTCGTTCATCCCGTCATGAACCTTCTCTACAGTAGCTTGTAGTTGCTTTTGGCTGACACATTCCTTGAAATCCTTGGGAGTGCTATCGCCGTTGTCGCCGGTACCTGCCATTGTAAACACAAAAATAGGAACACCAGTGAAGGTTATCCCTATCAACTACTATGCAAATGCAGTGGTGCCTCTCAACATAGCAAATGGAAGCGTCTTACCAAGCTCTTACAAGGTTCTTACTAGCAAAGCAAAGGATACCTGAAAGGAGTAGTCCGCGATTGCAAGGGTCAAGAACCTGTGCTGTCCAGAAGTAGTATGTGGAGCTAGGAAGGCAATATATGTGAGTGGAACACAATTCAAAATCAGATAGTAATGCTGAATAAATGTCCAAAAAGCTTGTCCTAGTTGCTGGCCTACTCGTGTTCTAAACCAAGTGTGATATGGATGACAAGGTAGAAAACAAGTATGAGGCAAATACAACAACGGACATGAACAAAGGTAAGGACAGTAACTCAACACAACACTCAAAGCGTAAAAACTCGTGCTCCTGCACTTTTTTTTATTGTTTTTTTGCACAAGCAGGAGAGGAAGGTTCAGCTCAATATGAGACAAAGCGGCCTGCAGAAAATCAGGACCGTGCTGAAACTATATCGCGCGAACAATCGATTTTCTTAGCAGAATTTTGCCAATCAAAATTCGCCAACCCGGCGAATCTGAACACCAACAGATGTGACCTTTTCTTTCCATTTTTTTTCTCTCAACTTTTTTCTTTCTCTTTTTCGCAATTCACTCTTTGCTTGATTCCGAGTCTGTAGGCAAAAGGTATGGCTGTTTCAAGGGAAGCGCTCCCAGGTATGTTTTGGTGGCGGCCGAATTAAAATCAATGGTGAGAAAACGGGGGTATGGTGGCAGCGGATTGTGGACTGGACTTATGTTGGTGTGTGGTGATCAAGGACGTGTATGTGATGGCAGTAGAACAGGGTGGCACCCTATGGAACAAGTTGGGTACAAAATTGTTGTTTTCTACAACTTGTCACCCACAAACTGATGGGCAAACTGAGGTGGTGAATCGCACTTTGGGCACCATGTTGAGGGCTGTTTTGAAGATGTGGGAAGAATGTTTGCCTCATGTGGAGTTTGCATACAACCGGGCAACACATTCTACCACCAAGGTAAATCCTTTTCAGGTAGTGTATGGTTTCAATCCCCGTGCTCCTATTGATATCTTGCCTTTACCTACAAGTGAGAGGATTCACAATGATGCCAAAGAACGTGCTGATTTTATCTTGAAAATGCATGCGACAACAAAGCACAATATTGAAAAAATGAATGAAAAGTATAGAATTGCTGGTAGTAAAGGTAGACAAGAAGTTAAACTAGAACTGGGTGATTTGATTTGGTTGCACTTGAGAAAGGATAGGTTTCCAGATTTAAGAAAGTCTAAGTTGGTGCCTAGAGCTGATGGTCCTTTCAAAATACTTGCCAAGATAAATGATAACGCATATAAACTTGAGTTGCCTCCTGAGTTTGGGGTTAGTCCCATCTTTAACATTTTAGATTTGAGGCCATATTTTGGAGAAGAGGATGAGTTTGAGTCGAGGACGACTCCGATTCAAGAGGGGGAGGATGATGAGGACATCACTCCTTCGGATACACACAAAACTCCACTGGATATACAAGGACCAATCACTAGAGCTCGAGCGCGACAATTGAATTTAGAGGTGAGCTCGTTCCTAAGCACTTCTTTATATGTTCCTCAGAATAGATTGCTACCTAATGATTATATTATGATTAGGAACCATGGAGAGCACCAGGAGATACTTGCAGAGGGGCTTGGAGGTGGAGAGGACCAGCAAGGGCGTCCAAGTCAAGGTGGAGGCCCAAACAAAGTTGACTTCGAATATGTTTCGGAGTCCAGGAGCAGTCTGCACTAAAACAGATGTGCAGGTCGCATACCGGCTTGGACGTTCTATATATGCACGGATAGCTGTGAAGATAACCTTTCCAATGGCGCTGGTCCCATGGTTAAATTCCTCCTGAGTCAACGGGAATCATCGAAACAAAAGACGTCCAGAATCTGTCTCGGTGCTGCGCCACTGTTTTAGGCCTTTGGGCCATGTATCCTTTTGAGCCCAATTAGGGGCGTGACCAGAGGGTCCTTGGTTAACCCTAGACCATATTTACAGCCGCCGGTGCTTAGGTTAGGGTTGGGTTTTGCTTAGATTATTCTGTCAAGAACAGATTCGCCGTTCATCGGTTTGTGAGGCCCCAACTTCGTGAGATTAATCATACATCTGCAATTTGGTTGCATGCTTTCTTGTTCTTGCTTGTGTTCTTCGATTCCCAGGCAAGGATTAGCCTTCTTGGCGAGGTCGACCGTGCATCGCCGGTCGATAACCACAGGAGACGTGGTGCTGCGATTGTGGGGTTCAGAACGTGCTGTTCGGGAGCCGGATCAAGTTGTGTCAAGTTTCCACCAAATCGAGAGTTATCAGAACCTTTCGGAAGATCAGGACACCCTTGTTCATATTAAACTTATTAAGAGGAATTGGCATGTAAGCCCGCAATGTGTCTTTTGTCACCATGAGGAGACAATAAAACATTTATTCTTCCAATGCAAATTGGCTCGTTCTATATGGTCAGTCATCCAAATAGCTTCTGGCTTGTATCCTCCCTGCAGTGTTGCTAATGTATTTGGCAACTGGTTACATGAGATTGATCACAGGTTTAGAACTCTTCTCAGGGTGGGAGCGCTTGCCATTATTTGGTCGCTTTGGCTATATAGAAATGATAAGGTTTTTAACGATAAAAGTACTTCTCTGTTGCAGGTTATCTACAGATGTACCGGGACTCTTCGTTTATGGTCCTCTCTACAACGCGTGGAGAATCGAGGCATGTTTAGGGAGGTGTGTACACGATTGGAGGCTACAGCGAGGGATACTTTTACCCAACATGAGTGTCAGCATGATCTAAGGATTGGCCCCCCTCCGCTTTAGGCGTTATACGGACTCTACATGTTTCGTTGTAATTCGCCTTTTTTTTATTTTGTGTGAGAGGATCTTATTTGGCTGTGTGCACCTTAGGTATGCAGAGGCCGGGTGTAATGCTTAAATCTTTTAAGTGATAAAGCCCCTTTTCGAAAAAAATACAGTACAGAACACGCTATAGTCTTTCCCTAATAATAAAGCACGGATTGACTCTGTGGGTTCACCGTCACAATACGCTTCTTCCCGTGAATTTACGCTTTCAGTTTCAAGCCGCTAAAATCGTACATATATCCAAGGTGGTACTAAAATAATGTGCGTGTCTGATTGTTCGTCCCTATGAAAACTAAAACTACGTGAGTGTGTTGCGGTCGTCCAGCGTCGCTTTCAGCCCGTCTTCCGCGATCATCCTACGATGTGGGCCAACGAAGGTACAATATGGCCCAACGAAGAACGGCCCAATGCAGTCCAGGGGAGGGGAAAAAATAATTGCCGGTTTGCTGATTCAAACTCGCGACCTCATACCTTACGACTAATGTCATGACCAACTGAGCTACCTCACGTTATGTTATGTAAGGAAAGCTTGACGCATCTATTAGTCCCATATCGCTTGCTTACATGCAATCCTATTAACTTATATACGTCTTTTATTTTTTCTGGGTATCAAGGAGCTGTCTCATGAATCAATAAGAAAGGAAATAAGCTGCCGTAGGAAGGAAGCAGAATTGAATTCTAAAAGGAGGAAGAAGGTTGTGATAGAGTAAATATTACTATAAGGAAGGAAAATGTGAGGAGGGGAGCAGAATCGAATCATGATGCTGATATTTAAGGAAGGCCAAAGGGAGGAAGAAGGCTGGCTGCCTGGATGTCCCGCCACGCCACTACATGGATGATTTTAAATGAGGATTATGGGCTCGCCTGTCAGGTGCATAATTTAAGCGGGGACGCGCACTCATCCATAAACCTGTGTCTGTGCTCCAGCACTTTGCATTTTGTTGGTGCCACATGCTCTTTTTTGGGGGGTATTTATTTGTCTTTCGAAAAATGCTAGCTTTGATCGATTTAGGTATGATTTACCTAGAGGAGGGTTGTACCCTGCACGAGGCAAATGAACGACAGAAATGAAAAATAGGAGGGCGCTAGAGCTGGATTGTTGGCGCTGGGGCATGCTTGAGTATAAAGGCATCCCAATCATGGGAATAGACCGGACCATATATACTAACTGAAGGTAATCAATCGTAAAGCCTGCATGTTATATCTTTGAGTATTCAGTGTTTGTATAAAGGCATGTTAATAATGTGCACGTGTGGACAATTGAGCATCTGCAAAAAAATCACCGTTATAATCACTATGCACTCAATGTCTCCTTTTTTCCTTTGGTAGTATTCTCATCAAAGATAAAAACAAATGGTGCATGTTTCGATACTAATATATTTATAGGTACATTTTTAAAATAAATTAATCCGCAAAATTACTGATATTAATACCTAACTAACAAGCATGTGCAAATAAAATATAGAATCTAAGTGTCACATGCACTGACACGAAGGCGCTTCGCGACCGAGTTCTTTGACCCGACCAACCCTGGTTCATGGTGACTAATGTTTACTATGCGAGTTTCTGAAGTTCACCATCTAATCCAAGCATCACAAAACAAAAGGTAAGCATTATTATTCAAAGGAATTAAGAATTAACCTGCTAAATTTATTAAAGGAATGAATAATTTTGAACTGACTAGCCACGCTCATATTGGGTTGAGTATATGTGGAGAAAAGAATCTCCCGTTGCAACGCATGGACATGTGTGCTAGTATTACTCATATAGTGTGGTGCGCTGCTGTCCGCCATAGAACGCGGCGTATAGGAACTCCCGGCGACAAATAGGTAGTCCCACCGTATACCTGTATATTCTATTTGCCGCTCCCAAGCGTCAGACGTTGTGGCTTCGCTAAATGCGGGGTATAGGCGGGCCGGCCTTTTTCTTTTGTTTTTTTTCTTTTTGGTTTTGTTCACCTTAATTTTTGCATTTATTTTATTTTTTACTTTCTTCATAAATGATTTTTTAAATGTTCAAGATTTCAAGTTAGTTCGAAATTTTTAAAAATCTTTTTTTATTTTTTGAAAAATTTGAGATTCCAAAATCTGCTCATGTTTTTAAACAATGTTTATTTCTTTTTTTAAAAAGTTCAAGATTCCAAAATTTTCACATGTCTTCAAAAATAATGTTCACTATATATGAAAAAAAAATCATCGTGTATAGAAAAATTGTTCAGTGGGCATTTGTAAACAAAAGTTCACCATATATTAAAAAAGTTTAGTGCATATTTTAAAATTCACGTTTAAAATAAAATTGCTCAGAAATTTGTATTTTATTGCTTTTGTTGCTACTCTCCGATCCATATTACTTATCGCTCAAACAAATGTATCTAGACGTATTTTGGTGCTAGATACATTCGTTTGAGCAACGAGTAATATGGATCGGAGGAAGTAGTTCTTAGCGTGTTGCGCTACCTTTTACTCCCCTAACACCATCAGCTCGAGTGTGGCTATTCCCACACGCTGGAATCCTAAAGGTCTCGTGCTCGATTCTCCCTCGCAGGGCCAATTTTTGTTTTTTTTTTACATTTCGAACTGGAATGGGCCAGCCCAGTCGGGTTGCTTTTGCGTGTCCAATAGGATCTGGAATACTGGTATTGCCCTTTTTAGGGTCTTCTAAAAAACACTCTTTTTAGGGGTAATACTAGTAAAGAGTATGCATATTTACCTAGGAGAGGACGCTAGCACTATATCTCGCTTATAGCGAGATGTATGCCAGGCTGACCTAAAGGTTTTTCCCCTTGGCCCATTTTTTGGTACACCGTTCGCTCAGGGTTTTTATCGTTCGTGTTTTGACAACTCGATGTAGACTTTAGGTGTTTTATTCATTCACCTGCAGGTTTTGCTCAATATAAGTTCGCTCATGCTCCAGTTTTCTCCATTTTTTCCTTTTCATTTTTTTTTGATTCTTATTTTTTTATCACCAGTTTTCTTGGTTTTTCTCTATTCTTTGATATAACTTCAGTTTTCTTTGTTTTTTCTCGGTTTTCATGGCCTTCTCTTTTCTTTCTTTTGTTCTTTGTTTTTTTGATTCTTGGGTTTTTTTATTTTTCTTTGTTTTTCATTGGTTTTCCTTGTTTCTTTCTTCTGTTTTCATTGATTTTCTTTGGTTTTCTTTATTTCCCTTTCTTTTTTATGAGTTTTATTTATTGTTTCACTGGGTTTTCTTTGGTTTTATAACCGTTTTGACTGAGTTATCTTCTCTATATGTTGTTTGGATTGTTTTCCTTGGTTTTCCATGTATGTTTTTCATCAACATTTGAAACATTTATTTTTATACATGTTAAACATTGTTAAAATACATAATTTTAGAAAATAAATGTTTTTATGTCTTAATTTTTTGTATACATCAAGAATATATTTTTTATACATGTTTAACATTTTTTCTAATACAATGATTAAAATTTCTTTCAAATGCATTTTTGATGTCTACTTTTTTCATATACATCTGAAACATTTAATTGATATACTATTCACGTTTCCCAAACACATGGTTAACATTTTTTATAATGGCACGTACAGTTTACTTAAGCGGGTGAACATTTTTAGGAAGTCACAAACATATTTTTTTTTCTATGCTACCAACTTTTTTCACATACATTGAAAGATTCATTTCACATACATTTATGCATTTTTTAAATACTTGATTATTTTTCTCATGCAGGAATGCCTTTGAGTCGGAGCTTTGTGCGTGCATGGAGGACTTGTCGATTGCAATTTAGAGAACAAAGCTTGCTATTCATGTGGAGATGGACTCTCTAGCAGTAGTTAAAATGATCAATGAGAAGAATATGGATAGATCCATCTTTGCTTCATTGGTGCGGGAGATCAAGCATCTCTTGAGTCTTCGGACAACCTTTGTTTCACATATTTCTCGTGGCCAGAACCTTATTAGTGATTTCTTGGCTAAATTTGCTAGAACAAAAAGTAGAACAATAGTTTGGTTAAACTCTGGCTTGTCAGAGGTACTTGATCTTTGTATTGCAGACTGTGGTGATTCTACCATTTGACTGATACATTTTTCAACTATAAAAAGTTCACATTAATTTTTTGAAACACGTGAACATTTTTAAAATGGCATAGAATATTTCTTATACATTTATAGAATTTATTTTATATACGTTTAGTTCTTTTAAAATAAATTATTAATTTTTTAAGTTCATATATATCTTTTGAAACATGTGAACATTTTTAAAGTGTCACCACATTTTTTAATATGCTATCATCTTTTTCAATTAAGCAAATAATTATTTACATTATTTTATCATTTTTAAAATTCACTATTTCATTTTTATTTCCTCTGGTTTTCTTGAATATATATATATATATATATATATATATATATACACACACACACACACACACACAATATTTTAGAAAATTATAATAAAGTAAAAAAATGAAAAAACAAACAAAGGAAAAAAATAGGAGAAAAGACGAGCATACCTCGTACCTTCCTGGGCTGGCCCATTTGCAACAGCTCGAGTCGAGCGATGTATAGCCCGCCTGGAGTTTGGGGCACATGCCCATGGTAGTTACCGTGTCTGCATGGGCCCTGGTCCGACCCATATATGTCTACTATATTTTATTTTTATTTTTTATTTTGAGAAGTATATGTCTACTATTCTTCCTCTTTTCTTGAGTTGGATATATGTCTACTATTCTGATTCTCTGCTCCAGTTTTAGATCAGTTCAAAACTGACTCGCATTTTGCTCCAATCCTAGTTTAGATTTCGAGATGAATAAATTGGCACAAATGGCATGAAAACAGGAGGTTTGGGGCAAATACAGTTTTGGACTGATTCCAGTTTATGAAAAAATGTATATAACATTACTAAACATGTGACTTTAATTACAAAAAAAGGTTGCATGGAGCTCTTGTCATCTACTTATCCTATCAAGACATTCGATGGAACAATTAGTTAGTCTACACGCATGCGTGTGTGGATAACAGGAATGTCATCTCACAGTTTGTCAAGATCTCGTGGATAGAATCAAATAATGGAATTTTTTAGGCTTCTGCTTGTGGTTCGTTGCTCATGATTATTTCGATCTAATTATGTTGTCGCATAACGTGTGCGTCTGCAGTGTACTTGGATTTCCTGAGTTGTCTTTTTTCCAGAGCTCACAAACGCATATGCACATCCACCCTTGTAAAAGTACACACACACATTCTATCCATATACTTCCGGGAGGATGAGCCAGCGAATCTTGAAATCGATGAAGTCACCACAGAGACCTCGTAGTTGACGGGCATGACATACCAGTAAAAAAATAGCGCTAGAAAGTATGGAATAACTCCAGAAAATGCGAGCACACATGCTAACTCTTGAACTTGAATCCGGGTTGGCAACTTCCACCACAAGGAATCTAGTGTCCAACATATCGTTATTTTTTTCTTTCAGAGTTATCCTGGTCTAGACTTGGTTCGTTTCACCTGCTATATACCTAAATTACATATTTTCCAAATACTAACATGATATAATTATACTCTTGCAAAGAATGAATTGGTATTCATCTTGTATTTTGCTATCTAATTGCGGAACTCAAATCAAATTGGTGTTCATATATGCAACATATATTGTTATACAAAACTGTTGTCAATTATAGCGAAGCTCTTTAATTTTGGACCAATCTCAATGTGTCAAACACACCACTTTGGCTTTTTATGCATTACATGCATAGAATTATTCAGCATTGCATAGTTCGAGCAAAGGAACCATTAACTTATGTTTCTATCCTATGCAGCAACATAGTGGAGGATGGGTCTCCTTACAAAAGGGACTGGCAAAAGGCATGCCTGTACCCGCACATATAGTTTTGCATCCAGCGTCATCACATGGATCTAGAGGCTTGCACTTCACCTCTACAAAATACAACATGTAAACAAGAAGAATTTTCTTATAGGTTTAATGAATTTAAAACATTTGGAAAATGCGTAAGAAACAGGGAGATATGTTACACACCATTGCTTGCATGGCACGATGGCAAGGTAGAACACATTATAGCAAGAACCAGGAAAGATACAACCAGTGGGTACATGATTGTCGGCCGTGTTGTACTGCTCTTGGCAAGTGCCATGGGAACAAAGAGATTACTTATATTCTATTCCTCCTTCCTTCTTTTGTAAATGTATGCTTGGTACCAATAAACTCCTTATTTGCTACTACTTATAGGGAGGCACAATAATATCTTACATTATGAGTTCGCATTCATGCATGTGCTTCTCCTATGACTATTGTTGCCATATCTTGATGATTCTACATAAATGTCATACACTCTCTTATATTAATGATATTGCTTCACATTTATTTATGTGGTAATGCAAGTCTTTATAGAGTCGCAATTAAAAAATTAGGCAATGACCTTGCATTTATATCTATCATGCATGGTATTAATGTCACAACATTATAAAAAAAATAGTATAGATCTTGTTTGGCTAAATAAATGTCGCACGTGTACTTTTGTACTCTCTAACACACTGTTATTGCATAGCAGTTATGGGCAATTGATCATCGTTAAGATAGATCAACCTTGTGTAGGATGTACATATTCCGGTCTGGAAAGCTTTACTTGCACAGATGGTTTCAGCATTTCAGCATTTCACCATACACGTTTGCATGATTCGCTTGGTAAGTTTATAATTATTGTAGAACGCATGAGCCCGTTAATTAATATAGATCATGACATCTTGATTCAACTATTACAAGGTCTAATTGTACAGAATAATTCACATCAGTTGAATGGTGTATGAACAATTTTTTTCTATCTTGCTTCATGCTTCTGCAATCGGCCAATGTTCTTAGCACACAATTTATTTTACCATATATCTAGTAGTTTAGAAGTTAATGTGCCTCCTCACTTACTTATCAAATAATGCATGTTGGCCATCATCGTCATATTACTTGCTCGGGGTGTTAAGTATAAAATTCGTTAAATTAAACAATAGAAGAAGAAGAAAAAAGGAAAAGAAAAGAAAAAAGGAAAAGGAAAGCACCAGCAACCAAGGTCATTCATTTAGCAAAAGGAAAGCACCAGCACCCAAGTTCATCATGGACGATATGCAGAGCATGAAGGGCTTCCTCCTACTCCTTGCCGGTCTGGAAAGCTTTACTTGCCCAGATGGTTCGTGCCTGCGTGGATGAAGCAGGTCCAGGACAGACGCATTTGCTGTATACTCGCTTGGGTCGAGTCGTGAAGCAGCCGAAGGAGCAAAAACAGAAACGATGACTGGCCTCCCTTATCCAGGCTCCTTACAGAAGTACGAGATGTACCGATCCATCGATTTTTTTATAGTATATTTTTGGAGAATTAATGTCGATCAATCGATTGATCCACAGGTCGGGGAGGAGGAGCGAGTGCGCCGTGCTATTTGGGCTGGCCCATTCCTACTTATCATCTATGCTAGTCTTTTTTTTAATATTTTTACTTTCTTCTTTTGTGAAGAAAGTTGAATCGTTTTTTTTCAAACATGGGAACAATTTTCAAATTTGTAATGTCTGTTAAAATTCGGAATAATTTTTAAATTCTACAACATTTTGAGAATTCATGAGCTATTAGAATTTTGGAACTTTTTTGAAATCCGATAACATTTTTCAAATTCATTAACGTTTTTTTTAATTTCAGGGACATTTTCCACTTTCGTGAATACTATTGAACATTAGAACATTTTTGAAATTTGTCAACATTCTTCAAATACGTTATCTTTTTTCAAATCTAAGAGTGAGCAATTTTTGAAATTCAAAACACTTTCCACAATCTAGGAATATTTTTCAAATTCTGGAACATTTTTTGAAACCTGAGAACTATTTCAAATTCGTGTACATTTTTTGAAACACGGGAACAATTTCAAATTCATGAACTCTTTTTGAAATGCGATTTGTGAACATTTTTCTAATTTTCTTGAACATTTTTCAAACCCTAATATCCCAGAGCCTAGCGTTTTTCAGGGATTTTAAATATATATGTGTGGAGATGGCCGCATTTTTGTTTCTCTTATAGCGGTACTGAGTGGTGTGTCGTCTACATCGCCAGCCAAATTCGGCCAAGCCCAATAGCATGAGAAGTGTGTCACAAGCTCCATGTTCGTTCTTCAAGAGTTTTTCCTTTTTTTCTCACTTTTATTTATATCCCAAAATGTTTTCGATACGTACATGAAATAATTAGTTTACTTAAAGGGAGCATCTGGAACTCAGCTGCATGAGATATAGTTATGTCTCATTCACGTGACGTCATCACATATGTTGTCTGGACTTCTTTCTTTGCCCCATGATTAGCATGTGTCATGTTTTTTGGGCGCCTTTTGTTTCTCTTGCCGATCAGTTATTGTGAGGTACTACAGCAAACATAGAGACCTCCTAGTTAGCGTCTCTTGCGCCACGAAGCAAACCGGCCTCACACAATGGTTGCGTAGGCCGGCCCAACAAACCGACGCTGACGCTGGCTGTTTGATGGTTTCACATTTGTGCTAAAAAAGACTGTTCCAAGTTGATCGCTGACTCCTTGATCTGCTGACCATTGATAGGTGGACGTTGACTATTGACCAATGGGCCAGTTAACCATTGAATTGAAAAGGTTCGCGAAATTTAAAGAAGTTCACAAAATTTGCAAAAAAATCATGAATTTTAATAAGTTCATAGATTTGAAAAGGTTCAACAAAATCTAAAAAACAAAAATTTGTAAAAAATTAAAATTTTTGAAATAGTTCACCAATTTGTAAAAAATTCAAATTTTTTGAAAAAAATCTCACAAATTTGAAAAAAGTACATAGATTAAAAAAATTTGAAAAAAATTTGTGTTACAGAAATGTTGACGATTTTTTGTGTGCAAATCTTAAGAAAAGTTCATGAATTTCAAAAAGTTCTTGGAAATGGCATAACTTCATTGTTTTAAAATGAAAAAAGAGAACTTCAAATGGAAAAGTAGAAGGCAAGGAAAATGAAAATGAAAAAGGAAAATGAAAAAACAACAACAACAAAGCCATTAGTCCCAAAGAAGTTGGGTAGGCAAGAGACCAAACACATAAGATCTCACGACCAACTCATGGTTCTGACACATGGATAGCAAGTTTCCACACACCCCTGTCCATGGCTAGTTCTTTGGTGATACTCCAGTCCTTTAGATCTCTCTTTACGTACTCTTCTCATGTCAAGTTCGGTCTACCCCGACCTTTCTTGACATTATCAGTGCGCTTTAGCCGTCCGCTATGCACTGGAGCTTCCAGAGGTCTGCGCTGAATATGCATAAACCATCTTAGATGATGTTTAAACAAGCTTCACTTCAATCAGTGCTACCCCAACTCTATCTCGTATATCATCAGTCCGAACTTCTTCCCTCGTGTGGTCACACATCCACCATCGGTGTGACAGCATCCATTATCGTCTGGCCAGACATAGGTGACTAGGTCACGGGGATGCCCAAACATGTCAACGAGAAAGAAGAACGAAATCGATAACGAGGAGACCGGTATAGTGAGCATGAGAATGACTCAAGAGGATACCGATACATCCCACCTCGAATTTTGTAAAGTATAGCGAAGCAAAGAGAATATCACATGATAACCAAATGTTCACTCGAATGTCATTCGTGTACTCATAGGGATCGATATGGACGTCCACGATTCCGCTATCGTTCATTGAATGAAAGGGGTTTTGGTCATGTCTATGTTTTACCAAACCTACAGGGTCACAAGTTTAAGGAAATCACGACTTGCCGAGTGTTAGTAGGACATGAGTAATGAGGAAATATTTATGAAATAGTTTCATTAATATTCGAAATAGATTCGAGGGGAACTGAAAGCATTTCGGGGTTTACCGGGTAATACCGATAAATAATATATAGGTGGAAATGTGTCCGAAGATGTTAAACTAACAATAGAAGGCTCTAATACTAGTTAGGAGGCTTTTATATTTACTTAAATATCAACGGGCTTTAAAATGCCAAGTGGTGGAAAGGATATTGGGCCACTTGGGCCCAGCAGGGGAGGCCCAATTGGAGGGGGAAACCTCCTCCTTGGCGGCCAAAGGGGGAAGGAAGTGGCGCCCCACCCTCTCCTCTAACCTATACATACTAGAGGTTTTGGGCACTTTGATACACAAGTTTTTGGAGCCTCCTCTAGTTCTCTAGTTCTAATTCTAGTTGATTCAATTATAGATCTAAATCCTCTCTAATCCTCATAATTAGAAGACCAGTGTGGTTCTAATATCCTCCCTCTAATTCTCCGGCGACGATTAGCTCTGGACGACGAAGCGCTGCCGTATCGTGAAGATAGTATGCTTGCAACCTGTGGAGAGGCCGTGCTTTCGGTCTTCCGTTCGAGGGGCCGTTCGTGAACGGTTCGAGAGACTTCAAGTAAGATCTACACCGACTCGTCTTCTGCCGCTGCAACTCGGAGTTGGTAACGATCCGATCTAAACCGTTGTTGCATCTTCATAATGTTCCTGGTTGATCGTAGGGTGGATTTTTTTTTGTTTTGTACTACGTTTCCCAACACAACCTTGTCCACCCTCGGGTTTTGTCTTAGGGTGAAATCCTAAGGTCCTTTTACAGGGCTGGGCTCCAACGTCGTTCTCTTGTCGCTTCCCTTCTTGCGTCATTGTTTTGAAGATGTGATCCCATTTGCACATTCACAGAGCTAGACTTGCACGCCATCACGGTTTGCAGGTGGTCAAACAATGATGAGTGGTTGACATTGCGACTCTTGAGGCAACGATGATGGTGGCATGAAGAGTTGGGTCGTGACATGTTCTTCATCGGTGACCGTCTGGCATGTCCCTGGGTTTGTCCTGATATCTTCTTGTTGTGTAGCGGTGAAGGCGGAGCGTTGCGTCGAGAGGTGTCTCAGTGGCGATAATGCACTGTGAAATGTAGGTTCGATGTTTGGCAATCTTGGGTGGTCATGCCTGGCACTGCCTGTGCAAGATGTGCTTGTTTCTTATGCAAGGGTCGTCACTAAAGTCAGAGCTGCCTACTCATTGACGCCTCTAGCCGATTGTTTAGCATAGGCCGGCCGGGATCTCATGTGCCCTTGATGGGGAGAAGTGATGACAATGACAGTTGCTGGCAACCTCGACTAAGTTCGTCTCTTGGGTGGTGGAGTTTGGTCTTTGTGGGTAGCCGGGACGGCCGTAATTTGCTGCATGCATAGAAACACCATCCGATTGATGTTTACGCTGCTTGAGCTATGCAATGCTGAATAAATCTATGCAATGCGCTGGTCTCAATCAAAGATGCTTTTTTTTAGATGAACTCAATCAAAGATGCTTTTCCCTTTTTCTGCACCATTTTCCCTTTATAATAATACACGATATATGATCACCTAGTTTCTAGTTTTTTATATGTCCAAAATCCATAAAAACAAGGAGGTTCCGAATCAAAGAGGCCTAGACCAAAAAAAAGAAGAAAAGAAACAGAAGCGCTTACAAAAGGAGTAGGCCAAACATGCCCGGTCCATGATTTTCCTGGAATACGCCGACTACATCCTGATCTAGACTTTCTTCGTTTCACCTGCTACCTTATCTTTTTTCTGAATAATAACGATGCATGGTCAAATGCTACTATTAATTCCTGACACATGGCATCTGAATGCGACGTGAGCTACGACCATTGCGTATGTATTAATTAGATTTTATTCTTCTCCTTGCTTCAGCTCCACGAAACTGTTTCTTCTCACAAAGGAAACTAACTGTCAGGGCAACGCGGCTTGAAATGTGTTTTCTGCTTTTATTTTACCTGTAGTTTAAGTGCTTCTATGAGGGATATGGTTCAATTATTTGTGCGAATAAATATCTGCAATATGCATCGACTTACATGTGCGAGTGGCAGCCAGCCAGTCCTGCTGCACTTGTGCTCATGAACTCACTCACTCTGTCACTCACATCGAATCTCTTTCAGGCACTCTGCTTCAACACAAATGTGCTCTGCTCCTAGCTAGTTTCAGTTCAGATCTTATCACTCTCTGCTTTTATCCTAGCTTAGATCTTGTGGTAATTAAATAAATTTGCTCACTGCCAGTGCAAACTGTAAAATGCAATGAATACTGCAAACTGTAAGATGCGCAAAAATAAGAGATTGTTCCACATTACTGCACATGACTTTATCTACAGAAAAAGTAAGTCGTCCATGATCCGCTGAGGGCTCTCGTCATCTACCTGTCCTATCATGACATTCCATTTCTGCTGGTAGGATGTCAAGAGACCGGAACAGTTTATGTGGTGCTGGTTAGTTAGGGTCCCTGCCTAGTTGCACGCATGCATCTGTAGTGGAAACATGAAGAAGGAATGTCATCTCACACAGAGCCAGCCGGGATCTGAATCTGATGGTGGACACAATCAAATCAAGCAGCCTTTTAGCCGTTTGCTCCTGGCTTGTTGCTAGCTACCTCATGATTATATTCAGTCGCATAACCTTCGCGTCGTGCAGTCTACTTGGATTTCTCCAACCGTTCTAATCAATGCCAAGCATGTTCTATTTTTCCATACTTCTCCTGATCTAGACTTCCGCTGCTCCGCCCTAAATTTATTTTGCCAAGGAAATTAGATGTTGCTGTTGAAAAATGCGACAACAGGTATATATGACCAAGTATTTATTTGTTTATTTTTAGTCTTTCTTGAGCATCAAGAAGGTTGGTTGATCAACTAACTTTCGGTGAGGGAACGGTGGCTTGAAATATGTCCTTGGTCTCACTTTATTTTACTAGCTGTGCTTGACTGCATGTGCAACATAAGATTCTGTGCCAAGAATTAGAAAATCATTACAGAATGCTTGCTGCTATTAGGGATATCGAGCAACTATTTATGCAAATATCTGGAGTACCAACTATATATTCATGTGCACCTTGACGCTTGATTAGAAAGGGGCTGCCAAGACAACTCACTCTCCTGTTAGCCTGTTAGGTTGAAAACCAACTAACAGGAGCAAGTACATGATTTGCAGTGTGTGTTGATTGATATACTCTGTTGTTGCTGTCATGGAGTAATTATGCGACCATGAGGGGGCATTGATGAGCAGCTAGCTAGCTAATCACCGCAAAGAATTGAATCATGCCATGTAAATGTAGTAGCCACATGTGTTAGAATAAATCCGAGGCAATTAGTCGATCTACCGAGGATCAAGCAATCACGCGAGCACAATACCGAGATTTGTTAACGAGGTTCACCGATATGTCTACATCCCGGGGCCTGACTACGGGCGCCCCTCCCCGTGACACCGTCACAATACTGCACACCGGCTCCCCCTTGCGCGCATATGCTATTATGTTGGCATAGATTACATCGTGTGTTTACCCTCGTTATATATTAGAGGCCTAGGATATAAGTGTCCTACTTGGACATGACTACATATTCTATCTAAACACAATACAACTACAAGTCCAGCTGTAACATACCTTGTACACAATATTCGACACAACTCTAACAAACTTCACCTTGGCGAATATTCTCCACCACCTTAAATTCGTCAATGCGTCAAACTCCACCTTGGCGAATATTCTCCACCATATTAAATTCGTCAATGCGTCAAACTTCCATATACATTGGACTTGAGTTTATCCCATGAGTACCGCTGCTACTCCAAAGACTCCATATGACTCCACCTGCAACTTGTAGTCCCTTCTTTTCTTGACCACAGTCAACACTCGAGCAAAATGAAGTTCCTTGTTACTCTAATTTGTGCTCCCAACTTTCAGAGTATCTGTCCAACGCCATCACACACTGATCACTGACCTGCGTGAAAGTGAACAACTCACATATTGGGTGTCACACATAAGAGTTACCTGAACTCAACATCATCGCTACTTTCTTGACCGCCTGTCTGAAACGTGAAAGAATTTCACCGTTGCTTGTAGTCATCCCGAGTCAAATTCGCAGTTGTCTCACCACATGTTTGACCACCAGAGCCCAACTGGCCCATCTCCATACCCCGTGCATACCGCATGCCTCGCCGCTATTAACGCGTCGAACCTCTGTTGTCTCGGCCGAGTCTCAAGGGTCGCGAACCCACACCACTCAACCCCCACTGCAGAGTACCACCGATCATCACCGACCGATGACGAGTTTCACGCTTCCATCAGATCACTGGGCTCCAGTCTGAACTGCATGTCACTCGCTTTTCCCCCTTGCTGAATATGCTTCGATTCCCCGGATCCTTACACCGTAGCCCCTCAATCCAACTCCACCTTCAACATGACTCCATGGTAGATGATCAGTCTACCCTCGCGCCCCGTAGACTTCAAGCTCACATGTGCACCGTCTTGAATCAACCCCGCCCGCGCCATAGTCTTGTTTAAGCCGCACAAGCCCTTGGGCCTGTGCCACGTGTGTTTCCACGCCCCAGAAGTCGGTCACTATCAGCATCGCGCTCCTATGTCATCGTCGCCGATCCCACCACCGTCTTCTGTACCAACTGACTTGCGTCGATCCGTCACACTGTCTAGTCCGACCCAGCCGAACTTTTCCGGCTGCACGACACGATCCAGGCCTCCCAAATCATTTTTGCGATTTTTCATCCATCACATGATAATTTCATCTTAGCTGACATGACTTCCTGCAACACCTTCAACCATCCCTATTGCGCCAACAAATCTTTCACTTTTGTCTGCCATAACCCAAGGTTTCCAGTCCCGTCGAACTTCTCCACCTCAAACCTAGTACCCGTTGACGCATGATTCTTCGTATAGCTGACTATGTGAAAAAATATCCTTAGCTCAACTCCCGATGCTGGCTGTTGCTTTGCCTGTGCCCATGCTCTACTGGTGTATTACCACGTGATTTTCCTTCACCAATTTGATTTGCTCCTGCCTCCCCGTGTCAGGACTCGGTCCTCTTTTTTGTCCAAAACAAATCTCACGCTTTGCATGGCTTCCTTAGGCCTTGTACAATGCAAGGTGCTTAAAGAAGGTGCTTAGAGAAATAAACCAAGTTTTTTTAAAGCACCGGAGGCCTTAGGATCTATATATGCTCCAGCGGACATGCACCACCCGTTGCCTGGGCCTCCTATGCGCTCGGCTTGCCAAGGCCTCGCTGCCTCAGCCTTCCCACGCCATGGGCTGCCAGGTTCCAACGATCCCACCAGTACGTACCTACGCCTGTACGCTAACCCACCGCTTGTACGCTCGCCCGATCGGGTGATCGATCGCCGCACGTCTCCCTGCTGGTGGCACGCGCACACGCGCCTCTAGTCAACTTCCGAGATCAATCTGCTGGATTCACCGCCTGCGTACCGATCCGACTACCAAACATGTTCTACTGCCCCCGAGACGCTTCTGAGTTCCCGCCGAGTTTCGTGCCTCCCGTCGACTTCGATACCTTCCGAGTTTTGACGCTCGCGATCGGTCGACTGTGGCTTAAATCGAACTGATCTCTTTTACGACTTCGGCTCTTCCTCCAGATCAACAATCCATCGCCTCCGATACCACTTGTTAAAATAAATTCGAGGCACATAGTCGATCTACCGAGAACCAAGCAATCATGTGAGCACGGCACTGAGATTTGTTAACGAGGTTCACCGATATGGCTACATTTTTGGGGCCTGACTACGGGCGCTCCTCCCCGTGACACCGTCATAATACCGCACACCGGCCACCCAGGTGCCGGCACATGCCATGGGCTCCCCTTGCGCGCCTGTGCTATTATGTTGGCATAGATTACATCGTGTGTTTACCCTCGCTATATATGAGAGGCATAAGATACAAGTGTCATATTTGAACACAACTCTATGTCCTATCTAAACACAATACAACTAAAAGTCCAATTGTAACCTACTTTATACACAATATTCGACACAACTCTAACAACATGGAGGGGAGCTGCCGCTGGATGTGGAAGCAATATTGCTTCTTCCTACCATATATCATACTCCCTCCGTCCACGAATAAGTGTACATCCAGCTTTTGTCCTAAGTCAAAGTTTTAAAATTTGGATCAACTTTATAGAAAAAAGTAGCAACATTTATCGCACTAAATTAGTATAGATAGATCCGTCTTGAAATGTACTTTCATGATATACCAATTTGATGTCATATATGTTACTACTCTTTTCTACATAGTTGGTTAAAGTTTTTAATACTTTGACTTGGAACAAAAGCTAGATGTACACTTATCTGCGGACGTCGAGAGTACTCACCTATTCAGTCTGGCTGGCTGACTAGATGGGATAAGCATATGCACTGTTTATTAGCCTTCGGGTAGCTTGTTTTGCTAGGCCATCTGCTAGTATTGTAAATTTGTTCTAAATTTGCATGCATGGTTGTCACTTGTAAATTAGCTCTGAACAAGGCATACACGATAAATGCACATGAACAAGGCATACATGATAAACGCATTGGAAAAAAGCAAGTATCTTTATTTAGATTAGGGCGTATTGTACATGTATATACTTCCATCGTCTGGATTTAATAGGCCTTCTTGTATTTTGGGTCAAACTTTGACCATTATATAACTAACAAAATAAGATGTATGTGGTGCAAAAAGTATACCATTCGATTTTTATTCAAAAGAGGATTTTCACCATATAATTTTTATGACATATATTTTATATTTTATTAGCTAACTTTGGTCAAAGTATGACATTTAATACGACTGTCTACTACAACAAGTTTTGCCCGGCTCCTGCGAGGGAGGGACAATAACGGCGGTGCGTCTTCCGCTCGCTTCTGTGCTTGTAGTCGTCGCTAGGTGGTCTACGGATCTGAATGTAATTTTTTTGGTATTCGTTGTACTGTCATGATTGAAAATGAATAGATCAAAAGTTTTTTCGAAAAAAAAAATGAAAATAATACAAGGGGGCCTAATCAACCCGAACGGACGAAGTAATTATTTGGCGTTGCGTCCCTCGAGCAAGTAGGGGAATCATCGACTTGTGTGTCTTCTAAGAGCATCTCCAGCCGCGCCCCCAACAGGCCCCCCAGGCCATTTTTTAGCGCCGGCGCCCAAAAAACGGCCCAGTCGCGCCTCCAGGAGCCCGTTTTTCGCCGGTTTGGGCCGAAACTGGCGTCGGCGGACCCAGGCCGAACCCGGCGCGCTGGGGGGCGCCGGGGAAACCGATTTTGGCGCGAACGGGAATGGGCCCGCCTAGTCAGCGACACGCCACCTCGTCGTCCTCATCGCCTCGGTTCCCGCGGGAATCAATGCCAAGGTTGCCGCGCTGCCGCGCCGGTCAGCCTTCATTGATGCTTCACGGGCGGCGCAGTGAAGGCGCCGCGACGCGCGTCCCGCCTGCTCCCGCCACGCGTCACCCGGCATGCAGGTTCTCACCGCCCCGCTTTGGCTATAAAAGCCGACCTCCCCGCCGGAGGACTCCACAGTCGCCACAACTCGCCATCTCTCTCGCCTCGTCTCACCACAGAAGCAACTCTTCCCCCTCTTCCCCCGCCGACGAGCAATGGCTGAGCGGTACCCCGGCGACGCCGCGGCGGCGAACGGCTTCGGCCGCCGCCTTCTCCACGAGGATGAGGCGCGCCTCCTCTACGAGGCCGACTATCCGGCGCCCCCAGACATGCGGGTGCCGGGCTCGTGGAAGTTGAGCGCCGGCGGCGTCCCGGTACCCCCGGTGCCCACCGGGGCTGAACGGCGGGCCGAGATCGCCCGCATCCATTCGTCGCTGTCGGAGGCGCAGCGGAACGAGGCGAGGTACGCCGCCGATCAGCCACACGCTGTGGACGATGTACTTCGACCGCCGCCGCGAAGACCAGATCGCCTCCGCCAACGACACCATCCCCGCGGCCGACTCAACGCCGACGGGCGGCGCGAATGGTGGGGCGTGCCCGGCCGCACCCTCGAGGCCGTCCTCGACCACATCGAGACCGGCAACACGCCGCTCCTCGAGTACCCGGCGCGCCCGTCCTTCTCTCACCGCCGTGGCAGCTCCTGGACGCCGCGGCGAATGGAGGCGGCGACCTCCTCGTCGTCGGGCTCCGGTTCGCTCTCCTCCGGGTCGCCGGCGCTCCGCCCCGTCAAGTCGGAGCCGCAGGAGACGCCGCTTGGGCGCCGCACTCGCAGCGGCCGCCCTCGTCCCCGCGTTCCCTCCGCCTAGTCCGGCCGAAGACCGAGTCGGGGTTGCTACCCGTCAAGAAGGAGCATGCGGGGATGGCCGCCGCCGACGAGACAGCCCTCAAGTGGGCGAAGGCGGACTACGTCCGCGAGCAGGTGGCGCGCCAGCGCCGGGCCTACGAGGAGATCTAGGCCCGGCGCCGCGGACGCGAGGAGGGCGTCGTCGTCGTCCTTGACAGCTACGAGGAGGACGCGCCCGGGCCGTCCAACCCCCCTTGCGTCGGCGTCCCTGGTCAGGGGTGCAGCAGGGACGGCGGCGGCTCCGGCAGGACGCAGGGAGGCGGCGACGACGACGACGACGGCGGCGACTACACCCAGTTCTACAGGCTCCTCGGCATGTAGAAGGCGGGCGGCGGCCGCGGCGTAGTAGGGCTAGGCGTAGTTTGTTTGTTTTCTTTTTTTTGTACAAATTTGAATGAAAAAATCACCGAATTTGTGCCGAATTCGAATCAAATCGCCGAGTTTGCGCCGAGTTGAGGGTGACCTGGGGGCGACGACTGGGAACGTAATCGCCCCCACGCCGAAAGTAAGCGCCGGCTCGGCCCCAGACGGCACTTTTTCGGCGTCCTGGGGAGCCGAACGGCTGAAGATGCTCTAAGCAGTAACACAACGGAGCAGGACATGTATCCATACAGAAGGAAGTGAAGAAACGCATGCCCTTACCCACACGCACCTTAACGTCATCACATGGATCTAGAAGCTCGCAGTTCGCCTCTACAAAATACAATATGCGCACACATATCAAACAAGAGGCATTATTTATAGTATAGGTTTAATACATCTAAACATTGGGGAAAATGCATATCACCGTCTGCATGGCAGAATTTACATGGTAGAACACATCACAGCAAGCACCACGAAAACAACATCCATCAAGTGCACGATAGTCAGCCATGCTGTACTGCTCTTGGCGAGTGCGATAAGAACAAGAAGATTACTTCTATTCTATTCCTACTTTCTTTTTTGTTCACTAGCAAAAGGGCCTATGCATTGCAACGGGAGAAAAAAAAATCATAATCTCCAACAGTCATGACCACATTTTGTTGTATCACCGAGACACACTATCACTCTCAATTTAATGGAATCATGAACAATTTTTGAAATTATGAACATTTTTTAAACTCGTGTAGATATTTGAAATCATGGAAATTTTTCAAATTTGTGAACATTTTTACAAATTTTCAAACATTTTCTAAAATCAAGAATTTTTTTGAATTCATGAACATTTTATACCATTTGCAAACATTTTTTTAAAACAATTTTCTAGAACCGACGAACATTTTTTTGGAAATTGGTGGAACAATTTTTGAAATTCACGAACATTTTTCTTGATTTAACAAATATTTTTTTTAATCAGGAAACATTTTATGAATGAATAGACTATTTTGTAAGTCACGAGCATTTTTTTTAATTCTTAGGATATTTTTTCATTCATGAACATTTTTTGAATTGGTGAAATTTGATCAATTTGATTAACATTTTTTAATACATAAATTTTAAAAAAAATCATAAACTTTTTTTATTTCCCGAAAATTTATTTTAAAAATTGTGAACATTTTTTGAATAGGAAAATGATATTACAAAATCATGAATATTTTTTTAATCCACAAACATTTTATGATTTATTAAAGATTTTTAAAAAATCTCATTTTTTTAACTTTTCAAAACTTTTTTGAAGTCCCAAGTTATTTCAAGTAGAAAAAAGAAAACAAAAAAGAAAATAATAATAATAAACGTAATTTAAAAAATAGGCAGCCCAGACATGGGCTTGCCGAAAAAGGCGCGCTGCATCTTCTTCCAGCGTGTAGAGCGCAGTATAGAAGGTCCGTACTACATGGTCGGGTTAGGCGGGGAATGTCCCGTGTGAAACGTTTTTATCACTTATAGGTGGCATTGGTGCTTAATATTTTGCAAATTTGGGGCAATTTCCGTGACGTACCGTCAGAAGCAATAGACCCTTTATTATTAGGTATAGATGTATGCTCGCAACTAATAAACACATTCGTTCGCTGCTATTTATAATAGATTTTTTTTGTGGGGATATTTTAAGAGAAATTTTAACATGCCCCAGATTGGTAGTTTGTTAAGATCCAATGGCTAATATTCCAATTAACTCATCTGAGGGGAGATGCTACGAATGATTCTGTAGCGCTAGGATCAATTTTACACTTCTACAAAAACAGAAATAAATTATAATGCAATTAAAGCATAAAATTAAGGAAACAATTATAATGTCATTAAAGAAAAAAAAGTTATGCAAGGAAAGTTTTCACAATGATAGCAATATTATCTCCGCCTTCTAATTTTTGTCTGTTACAAACTGAAGCGTAGAGTTGTTTTCAATTTTTTTTTTAAGCTTGACAAGTACACATATGCTGTTTTTTTTAACACGGTACAATCAAAGTGGCTCACGTATATATGCTAGCTGGTAGAAATATGAAATTAAAATATCACCAACTGTTAGAAATACAAAAATATACATGTGACTATGAGTACAGAAATAAGTTGATTATTATTTTATCAAGCAATTTAGAAATCTATATTTTGTCAGGTATGCAATACGGCCACGCTGTCCATTTGTTTATGATGTCACAAGCTCCTCCTGATGAGATCCGAGGCGATGTGGAAGGACAACATTCGGCCGCATTGTGTTAATTTCCCTATAAGATATCTCATATCTCACATAAATATTTAAATATAGTTTATGTCCATGTCTACTACTATTATGCTCTGCTCCGATCTCACATGTGGAAAGACAAGGCTCTGCTCCTGCTCTGCAAACGTTGATGTGAAATATGTACGGATCCAGCTAGCTAATGTACCGTAGGCAAGGAGTTTGATTTGTACTCCCTCCGTCTCAAAATTCTTGTCTTAGATTAGTCTAGATATGGATGTATCTAATACTAAAACATGACTTGATATATCCGTATTTAGACAAATCTAAGATACTAAGAATTTCACGGCCTCACCAGCTAATGTAAACAATAGAAAGTACTAGTAAGTCAAATTTGGTAATCAACTGAATTACACAGAAGACGTATATTGTTATGAGAAAACAATGGTCAATACACATTACATTTGCATGCTCATGAACAAGACATACACAATAAACACAATGGAAAAAAGCAAGCACCTTTTATTAACAATAGGGTGCATTACATGTATATAATTATTCGGCGTTGCATAGCTCAGGCAAGGGAACCATCCATTTATTTGTTATAGAAGCAGCAACACAGCGGAGTAGGCTCGACAGCCCTGCACAAGGAAGTGTAGAAACGCCTGCCAGAACGCACGCATATAGCTTTGCATACAGCAGCATCACATGTATCTTTTTTTTTCTTTTTCTTTTTTGAGAAGGCATCACATGTATCTAGATGAGCACAGCTGGCCTCAACAAAATACAACATGTGCACACATATCAAACATGGTGCAATTTTTTATAGGTTTAATAAAATTAAACATTTGAAAAAATGCATATGAAAGTAGGGAGATGTACCGGCATGGCACGATGGCATGGTAGAGCACATCATCACAACAAGCACCACGAAAGCAACAACCATCGAGTGCACAATAGTCGGCCGTGCTGCACTGCACATGGCGAGAGCCATTGATGAGAACAAACAAAGAGATTGCTTCTATTGTATTCCTACTAGTTCCTTCTTTCGTTCATGTATAAACTCCTCGGTTGCGTATCTAGACAAATTTAAGACAAAATTTTTGAGACGGAAGGAGTATTTATAAGAGAAATGCTAGCATTCCCCCCACTGATATGAGCCGCTAGTTTGTTAAGATCTAATGGCTAATATTCGCATTACTTCATATGATTCTGTAGGGCTAGTATCAACTTACAAAAATGGAAATAAATTATAACGCAATTAAAGCACAAAAGTAAGGAAATAAATTATAACGCCATTAAAGCAAAAAAAAGTATGCAAGGAAAGTTTTAATCAACGCCTTCAAATCTTGGTATGTTAGAAATTGAAGCTAATACCAGCTTTAGTTTGTGACAGATATTGCCCCATTTCAACTTGGGGGTAATATAATTGGGGGGTAAAAAGTGGAACTAATACTTTCTAATATTAACTTCAGTGTTGAAACTTCACGCGTACACATATGCTAGGTGGTAGAAATGTGAAGTTTTTTTTGCATGATAATACGTGTCTCATTAATAAAATAAAGATTCAGTTACAAGCCACATAAACATCGACATTACAAGATTGAAAAGATAGGATAATCCTATGCAAAAAACCAGCGCCTGTTCCTCTCCACTAAGGAAAAGGAGATAGATCACCTCTTCACCCGGGCTCGACGCGGCTCCATCGCTGATCAGCAGCTTTACGGACCTCCAAAGTAGTTTGCTTGAAGCAAAACCATTGCCGTTGAAAGAATCAGACCGGGGCAACATGTCCCCGGACATGCCATCGAACTCCAAAACTGACACCCTCGCATGATTATGACGACGGAGGAGGAAACCAGAACTGTCAGCCTTCAACCACAAACCCAGCACAAGATGCACCATCTTCCAGCTGTCACTTGCATAGACAACCGTCTGCGCGTATTCCTGGACGACAAAACCTCCCTGCTCCACCATGACGTCGGAGACAACGCCGCAGCAACGGGGACAGAGCAGAAGGAGAGACACACTTGATGGAGTCACCGCCGCCGCCTCGCCGACACCATCCATGAACCCTAACGTCGCCGATCTAAAGGATCGACAAACACACAATGCCATCAACTCCGAGACGATGCCATGATGAGCACCGCCAGTGTGGGAGTGGAGTTGAGGCAAATTTATTCGCCCGGGCGCCACTCTCACCACCCCAACGACGCACCACGACCTATAAATCCAAACCCTAACTACAGAGCGGAGAAACGGGGTCCCCCCTCCCTCCTGCTACTGGAGCAGCAGCCGGAGGGAGAGGGGGCCAACATCCTGGTCGGTGGAGATCGGTGGAAGAAGATCCGCCTCCCTAGTCGCCTGGTTGTGGCGGCGGCTAGGGCAGGGGAAAAACGCCTCGCAGAAATGTGAAGTTAAAAATGCCGCAATTGTTAGAAATACAAAAATACACATGTGTTATGAGTACAGAAATACGTTGATTATTGTTTAATCAAGCAATTTAGAAAAGGACATGACTAACATCCTAACATTTGGAATTTAAGGGTATCCGTACGATTCTTCATATCTCCCTTCCGCGAACTCCCATGCATGCATGCATCCTTTTCTTTCTATGTTTGTTTTCACCGATCCTTGTTTAATTAGAATCTCCTAATCCGCGACCTCCCATGCATGCATGCATCCTTTTCTTTCTATGTGTGTTTCCACCTATCCTCATTTAATTAGAATCTCCTAATTACATGCATGTAGAAAAAAACGAAACTGATGATGTCAGCAGATTCTTTTTGGAGACTGAAAATTCAAAATGTTTTGTAGCTCAAACCATCGGCCGTATTGAAAAACTGTCTTCACATAAAAGATTCGTCGCGACGAAACCTTCGAAACTAGATCCCATGTTGGTATGTTCCGATGACTTTTTTTTCGGATAAAAAGTTACCACGCATGTGCTACGTAACTTATCACAACTGTGACACACAGTTACCAAGCTGTTTTCATAGAAAATACCAGGCATAAAAAGATGGTCTTCCAACTTTTCTTCTCATGTGCACATCCATATATGCACTAGATGACAAAACTATGATGTCATCTTAGATTCTCCCTATTTCGAAACTTGAAAATGTTTTGTAGCTCAAACTGTCGCTTTGATCGAAAAACTGTTTTCACATAAAAGATTCGTCAGGATGAGATCTTCGAAACTAGATCTCATGTTAGTATGTTTCGACGACTTTTTTCAGATAAAAGTTTACCACGCATGTGCTACGCAAGTTATCATGCTAGTTGAGTGTAAGTTATCGTGTTGTTTACACAGAAATTACCGATGCATAAAAAATGGTTTCTTCGACCTTCTCCCCACATGCACATGCACGCGTCCTAGAGAACGGAAAATGCTAATGTCAGGGAGGATTCCACCAAAATTTTAAAAATTAAAAATATTTTGTAACTTAAATAGCCGCTCTAGTACAAAAACCATTTTCACATAAAAAATCGTTGCGACAAAGCCTTCGAAACTATATCTCATGTTGGTATGTTTCGACAACTTCTTTCGGCCAAAAGGTTATCAGGCCTAGACTAACTAAGTTTATCAACTCAGTTGTGTGTATATTACCATGCTATTCACACACGAATTACCGAAGGGTGTTTTCAACAAGTCCATCCCCCTCCCGGTCAAAAGTTATCACACCTGGACTAAGTAAGTTATCAATTTAGTTGTGCGTATATTTTCAACAACTTTTTTCATGGGTTAAAATTATCGTCGTGTTTGTACATAAGTTATCAGGTCCAGGAGCCTGTGTTACCATGTTATTTACAGAGTATGTTTTCAATAACTTTTTTCCACGAGTCAAAAGTTATCGTGGTGTTTGTACATAAGTTATCAGGTCCGGGAGCCTGTGTTACCATGTTATTTATAGAGTATGTTTTCAATAACTTTTTTTTCAGGGTCAAAAGTTATCGTGGTGTTTGTACCTAAGTTATCAGGTCCGGAAAGCGTATATTATCACGCTTTTACACAGAAGTTATCGGTGGTATGTTTTCATCAACTTTTTTCCATGGGTCAAAGTTATTGTTGTGTTTGTATCTAAGTTATCAGGTCCGGGAGCCTATATTATCATACTATTTACACAAAAAGCTATTGGTTATATTTTTTTAATATCTTTTTCTCCGGGTCAAAATTATCGTGGTGCTTGTATCTGAGTTATCAGGTCCGAGGGCGTATATTAGCATCCTATTACTTTGAAGTTATCGGTGGTATGTTTTAATTTGAACAACTTTTTTCCACGGGTCAAAGTTATTGTGGTGTTTGTACCTAAATTATTAGGTCAGGGGACGTATATTACCATGCTATTACTTAGAAGTTATCGGTGGTATGTTTCCAACAACTTTTTCTCACGGGTCAAAATTATCGTGGTGTTTGCATCTAAATTATCAGGTCCGGGAGCCTATATTATCATGCTATTTACACAAATAGTTGCCGAGGTATGTTTTCAACAATGTTTTGTAACCAAATAATGGGTAAGTCGGTCTACAATAATCATGTTTCTATAACATATACAACTTGGTAACTATAAAAATAACCATGTTGATAACTACAACCCGGTGACTACATAATTGTTATGTTGGAACTACATATAGTCTTCCCTCCTATGATGGCCCCTCTCTCACCAAATTACTATGAAGATTTGCTTGGATTCTACCATGATACGACGCGTCACCTTCCCTTTGCCAACATCTCCCACCTGTCCAAGTGCATCTCATGTAGAATCCTCTTTGATCCCACCACCACCGTCGTTCTCGGCATCATCGGAGTGCTCACGGGGATGCCTACTCCCATCAAGAAGTGAACCACAAAATGATTCATGAGTGAAAGAAAAACCGGAAATGCATTCTCTATAGAAATACAACAAAATCCAAGTAGTACCAGTTCCTAGCAGAAAAAAATAAAAAAAATGGAGGGCTGCACCGTAGCAGTGGCCTACTCGCGGTAATCACGTATCTACTGAATTAGCCCACTTCCAAACAAAACATGCGGTTGGCTGAGATGGTCACCAGGTGCTGTCGCTAACCACCAGTCGGCAGGAACTTAGCTTTCTCTTGCGCCAAATGAAAGACATGTATGCGATATGGCACACTCTTGATTTTTGGGGTCTTCATCTCTGCACGAACGGTTGGACAGAGCTAGCAAGTCAAGTTCACTCTAATGGATGGACACAAACTAGTCAATGAAGGAGCTGTAGCCTTTTGCTCCCGGCTTTTTGAAGCTGTATACCTCCCAACTATAAATTCCAATTTGAACACGCTCTTGATTTCTCCTAGCATAAAATTTGCGTTGGCCGTGTAGTTGGATACCCTGAACTGTTCTATTGTCCAGCACATGCATTGTATCTTTCATAACTATATCCTGGATCTAGACTTTCTTCGTTTCGCCTGCTACCTCATCTTTTTCTGAATAACGATGTATGGTTAAATGCTATTCTTGACACATGGCGTCTGAATTAGATGTGAGCTACGACCATTGCATGTTTGATTCAGCTTCAGGTAACTGTTTCTTCTCACAAAGGAAACTAACTGTCAGGGCAACGCGGCTCAAACTAGGCGTATGATTCAATTATTTTACCAGTAGCTTAACTGCTGCTATTAGGGGTACGATTCATTTACTTATGAAGATCAACTTATGTATGCATACGCACCTTGATTAAAAAGTACTATGTGATTACTTTAAGTGGCAGCATATGCTCTGCTGCACTTGTGCTGATGAATTCACTCACTCACATGGAATCTCTGGTTCAACACAACATATGCTCTGCTCCTAGCTAGTTTCCGTTCAGATCTGATTCACTCTTTGCTCTTATCATGGTTTAGATCTTTTGGTAAATAAATAAATTAGCTCACTGCTGGTGCCACAGAGATGCCCAAACTGTAAAATGGCATGAATACTGCAAACTGTAAAATAGCATTAAAAAAAGTTGCTCGCTGTATCACATTACTTGCTGCACTTGACTTTAATTACAGAAAAAAAAAAGTCGTGCAGGATCCACTGAGAGCTCTCGTCATCTACCTGTCCTATCATGACATTCCATCATCTGCTGGTAGGATGTCAAGAGACTGAAACAGTTTAGGATCTCCGCACAGTTGCACGCATGCATCTGTAGTGGAAAAATGAAGGAATGTCATCTCAGACAGAGCCAGTCGGGATCTGATGGTTGACAGAATCAGATCAAGGAGCATTTTAGTTGTTTGCTCCTGGCTTGTTGCTACTTCATGATTATATTCAGTCTGAATATGCCCTTTGCCGTCCCATAACGTTAGCGTCGGCAGTGTACTTGGATCTCTTGAATCGTTTTAATCAATGCCAAGCATGTCCAATTTTCGATTGTTCTCCTGATCTAGACGTCCACCGACGCGCCCGAAATTATTTTGTTGAATAACATGATAGTATGACTATACTGTTGCCAAGGAAATTAGATGATGCTGTTGGCACTTGGCCTCTGAAAAATTGACACATGAGGTATATATGACCAGATATGTATGTTTTTTTTTGTTTTTTGTCTTGCTTGAGCTTCAAGAAGGCTGGCTTTTGGGGGTATATTCTTTGTCACACAGGAAACTAACTGCAAGGCTGCTTGATAGATGTCTTCGGTCTTATTTTACTAATAATTGTGCTTGACTGCTTGTGCAACATAAGATTCTGATGCTAAGGATGCAAGTGTCAACTTCTCGGTACAGGCTGAAAGTGTCAGTTCTTTGCAACTCGGCCATCACGATCACCTTTATCCATATCCATTCTTCCCTCTGCAAGGCAGTTTTAGGCAGGGGCGGAGCCGAATGGGCCAACCCTGTGGCACAGTCTACAGGGTCGAACTTTTTTTTTAGTGCTAATTATCAGCCATTTGACCCTAGGCAACAGGGTGGCCCAGGTGGAGTGCCACAGGGCAGGGCCCATCGAACCAACCAGGCATGCAGGTTGCAGGCAACCAGCCCACACGGCCACACCAACGCGCGAGGGATCGATCCGTCTGGAGTCTGGACTCTGGCAGAACTAGCGATCCCCTGCTCATCAGGCCCTGCTGCTGCTCATCTCCTCTGTTCCCCCGTCAAAAAAAATTCTCCTCTGTCCAGGTTTCCCGAGCAGCAGGCGAGCACCCAGCGGCAGGCCGGCGGCGATCGATCCGTTCCTCGGCTCCTGGCGGGCGGCTCACGCGTACGCGCGCACAGGCGCAACGGCAGCCAGCAGGCAGGAGCAGGCGAGCACCCAGCGGCGGGCCGGGCCCGGGCGGCCGACGCGCATCGATCGATCCGTTCCTGGTTCATCGGTTCCTGGCGGGCGGCTCACGCTCACGCAGCAGCTTCAGAAGCAGCCAGGCAGCCAGCAGGCAGGCACACCTAGCGGCCAGCGGCCCAGGTAATTTTATCTTCCCTCTGTAGTTTTTCTTCTAGATTATAGTGATGAATCGATTCGAATTCTGCACAGTATTGCTTTTCTATGTTGTTTTTCATAAGATTTTTACTTGTTGCAACAATTTTTTATATGAACTTGTGGCATTAGGTATTGTTTTAACTTCTAATTAGGTATACTTCATAATTTTCCATGTCTTATTTGTAAGTTTATTTGTTAAATGCAGATAATATGGACAAGTTTCTTCTAAAAAGAAAGGCACCATCACAAGATGTTCCAGAAGACATGAATTGGGAGGAGGAGATTCAGTATGATCCAGGCAAGAGGAAATTGATAGAACATTATCATCCTAATTTGAAAGATTTGGTAAGAAGAAAGTACTTGGTTAATGGAGCTTGTCAGCCAACAGATATTGATTTTCCAAATTCAAGCTTTGGGGCTAAGAGGAGAAGGTTCAATCCTGAATGGTATAAAGATTTTGGGAGTTGGCTTGAATACAGCAAAGAGAAGAAAAAGGCATATTGCTTTTGTTGTTTCTTATTTAGGGACCGTAGCCACAAGAAAGAAGCTGGGTATGAGGCATTTGTTCTGAATGGTTGGGATACCTGGAGTGTTCCATCAAGGCTAAAAGATCATGTCGGTGAGCCAGGTAGTGTCCATGATCAAGCAATGAAAAAATGTACTGCTTTACTAAAAAGAGATCAACACATTGATGTTGCTATGCAGATTCAAAGTGAAGCTTCGAAGGTTGCATATTTTACTCGACTAAATGCCTCAATTGACACAGCTAGACTATTGTTGAAGCAAGGGTTGCCTTTTCGGGGCCATGATGAGTCAAAGAACTCGCACAACAAAGGGAATTTCTTGGAAGTTCGTGACTTCATAGCTGAGCATGATCCAGTTGTTGCCAAGGCTATGGGAAAAGATGCCGCAAAGAATGCTCTTATGGTTGCTTCTGAAGTCCAGAAAGATATTGCTGAAGGTTTTGCGCATGTGATAGTGCAATCTATTCTCAAAGAAGTTCACAATAATGTGTTTTGCTTGCTTGTTGATGAGTCTAGAGATGTCTCTTGCAAAGAACAAATGGCCGTGGCCTTACGGTACGTTGATAGTTCTGGAGATTCTAAGGAAAGTTTTGTTGGTCTTGTTCACGTGAAAGAAACAACTTCTTCGTACCTCAAGAGTTCAATTGATTCTCTTTTTGCAAAATATAAGCTGAGTTACAATCAAGTTAGAGGACAAGGATACGATGGTGCTAGCAACATGCGAGGTGAGTTCAATGGTCTCAAATCATTGATCATGAGAGAAAGTAGCACAGCTTATTATGTTCATTGCTTTGCTCACCAGCTTCAGTTAGTTGTTGTGGCTGTTGTAAGAAAGCATAAAGGAGTTAGTAATTTCTTTAGTATGATTTCTACCTTGTTAAATGTTGTGGGTGGTTCTTCCAAGCGAAGGGACATGATTAGAGATATAAATATTGAAGAAATGAGCAAGGCTTTAGGGTGTGGGCAGCTTACAACAGGAACATGTCTGAATCAAGAGCAATGCCTTCAAAGACCTGGAGACACTCGTTGGGGTTCTCATGCTAAAACACTCAAGAGTTTGCTCGCCATGTTCAGGTCAGTTATTAAAGTTCTTGAATTTGTGGAAGAACAAGACACTGATAGAGCAAATAGAGACCAAGCAGAAGGTCTTCTAGTGTATTTTCAATCTTTTGACTTCGTCTTCTATTTGCATCTCATGTTGACAATCCTCACTACTACCAACACATTGTCGTTAGCATTGCAACGAAAGGACCAAGACATAGTAAATGCCATGAAATGTGTGAGGTCAACTAGAATTGTTTTGAATGAACTTAGAGAAGATGGATGGGGATCTATGCTAGGTGAAGTTCATGTGTTTTGTGAGAAACATGACATTGTAGAGTTGGACATGGAAGAAGCATATGTTAATCCAAAAAAGAGAAGGCAGGTAACCGGAATTACCAACAAACATCGCTATCAAGTTGATTGCTTCAATGATGTTTTTGATTGGCTAGTTCAAGAGCTTGATAGTAGGTTCAGTGAGACATCCTCTAATTTGCTTGTTTGGTCAGCGGCTTTGAGTCCAAGAGACTCATTTCGTGATTTCAATTTGGAGAATCTTATGAGTTTGGCTAAACTATACCCTCAAGATTTTGACCCGGGGGAATTGAGAGATCTTGATAAGGATCTACGTCTCTATATTGCTGATGTGCGCACAGATGATAGCTTTTCCAACATAACAACAATTACTGAGCTTTCAAAAAAAATGGTGCAAACAAGGAGGCATATTATGTATCCTTTGTTTTATCGGTTGTTGAAACTAGTAATTGTCTTGCCTATTGCCACTGCTACAGTTGAGAGGTGCTTTTCAGCTATGAAACTTGTCAAAACTTGTTTGCGTAATCGGCTCAATGATGACAGCTTGAGTGATGATGTTATTTGTTATGTGGAGAAAGAAGAAATGAAAAAGGTCACCAATGATCAAGTGGTTGAGTATTTCATGGCTCGGAGGAAGAGAGTATACTAAAAGTAATTTTCAAAAATTTAAGCCCTTTAAGTTCTTTGATTTGGGCATTATATTATGTTCTTTTCGAAAATTCAGTTATATTCTTTATCTTGTAGGTTGTTGAACCTTGATGTCTGATGATGTGTTTTAGGATTTGGAAATGCAATTATGCAAGACATCCTTTTCAAGTAATTTTGTCACACCCTTATTCAATGCATCGTTGCTTGAAAATGTTATGTCATGATTAAGGGTGCATCAGGGTAACTTTAGCTCCAGCTCCGCCCCTGGTTTTAGGTGTAGCTTAAGTGCTGCTATTACTGATATTTTTCTTAGGGCAAAGAGATCTTTATATCATAAGAGCCAGAATTAGAAAATCATTACAGAATGCCTGCTGCTATTAGGGATATCGATCAACCATTTGTGCGAGCGAATATCCGGAGTACCAACTGTATATTCATGTGCATCTAACCTTGACACTTGATTAGAAGGGGCTGCCCTGCCAACTCACTCTCCTGTTAGCCTGTTAGGTTGAAAACTACCTAATAGGAGCAAGTACACGATTCCCCCTGTGTGTCGATCGATATGCTCTATTGCAGGGCCTCTGTTGTTGCTGTCATGGAGTAATTATGGGATGCGCAGCTAGCTAATCATCACCAAGGACTGAATCATGGCATGTCATTGTAGTAGCCACATGGAGGGGAGGGGGGCTGCCTCTGGATGTGGAAGCAATAGTGATTGCTTGCTTCATCCTACATAGTGATTGCTGGATTATAAATACAGTGATCTGACCTGGACTGGCTCGACGCCCTGTTCACTAAACCAGACATATAGTGATCTGAACTTGCCTCTGAGGCTGTCACTTGCATACGGCTAAATTACCCTTAGTTCGATCTACAGAGTAGAACAAGCCAGCCCAGTTTACCTTCTCTTTCTTTTTTTTGTCTGAATTTTGCTGCAGAATGGTAAGGTAATTCCACTATAACTTAGTGAAAACCAAGCGGCTGCATTGACGTGATAGCGGAGAAGCAGAGCAGCGTGTGGGCCAATTGTGGATTAATTCTCCGACTGGTCCTCCTCCTTGATCAATTGGCTCAACTACCTAGCTAGGGTGGTCACTCGAGAGGCAGCACAAGAGATTGTGAAGATGCATATTGACTACGTACAAGATTATGGAAATTACGCGCCATGGTGGCTAGCTTAGCATGCCATTTTGGTGTGATTTTGACCCCGGGTGTACACGTGGTACCCCCAGCTAGCTTCACTCACGCCATCTTCTTATGATTGATTCATCCATGCCTGCTTCCGGGAAGACGGGCGAGGCATGGGCAGAGATTGATACTGAACTGCGCTTTGCTTGTATGTGTGGAATGAATCATACCATAAATATCTCCATGCTTGCTTCTTCTATATATGGGTGAGGCATGGGCAGAGATTGCTAGTACTCGCTACTGTACTCTACTGAACTGAACTTGCCCATAACAAGGCCTACAGTGACCGGTTCGCGCCCGCCGTCGAAACTGAAACTAAGGGTAATCATTGATAACACCTGTCTGTCTGTGTGGATCATTGATAACCTGCAGTGGACTACATCTGATGATCTGTTTCTTCTGTTGGAAGGGAAAATTATCTGTATGTGTACCAGCGAGTGACCCCTGAATCCAAGGATGTGGACCAGCAACAACAACAGGAAAAGACCGCACGTACCAAACTATATAATGCCACCAAAAGCAAGCGAGATCCTCCTTCTGACAATCAGAAAGAGGGTTGATGTAGCTCATGATTATTGATTTTATTCCTAGCTATCAGCATCAGCAATAATCATACAACCTGTCATCTCCTATTCCACCAGTCAGCCAGTATTGGAGGTTATTGTCATGGTGAAGGCGCCTACCAGCAGGTCAGCAGCTCGATTCAGATATATGGGCATAGCACAGTCATTGCTGGTTTATTATATCTTACAACCAAAGTGGCTTGGCTAGTTGTACAATATATTACAGATCAGAGTGATGCAGTGCCCATAACACACGCCAAAATTTGGCTCTGAATGTTTATTAGTCCCTCCGTCCCATAATATAAGAGCGTTCCTGACTCTAGTCTCTATAATATAAAAGCGTTTTGGACTCTGGTCTCTATAATATAAAAGCGTTTTTGACTTTAGTCTCTAGTGTAGTGTCAAAAATGTTCTTATATTATGGGACGGATGGAGTATCTATGATGACAAAGGTCTCTGTATTAGTGTGTAAACCTAGAAATAGTTTGTAATCCAAACTAAACCCAGCTCAATCCGTAGATGTATTAGTCTAGCAACCAAACCAAACTAGACCAAATAGCAAATGCTACAATCTAAATTGTATGTATTTTCAAACCAAACCCATCCAGACCATTTCATATATATAGTTTGGTTTGGATTCATCCAACCCCCCCCCCCCCCCCCCCCCCCACGCCTCCGCGGCTAGGATGATCCCGAGTTCCATCACCCCAATCTCGCGGGACCTCTACGGCTCCAAGTACGACGCACATCTCGTCCCTTCTGCCCTGCCTCGTGGGTTTCAAGAGCTCCTCCTTACTATCCGCCGCACCACCTGGCGCGGGGCTGTTTGAATTGGTAGATGCTGAATCAAACATTTAGCAGCCCTTGTAGTCTAATGAAGTAGGTGCCGCTTGCAATGGCCATGCAGTTCCGCTCTCCAACATCCTCTGCTAGTTGATTTGGGATCGATGCACAACAAAAATGTATTTGTGCTGCCATAGGGTGAAAGCTTGTCATCAACCAGCCCAAGCTCCAATCATCAACCAGCCCGAGCTCCAGCCGTCTGCGATGGAGTAGGAAGGAATTGGAAGGCGGCGTCTGGGACCTCCGGATAGAGGCGCAGAGAATGGAAGGCATCGACCATAGCACCAGCTGGTGACAGTGGTGGCCCGGCGACCTGTAACCCTAGCGGCCGATGCGGTCGTCGAGGCACCAACTGGTGCTCTTGTACACAGTTTGCTCTCTCGATTTGGGCATTGTCTATGGGTTGAAACACTCTAAGGCCAAATGGTCTATGTCCAGACCAAACCGAACCAACACAACAGTAGCCAAAGTCCGAGCCAATCCAAATTGATTAAGCGCTTAGGCTATTTCAACTAATTCAAAGCTAGTTAAGAAAAAACTGAAACTGCAGCTTTAGAACAAACTAAAACCTTTTGTTGTTCCTAAAATATTTGAAACAGTGGAGCGTCCCTCCTGGTTGCATGGTTGACATTAGGCCAGCGCATAAAACCAAGGGACCCAACACCGAATCGAAACCGAAACCGAAATTACCGAAATTTTGTTTTTTTTACTGCTACATATAATTTCGGTTTTTAGTTGTAATAACCAAACTAAGTTTAACAGGATCGGTATTTGTCTCAGTTAGCCAAAATGAAACCAAACTCTAAATTCAAGTGCAACTCCCGATCTCCCGCACGTGCTGAACGACGCTTCAGTTTTTCCATCACACTAAGGTAGGCCTGGGTGTGGCTGTAATGCTAGCCCACTAGCTCATGTGTATACTTTTTTTATTTGAGGCAAAGCCCATACGTAGCTCGCAACAACAGTGGGCAGTAGTTAGTATGCCTGGGGCGTTACTCCCATGGACCATGGGCCAACCATCTGGATGGAAGCCAGCAACCCACGTGCAGGTGTGCCACCAGCCGAGTCCGGATACTTGCTCTCTTTTAGTCCCACCTCGCCTAGGTAAAAAGCAGAGGCAGTGAGATACGGCTATATAAGAGGATGCCGCTGTGACTTGTAACACACTTGCTCACAGCACAGTCCATTTGGTTTAAACCGAAAACTGGACCAAATTACTCGGTTAACCAAATTTTCGGTTAGCTACTTTTTGTTGCAATTTTCAGTCTTCAATTTTTCTAACCGAAAGGTAGAATCCCTTAGTTGACATGAACCTCAAGATGACAATGATGTAATTCTTATGCTTCTAGCTGAGGCAGAGTACAAAACGACGGTGATGTCCTATGGTACTCGGTTGAGATATAACCGGCGATCATGACGATGTCGAGGGTCTAGGAGTGAATTCAGATAAGAATTTTTATATTAAACTTTTATATTTGTATTTCATCATAGTATTGTTTTAACAAGTATAATTTTCAAATAGTTGGATTGCACAACTAACTACATAACAATGTTAACATATATCTTCATATATATTAATTATAGTGTTTCCTTATACAAGTGTAATTTGTATCACCAAAAAATTGTTTATGTTAAATTTAAATTGTGTGTTGTAATAAAAAGGTCTTTGTGAATTAATTTCTGATAATTGCATTATATATTGTATATTTATATTTATATGTATCTTAATATAATTAAATATCATATAGAGATCTCTAAACTGTATTTCAAATATTTATAGTGTATTATTATGTAAGCATATTTATAGAACCTTCTAGAGTATAAATTGAACATTTTCAAATGTGTCTCGTTGGGTTCGGTAATAAGTTGACAATATGGGCATGCTATCTATACTTGTTATTGTAATAGGATTGCTTGTAATAATTACAGTGACTAGAAAAGGCCACCATTAGGTAAAGAGTTTTTTCCGAGTAGGGCATTTTGGTGTCTGAGCTCCATAGAGGCCAAAATTTTGAAAAATTCAAAATCTAAACTTTTCAGTTTTTTTTAAAATATACATATACAAGGATGTATGTATATGTGTCTAAATTTCCATGATGAAATACCTTGAATTGTGAGATCAAAAATCATAAACTTTGAGAATGAATAGTGCATGTGCTGAAAAGCCAACTCTCATTTTAATGTATTTCATCACGAAATTACACACATGTCCATTATGTCTCTGGGTATATGTGTATTTTTAAAACAACAGATGAAACGTAGAAGTAGGAATTTCGAATTTTTCAAATTTTGCCTCTAAGGAGTTCGACCTCCATTTGGTATTTCGGGTTTTTATTTTGTAAATATATGGATTGATTATTTGATGCCAATCTAGCATATACAAGTACTCCAGCTAGTTCTGGAGATAAAAAGTTGTAAATCCGTTAGACTTCCATTGGATAAAGGTTAGCAGCCTAACTAAACTAACCGACGCGATCACATTTGTTTTGTTCACATGTTTACGGGCATGATAGGACGTGAAAGTTGCCCAATAGCTTTCCACAAAAAAAGCAGCAGAAGAGACAGATTCCTTACCATTAGCAAAATCAGATCATGCCTTAAATGCCAAGCTCTCCAAGAAAAATGAATAAGAGTTGCTCACATACATGAGAATTAAGTTGATCCAGCAGAATAAGGAGTCAGTCCGGTCCTGAGTAATTAAAGATCTCTTCTCCAGGGATATTTGACACGTCCCTCAATGCCATACGAAAAGCACGAGCATTTGGACAAGTCACTAAAACTGTTTTCGTCTTCAACGCCACAAATAGAGCATATAGCAGATCATTTTGATGGTGAGAAACTCTATTCACCTTAACTGTCAAACTATTCGATGTTGCATGCCAAGCAAATATTCTGGTCTTTTGTGGGACATTGGCCTTCCAAATAATATCCCAAAGCCTTTCCTTCCCCATTCACAGCACCACTAGATTCGCCCAAATCTTCCTAATGATCCTGAAGATTCAGTGCCAATTTATACGTGCTTCTAACAAAAAGTAAACCATTCTTTTCAAAGTCACCATCCCCCGAGGATGAATACCCATCTTTATAATCTCTTCGGCATCATGGGGATAGAACAAATGTTTTTTCAAATTCTCATCCCATCTTCTTGACCCGCGCATGAATAAGTCAGACATCCATTTAAGCCTTGTTCTATTCTTTCTATCCAAAACTTTAAGGCCAAATTTCCTGGGCAACCAGTTATCTCTCCAAATATTAATATTATCGCCATCAGCCACTCTCCAAATAACATTGATTTTAAGCAGATCCTAGCCATGCAAAATACATTGCCACATAACTGTTGTCGACTGCGGAAACACAATGTCAAGAAAATGTCTAGGGGATAATACTTAGCCTTCAATACCTTAGCAAAACTGACGTATCTGGGAACACCAGTAACCGCAGGGCCTATTTAGCAAGGAGAGCATGATTAAACAATCTAAGATCGCGAAAACGCATATCGCCCTCGGCTTTTGGTCTTGTTTGTTTATCCCAAGCAAGTCAGTGTGTTTTTCTCCTATTTTCTTCATTACCCGATCAAAGGTTCCATATAAGATGAGCTAACTTTTCACAAACTGAGGCTGGAAATTTTAAAAAGCCCATTGCGTACATCGGAAGAGCCTGGATTACTGATTTAATTTGAATTTCCTTCACCCCACTCGGCGCATATTTTTCAATCCAGTTTGGAAGTCTTTTGAGCGCTTTATTAGACTAAAACTTACCAGCCTTCATTCTTCCTTCAGGCACTGGTAATCCAACATATTTATCCTCTAAATCATCGGCAGTAATTTGAAGGACAACAATGATAGACACTTGATCTTCTAAGCCGCACTTATTCCAAAACATAATCGAACACTTATCTGGACTCAATATGTTTTGGAAATCCTGCCTGGGCCATGTTTGCTCAAATGAAAATCCTGAAGAGCCCCTCAAACCCACGTTTCTCACTCATCTCTTTCTCCTCTTGATCCGCTAGCCCACTGTCAGTCATAGCCCACGTTCCGAATTTGAGGTTAACAGCTGGCTGGCTGGGTTGTCCGCAGACACATTCAAACGTGTCCGCGGACATTTTGTGATGTCCATTTGGTGATCCACGTTCGAGATGCCCATTGCTATGATTGAGCACATTGGCTGACTCTCTAATTACAAAATAAAAATGTACAAAACCTGAGAGCTCTTGTCATCTACCTGTCATATCATGACATTCCATCTTCTGGTAGGATGTCAAATGACTTAAACAGTTACGCCGTGATGGTACTTAGATCTCACAGTTGCACGCATGAATGTGAGGAAAGAAAAGAAAAGAAAGGGGAATGTCATTTCAGAGTCAGCCAAAGAAGCTCTGCTGGCTGGACATGGACAGAAACAAGTCAAGGAACATAACAAGTCAATAGAAATTAAATAGTTTGGTTAAACATAGCTTTTAGGTTAACTGTTTCTTCTCACAAGGAAACCGACTGCTAGTTTTTGGTCTTATTTTACTAATTGTGCTTGTGCATCATTCTGATGCTAGGGCTAAATGTGTAAAGTCCTGACATGCCGTTGTGATGATTAAGGCTGAAAGTGTCAATTCTGATGCAAAGCAATAGCTTACCAGCTGGATTAGAGACACTGATAATCATGGAAGAATATTGGGATTGTCGATATAGATATATCCTAGCTACGTAGTAAGTACTCTCTCCGTCCCATAATATAAGATGTTATTACATCCGATATGCTCAGCTAGTGACTGTTGTCTCTGTGATGGGGGTAATTGCCATGTCGGGGGCATTGACGAGCATCAAGCTAATCATCAAGCTAGCTAGCGGAGGTGGTACTGAATGAAAATGAATTATGCCATGTCAATGTACAAGCCACATGGAGGGGGCTGCTGCTGGATGTGATTGCTTCTTCCTACTACATACTGTAAATCATTTATTCAATCTAGCTGGATGGCTGGGCCCCTTCTAGCCAGGATGGGAATGGGCCGGCCCGCTGTGGCCCGGACCTGGCCTCTCCATTCTATTCAGGGACATGGAGCCGGCCCAATGGTCCAGTACCGAGTGGTCTCGTGTTTCATTGGGCAACATGGTCCAACCAATTTTTTTACTATATTGCACAAGAACAAAGAGCATTTACATAACAACATTATTTCAACTAGCACCATTTCGCAGCAGGGACTTTTAGTAAGTTATGATATTCAGAATTTATTTGTTCGAAGAAAAATAAGGAACATATGCAATTCCTTTTTCTATTTCTACCATGAATCGTCTGCATCATAATGTAGCATATTTGTAACTCTGAAACACAAGCGGTCTTGGGTCACTAGTTTGGAAAACATTTATAAGCACAAGGGTAACAACCTTACAAATACACATGCATTGTAACGGTAGACTACAACCTTGGGCAACTAAATTTGGGTCGACCCACTTGTCATGGTGGGCCGACGGTGACCGTCTCCCGTCGCCCAACTTTTCTATGAAGCTGACCCAGAAGACATATCGGCCTTAAAATCTACGGTGGTAGTAGCAAGATCGAAATTCGGACCAGTTTCCCAATGGGTAATGTCGGCCCATTCCACTATTCTTTTTTTTTTTAAAGGAGGGTAACCCCCGGCCTCTGCATCAATTGATGCATGCAGCCATATTATTGAAGATATGCATAACAAGGTCTCATTCCATTGTTCTGAACAAGACAAGAGTGAAGCAGAGTGGTACGTAAATTCTAGTGTTGGGGAAGCAAAACAGGGGCAAGAAACAGAGTGAAAACCAACCAAACAGAGGCTGCATTTATTTGGTGCTAGTAATTGTGGATGAATTCATTCATTCATTCTGCGACTGGTCCTCCTCCTCCTCCTCCTCCTCCTTGATCAATTCAATGGGCACTGCCCTACTGGGAGGTCACTCTCCTCTTGGTATCGTTCGATCATGGGTGGTAGCAGCTTGCTACGCTAGGGTAGGCTGGTCACTCACCTCACGCACTACAGATGGGGAATTAATCGGAAGGATGCTAGCTCTGGTGCTGATCCTTGGTAGGCTGCGGCGTATGCATGTGGTACTGAACAAGTTGGGAGCTTAATTGACATGCCATTTTGGTGTGATTTTGAGCGGTGAGCATGCGTCACCATTGTAGAATATGTGAATTGCACGATGTATTGCTCTCGTGCATAGGCACGTATATATGATGTACAAAGGTGGGCCACGGACCTCAACTATACAAGGAACTAGGAGGCGGGCCCAATACACAATATGCACATAACACATATACTCAACAACCATGTGGTACCACACTAGGTAGGTGCAGTTATACTCCTCGCTCATGCCATCTTATTTTGATTCTTCCTTTGCACGGATGAGTGAGGCATGGGCAGAGATTGCTACTGCTACTGACCTCAACTTAACTGAACTTCCATGTGTGTGTGTGTGTGTGGATCATACCACTCCAAGCCATACCATACAGAGAGGAAATGGAGTGTGACAGTCAGGTTCGCGCCGTCATCGAAAGCTGAGATCAAAGGTAGGTAATTCACGATCGATCGAGATCATGAACCGGCTTACTCGAATCAGCACCTCTGTCTATCTGTCTGGATCTTTGTTCACCTGCACTGCAATACAGTAGTACGGCTGATGATGATCTGTTTGTTCTGTTTGTTGGCTGGGGAAATTAACTGACTGAGTGTACCATGATGGTAATCATTGTACGTATGTATGGGTACAAACGTACTACAGAGTAGAGACTGTAGAGCAGGACACATGGATGAGTGAATGACCCCTGAATCCATGGAAGCCAGTGGACCAAGAACAGCAACAGGAACAGATCACACCACACGTACGTAAACGTACCCAAATGAATGAATGGCACCAAAGCAAGCAAGCAAGCAGCCTGCTAGATCCTCCCTCCTTCCTTGCAAAGAAAGAGAGCTCATGATTACTGATTTTATTCCCAGCAGCATCGCCACCAATCATACAACCTGTCCTGTTCCACCGGTCAGTCAGCCAGCCAGCATTCAAGCTAGGTCACTCTCATTCTCAAGAAGGTGCAGGTCAGCAGCAGATTTATATGCAAAGCACAGTCACTGATTTATTGCAACCAAGGAGGCTAGGCTAGCTCAGATGTACATTTACATTAGATTAGAGAGTGAGAGGAAGGGAGATGATGATCCTGCTGATGCAGGGCCCATAAACACGCCAAAATTTGGGCTCTGTCTTTCTGTTAATACGTTGTCCATTGATCCGGTGGTGGATCATCTGGTATCTATCTATGGCAGTCCGGCTATGGCCTCTGAAACCATTGGGCGATAGTGACACCCGTAGCTTGTTGTTTGTTGCCAGCCCAGTGGGGTGGGGATGTCTGAAGCAGTGAAGCATGCGTCCCACTTGAGATCCATGCCTGCTATTGGTTCAGGATCATGTCTCTGCTTGTGAGGGTACCAGCTGTGTTGGTTGTTGCGGTACGATCGTTCGTCGACGGCGACGTGCTGTCGTACTCGGTTGCGATGTCGCTGGCGACCCTGACGGCGTCGAGGGAGAGCCCGGAGAGGCCCCGGCGCGTGAAGCCGACGGAGTAGAGCCCCGACTCGCCCTTCCACCCCTCCGGGAACTCCACCTTGGGGTACCCCTCTCCACTGAAGAAGTCGCTTCCCTGCACCACCAATTACAGGCATTCTTTTCAGTTCATCGATTATCAAGATGTAATTATATATATGAAAGCGAAGAGAAAATAAGTGTTGATTGTGTTTGGTCTCTCTCTTAATTTTAGTTGAGCAAGTGCAGTGCACCCTTGTGCTTCAGGTCTCTGTCAGTGTGCTTGTCGGTTTATGACGCCTCATCATCATGACAACTACTCCCTCCCTCCGTTCCTAAATATAATTCTTTCTAGAGATTCCACTATGGACTGGATACGGAGCAAAATGAATGAATCTACACTCTAAAATGCATCTATATACATCCGTATGTGGTTTATAGTGGAATCGCTGCAAAGACTTATATTTAGGAACCGAGGGAGTAGCTAGCTAGTGCACCATTGCATTGCATTCCACACTAACTAATCATAGCTTTATTACTACTAATATATGATACTTGCTGCTACTCTTAAGATAAGATCAGAAGCAATATGATACTGATCAAGGGAGGCCATCAACGGACGGCCGGCTGATGAATGTGCAACTAAATTAAGACGCCTACTGCTAACTAACTATATTTTATAACAAGACTAAATTACCAGCTAGTAGTGTGGAGTGTAATCAAGCTGGTTGGTTACCTTGAGCCACTGTGGGACGTTGCTGTGGTAGCCGGTGGCCAGGATGACGGCGTCGGCGGCCACGAACCGCCCGTCCACCAGCTCCGCGCCGCCGGCCTCCATCCGCCTCACCCCGGGCACGATCTTGATCTCCCCGCCGCGGATCTTGTCCAGCGCGCCGATGTCCAGCACGGGCGTCCGGCCCTTGCTGTTCTTCAGCTCCAGCGGGCCTCCATGGGAGGGCCTCCTCAGGCCGAGCTTGGCGAGGTCGCCGCCGAGGAAGAGCCCCGCGAGGAGCACGAGCAGGCGGTCCACCAGCCGGAGCGGCAGGAAGCGGAGCAGGAAGACGGCGACGGAGAAGGTGGCGACGCCGAGCATCTCGCGCGGGAGCACGTGCACGCCGTCGCGCACCACCATGGACGGCCGCGCGCCGTGGTCGCACAGGTCCAGGCACACCTCCATGCCGGAGTTGCCGCAGCCGACCACGAGGACCCGCTTCCCCTTGTACGGCTCGCCGGACTTGTACTCGGACACGTGGGACACGGGGCCCTTGAAGGAGTCGGCGCCGTCCAGGTCAGGTATGACGCGCTCCGCGTTCTCGCCCGTGGCCACCACCAGCCACCGCCCGATGTACTCGGTGATGATCCCGGTGCCTTCGTCGGAGGCGGTGACCCGCCAGAGGCCGGCGGCGCTGTCGAAGCGGGCGGAGACGACGGACTGGCGGAAGCGGGGGCGGACGTGGAAGGCGGCGGCGTAGGACTCGAGGTAGGCGACGAACTGGTGCTTGGTGGGGTACTCGGGGTAGTCGTCCGGGAAGGGCATCCCCGGGAGCTGGCAGAAGTGCTTGGGGAGGTGGAGGCGGAGGCGGTCGTAGGTGCGGCGCTGCCAGAGCGAGGCGAGGCAGTCGTCGCGGTCGAGCACGACGGAGGGGACGCCGCGCGTGTGCAGGCAGGCCGCCGCCGCGATGCCCGCCGGCCCCGCGCCCACGATGATGGGGCCGTTCACCCACATGGTGCGCGATGCCATCATGCACGTACGGTATGTAGAGTCGGTCGGAGCAGTGGCGTGAACCAGTTGACTGAGCTGGAGCTGTGAGCCGATCGATGGAGGGAGAAGAAGAGGAGGGATGGAGTGAGGGGGAGCTGAGGAAGACGAGGGAGAGGCCTCTTTAAATAGGAGAGTGACCTCCCAGTTAAAATTCCCGCGCTTTGCTTTTAGTAGGACATTAGCGCCAGACCATCAAGTACACTCGATTGACACCTTCATCATTTAGGTCTTTCTAAATATAAGCCCTTTTTTTTAGAGATTTCAATACAGACTACATACAGATGTATACAGACATATTTTAGAGTATATATTCACTCATTTTGCTCTGTATGTAGTCTACATTGAAATCTCTATAAAAGAGGCTTATATTTAAGAACGGAGGGCCCCGTTTCTGTATACAAGACCTTTTGAAGATTTCATACAAACTACATAGAGATGTATATAGACGTATTTTAGAGTATAGGTTCACTCATTTTGTTCCATATGTAGTTCATATTGGAATGTCTAAAAAAGCTTATATTTAGGAACGGAGGGAGTAGTATATTACTAGTACTAGTATATAGATCAATGCTAAATTAATTTTAATTTAAGCACATATATAGATCAATCAATATAAGCACATCTTCAATGTCTTGCAAAATTCTTTTATGTCATACACATATACTTATCTTGTAAAATTAACTGTTAGATCGGTCTTTTGGGGATAGTTGGTTGATCCAACGGAGCATGTGTACCATTGACTCTCAGGTACATCTAACTCCTTCCACTCGAATTTCAAATTGGCTCTTAGGTATATCTAACTCTTTCGCTTGAATTTCAAATTAACTCTCAGGGAGATCTAACTCCTTCGACTCTAGCCCCCTTTGGGTGTCCTTCCGCTTCAAAGCATGCCATCCTGTGATCTGGAGCACTTATAGTATGCCCCAAGGTGTATATAGGAGGTGACAGTGAACATACCTCATCAACTAATATGGATGTCCCTATGGGTTTTCCTTGTGCATGTTGGCTTTGCTGCCACTAGGTAGTACAAAATCACCTTTCCAAAACAAGTGACCTGAGGCCGTTGAGCCAGGACAGCTTAGAAAGTTGGTTGTAGTTGAATGGTTAGGAGGACAGTGATATCCTTAGCTCACGAAGGTTTAAATCTTAGACTTAGCATTGGTGCTCGCATTTTTCTGAATTTATTTTGGGCTTTTCGACGATGTTCTTTCAGAGGGAGGAGACGTTCCCGTCGACTACGAGGCACCTGTGCTGACTTCTTTCATCTTAAGATACTATGCCGACTCAGTCTCTTGGAGGTTCTCATAGGGCTAGGGTGTGCGTATGTGCGTTCACAGGGGTGAGTGTATGCTCGTGTACGTAAGCAACTTTGATTGTATTATGTTAAAAGAAAAGATCTCACAAAGGATCTATCCAAGTAGATGGTCTTTCATGAGCCGCTGCGCAGAAACCTTTCCGCAGCCCTGCAAATCTATTCGAGATGCAATGAGGAGGCGGTGCGAGACTCGTGTTCGTCACATGCATGATGTGGATCAAAAACAATTTACATTGATGCAGGCAATTGATTACTACTTGGGTTGTGTTGGTATTGCGGAGGATTGCAATAATTGAGCTTTTCTAACCAGCTTTTACCTGTTTTACAATGTTTTACCTTTTTTAATATAATATAATCACATATGCTCACACACACATACACTCACCTCTATGATGCATGCACGCACATCCTGTTCCTATGGGCACCTCCGAGATGCTGAGCCGGCATATGGTTGACAGAGTCACCACATACATCTCTTAGTCGATGAGAACGTCTTCTTTCAATGAACAAACACCGTCAGAAAGACTAAAAAAATCAAAAAGAAGATGCACAAACCATTGTCAAGGGTAGAACTTGAATCCCGATGGATTGGTTCCATCACAGAAACCTAACCATCCGAGTTACGCTTACTTTAAAGACTAGTTTTACCGGCACAAACCGCCAAAACGGAACACTGCATTGGGCAGTGAAGCACTTAGGACTTGCGCGCTCTCATTCATTCATATTAAAGTAATGTTAACGGCGCATTTGATGGCCGCGTTCCACTAACTAGTACTAGCTAGTTTATGTTAATGAAAATGTGTACGAATATCTGAGAGGAGGTGATGCACATGATGATAGATATAATTAAGAAATGAGTTCGGCTATCTAACTGGAGTATCATCATCCCAACCCATCGCATCGCATACGGAGTACGTGTACAATCATCACCATGCATTAGTTTACTTCATCGTGGCTTCAAAATCATAAACGACCTACAAGCGGCAAAAGCTATGATTCGGCCGGCCGTACGCGCTTTGTGCCACAAAATTAAATCTGCAACCTTTTGGGAAAGTAGCTACCGGCTTTGTTTGGCAACATGGAATTAATTTGTTTGTAGCTGCTCCACATACCTATTTGCAAGTTTGGCATATTGATCGTAGGGTGGATGGCAAATTAAAAGCTGCTTTTTGTCCAAGCATCTGATTCGTTTCAGCTCGATCCGTCCATCATGTAGTTGTTAATTAGTTAGTGTACGTTATGATCAGGTATGGAGCAAACCAAAGCAGCAACTTAATTAACCATCGATCGACCTTCATTGGCGATGAGTGAGTGAGTGCTCCATGAACCCAACTAACTAAGGTGCCACCTGCTGCACTTATATTACTCCTACGTGCATAAGCTCCAACTCATCGACCATTTTATTTCATTATTTACATTGTGTAAGGTCTGTTCGATGCGGCGGCCAGCCACCACTATTTGGCCAGCTTTTGACTTTCTTTCTTCCTTTCGAGGAACTGGTAGCGTAACACTGTCAATTACAAAAAGAGTGTGTGGTTACAAAGAGACTTGATAAAAGGGCGGCATGTGAACTATTGTTGTAAGAGAATATTATGAGAAGCCGAGTCTAACTAGTACCTTCCCCGCACAAAGGCATGGCTAAACTTCACATTGCTAAAGCCTTCGACATGTGCTGGCCTGGCACTTTTTGCTTGAAGTACTTTGAAAAGTTGGTTTTGGACCAAACCTGTGCGTTTGGATCGCTATGCTCCTCAAAACAACTAGGATTGTGGGGTCCTAGATAGTTCCAGCAACATATATACTATCCCTCAGTGGTCTATGCCGATGATGTTACTATTCCGTAAGGCGACACACGTGGAGGTGGCTACATCTAAGTTTGTACTGAACATCTTTGGTTGCGCATCAGGGCTGCGATGCAATCTCGGCAAGAGTTTGCTATCCCCTAGTTTTGTGACGAGGATCCAATTGAAGATTATGGAAGCATCTTCAAATACCAAATAGCTCCCCTTCCGATGAAATATTTAGGGTTGCCGCTCATCCTGAAGAAACTTCACAAAGAGGATTTTCAGGGCCTGATTAACAAATTGAGGGGCATATTAGGTCAATGGTGTACTGGATTCCTCTATCAAAGTAGTCGTTTAATTTTAGTTCAAGTGGTGTTATTGTCCATCCCGATTTTCACTTAATGTTCCTAGATCCTTCGCCATGGATGTTCAAGGTCATCGAAAAAATCCCAAGAGCTTTCCTTTGGAAGGGCAATTATTTGGTAAGGCGGCCACTATTTGGTGAGCTGGAAACAAGTTTGTTGATCGAAGGAAAGCAGGGGACTGGGTATTCTGGACCTAGAAATCTTGAGCTCTGCCCTTTGGCCGCGCTTGGCATGGAAGGCACTTACATCAATTAATCGGGCTGGGAACATCATGCTAAACCTTTTGGAGAAGCACGAGAGGAGTTTGCTTAATGCTTCGACACGGGTTGAGTTAGGTAACGGGAAAATATGTTTCTTTTAGATTGATAGATGGATCCGATGAAGACATTGTGCCGACAATTTTCAGTTATGTGCCACCGGTTGTTAGGGAGAGCTGAACAGTATCGGAAGCGATGTTGAATGGAGGCTCGATTAAGGACATAGAGGAACACATTAACATTCACATGTTTAATCATGTTTTAACCTTGTGGAACATGATCTCTGAAGTTCTAATCATACAGGGGGTTGAAGACAAGTGGAGTCGGTCGTGTAACCCTAAGCGAACCTACTTGACAAACTCTGTTTATAAAGTACACTTCATTGCATCCGTAAAATTTAGTATCGGGTGCACTATTTGGAAGTCTTGGGCTTCCCCGAAATGCAAACTCTTCCTTTGGTTGGTCGTCGGGGGCGGGTATAGACAGTGGAATGTCTTGCCAGGTAAGATTTACCACATAACAATACATGTTGCTTCTTCAACAATGCATAGGAATATACACATCATCTTTTTATGGGTTGCAGTGTCGTTATCGTCATTTGGAGTTTATTGTTTCATTGGGCAAATCTGAGTGAGTCCATTCCCCAAAATGCTCCTTCTCTCTGAATTTTGTGGCATGAGGCCAGAACTAGAGTTCATGACTCCAAGAGAAATTCCTTGACACACCATTAATCGTTTGGAGCATTTGGAGGGGGAAAGAACGAGGGGAAGGAGCATGGGTGGCAATCCTACCCAACATTTACCCATCCAAAACCACATGAGAGAATGGAGAATCCGAGCTTGCAATTTGGCACCACACCTGCTTTTCAAATCTTTGACAGTCTAAAGTTTTGAAGGTGGCTACTCCTAAATTGACCGAGTATTGAAGGTGGCTAGTGAATTGTGTAGCTTAGCCTAAATTGACCGAGTATTCTCCTGTGTAGTGATTATGGCATAGTTGTCAACGTATAATAGTACACTATCGGACGGGGTATACCGTATTGCTCCGGACAAACGAAGTCCACCTATGAGTGTATGGAGATCCTCGGGACACACACTCAATTGTGACAAGGTAGATACTCGAAAGGGGTAAGGATGAACACGCTATAACCAGGATTGCAATCGCGTGATACCAAATCTTATCGTGACTAATTACCATCATGGGTGAATTTATATAGACCCGGGCCCCCTCCCCCCTTTCGCCGTTACACTCACCTGACCTAGCTTCTCTAGATCAAATCTACACACTGTAACCCTTCTCCATGACTTCTCATTAGATCGTAAGATTTATGGCGGATCAACCATCGATATTAGTTTTTTTTTTGAGAAAGTACTCGTAACCATCGATATTAGTTGATTTAGAAATAGGTATTATTTATTGGTAGCTCTCCAACTGTGGTTTTCACTATATTTTTTTCTTCAAGATATGTCTCATTTATTGAATCATACTGTCGCACCAACAATATATATGTGGATCTTGATGTCTAAATCGTACGGTTCTCAACAACACCATTTAGTTCCATTTTAAAATAATATATTCTCGTTCTTAGCTGGTTTGCACGTGAATTGCTTTAGCTTATCTCTTGCCATAGTGTCAATGAGATATGTAGTCCATTTGAAAAAAAAAGTAGATGAAGGTTTAGACATGAGCACTGCTACTCGTATGATATTTTCAAATCGGATTTCTGTACCACACACGTTAACAGTAACCCATCACTTTCGTTTCATGGGCTACTCGTACGAATATCGGACGCCAAGGCCCGGCCTCCAATATTAGACCATTATTGTTTTACGTGTATATATATGCTTGCTGATAGAATGCATTTGCACACTGGCGGTGCAGGACTGATATCCAAACTAGTACTAGATAATAGACATTTGTTTCTCGTGGGCTAGCATCCACATAATAGTGCAATTTTCAACTCAGCTCAGCATGTTGCTAGTGTATATGTAGGTTGGTCGCAAGCTGTATATATGCCGTATCTAGACAGAGTGGGATTGCAACTACTCTAGCTGGCAGTTGACAATTTGGAGCACTCCACAGTTTGCAGGTATGGCACAGCCATGTATCCATCTTAATTTGGAGGACTTGATCTTGATGATGGGCTCATGGATGGAGCAGTTGAGTGCACGCAGAGCCACACACCCATGCATGCTTAGAAGAGTCGCTATTATATCGATACGAAGCGCGCTCATGATATTGCCGAGACAATGCGCAAACTCAGAATCGCCATAAAGTAGTCCTTTTTTTTTACTACAACGTTTGTTCCCCAATTCCCGCACGCATCACAAATCTCTCACGCGCGGACACATCTGCCTCGCCATCGAGGCATCCCAGGCGCGCTCGAAGCCACTCAATCCGAAGAATAAGAATTATTTCGTCCCTATCTGAATCAAACAACAATTGAAGCTTCGAACTTAATTTTGTATTTATTTAAAATTATATCGAGTTTTAGGTGGAGAACCCAAAGATTTCAGTGGATGCTTCATCTAATGCTTAGTATAATTTTGAACGGAGCTCACGATAATCCCCGCCACCCATAGCTGTCCGCAGCATCCACTTCCCCCGCCGTGCACACCACGGAGCGGCGCGGGAAATGTAGTTTGTGGGCGGCGGGGAGGGAATGGGAGGTGGAGGTTGCGAGTGGTGTGGATATGAGCTATTAGACTTAGACATGATTATAGTCGCGATCGGCGGGAAAACTTGATGGGTGGAGGAAAAAATGGGCGGGAAACGTGGCTTGAATGGTCATGGGAAGTTTGTTCGCAGTGGCCGCCATTAATCGGCATGCGCCCGAGGAGATGGGCAGCGCTGGAGGCTGACGAGGGAGGTGAATGTTTCCTCCCACGCGAGCAGTTGTCGTATGAATCGTCCTCCAAACCATCGCACACAACCTCAAAATATGGAGACTTGGGGCTTGATTTGGAGCAACCTACATTAACTTTGACGGTCCGGGGTCATATGGTGACTCTGTTAGAGCGGCGTATTAGGACAAAATTGTCATATCAGCGGTTATTATGCCGATCGGGTCGTATGACGACTTTGCTGGAGTAGCTCTTGCACTTGGAAGTTTTTAGGCCAAAAACTTGTATCTCCACCATTTTGGGAGTCTAATGATTCACATTTTTGGACTAGACTAGCGCCGGCAAAGAAATATGTTTTCTGTTTCAGATTTTTCGCGAGAAATGATGGCTCTGAGATACGTTTCTAGGAGGACAAGTGGCTAAAAAATGTCACTCTCTGGGAACATAATCCAACCTTTTACCGCATTGTACACAATAAAAATGATACTCTTGCGCATGTGATTTGCTCCTACCCATCAGATGTATCCTTTACATGGGATTTGATCGGCCCTATCTTGTGTGATGACAACATATTCTATCATGTTTGTATTCAATTAGCCTGGCATAAGGATGAGATCTGTTTTGCTAGGATGTAACTACAAATGTGTCCTTCACAGTCGACTCTATGTACCGTACACTCTCACAATCAGAGATTCATGTGGACAATAATAAACAAATATACAAATCAAATATAACAATGAAAGTTAAGTTTTCCATATGGTATCTTTGAAGGAGAGTTAAACTAACTAAAGTAACCTCGCTCGCCACAACTGACAAGAAAGTAAGAAGTGTAGCTTTTGTACTCACGACAAGGCAATCAAACACCCCTTCTTTTAATGAAAGTTTGCGCGTCCAATGGCCAGTCATTCAAAGCATGCAATTTGTATGTGCACACAATCAGTTCCAATACATATGGTCACTGGCTTGAAGACATACCAAATAATTTTAATACGCTAATAAGGGTGAAAGGGCCTGCCTTATTAAGATCGTTTTAGCTATGTAGAAATGATATATTTTTTATTTTGAAATCCTTTCTCCTATGTTTACTTAGTATGTGGTTTACAATACACTGAAGAGAGTATAAATTGTTGCTCAAGACGGTTGCAACTGGTTGTCGGAGAAGTATTTACCCAACAAGGGTGGCGGCATAATCTCCGGATTTAGGCATAGTTTCAGTCTGATATGCCTTTATTGTTGCCAATTTGTCGTCTTTTTGACTGTTAGTGTTAACTGTGTGCATTTTAGCCATGCGAAACCAGTGTTGCTCCTCATGTTTTGTATCGGCTTGAGCCTACATTTTAAGTTAATAAATGTGCCCGAAAAAAATAGATTCAGACTGAGAGCAATTGAACGATTTTGCTAGATAATTAAGTCGTTGGATCGACCCGTCCCTTTCCTATCTAGTATAGCTCCTACTACGATCCACCCATGCACTGCATCATGATAGCAGAGCAGAGTAGATCAGAGGTATGAATGAATGATCCATCGTCCTAGCTACCGATTTTCTGGACTGTAGTACGTATGATGAGCAGAGCAGAGCAGAGGTCAATAACTTCGTCAGGCTGATGCAATGGGCGGTCATTCTTCAGACTCAATACATCAAATATATGGTATGCATCCATCAGAGACAGAGGTACATCCATCATTCATTCATTCATTCGTTCCCTGAATCCCTGCCGCTGCTGCTGCACATTAAACTCCTCGATGATTCACCCTCTGCAGGCCGGCCTGCATGCACAACCACAAACCTGCTACTCCTACCACATAAATAAATCTGCTAATCGATCCATGGGCACGTCACCACTGACGACTGACTCATTCCTCGACTCCTGGTAGATGTACTGCACACCCATACTCTACTGAATTTCATTATGCTTTAAGCAGCTTCCCTAAGTACCTTTGTTTGGTAATGGGCAATGATGGAGATTCTACGAGCTTTTTCTGCACCTCCATCGGCCATCAACTCAAATCGCCAAACTTTAGTTTCCTTTTATTCCCCTTTATTAGTAGATGATCAATTGAGTTACCAATCATCAAGATTAAGTATTGTCCTCTCTCCTTTTTGTACCTCATCATCAACTCAAACTGGATTTTCTAGCTAGCTTAGCCATGGCAAGGTTCCTTGCATTGCCTTTTCACCCCCTTGCACCCCATGTTCTCCCACGATGCCGATTATTACGATTATTATACAACACTTGCGGATTAATTTACGATGCAAAGTCCAAAGGTGGACCTTGCAAAGCTGCTAATTGCATACATACATGTCAAAAGGGGTGAGAATAAGCAATCAACGAATCATCTATCTAGCTATAAGTACTTTTCTTTTTGCAAACTAATGTATTGCAAACACAAAAAAGGTTAAAGTTAACAAATGAGCAAGTTCCCTTTTCTACCCCCCCCCCCCCTCCCATATTCATGCTCAATCGGCAGACTTTAATAACCAGTATTATTTTCGAAAAGAGAAAGAATCTCAAGTTACCAAGTGCGTTCCACATTTTACCCTTTGTGGCCGGCGACATGGACATCATTCTTGCAAAATAACAGAAAATATGTTACATGTTTCTATCAAATAATTGAAACGATCACATATCAATTATTTTATGCTGATTAGTTTTGCGAATTTATATGCACATGTTTTTATCAAATAATTGAAACGATCACATATCAAAATAACAGAAAATATGTGCACATGATTTTATCAAATACTCAAATTTTTAACTATGTAATGCTTAGACTTATTAACTATGTTAATTACTACTTTGAATTAAATTGGATTTCACATCTTTTTTATTTAATGATATTATCATTTATAACTATGTGGAACTCCAGCCCTGACGTTGGTTGATGGACTTTCTGAATTATAATAATAGTTTAATATAAATTAAATTCTAAAATTCACAAAATTAAAGTTTGACATATGATGTATAATATAATTATAACAATTTTAGCGAGGATAGAGTATCATATTTACTTAAGCACTCCAACTTTCCAAAAACATAAGATGTGCTTGACTTTGCATGGTCTGTGATGCATGACTTTGACTACTAATGTATACCACAATATACATGTATGAATAGTGTCACCGTTACTTTGTTGGAAAGAGCATTTTATCGGACATGTTTTTATATTAATTTTGTTGAGATAATATAAGTGAAAATCATAGTCAACCCGTCAAACTTGTGCATTGAGAATGAGAAAAGGCCAAGCGCACCTTACAAATTGCTAGGATTTTCTAAAAATTTGTTAAGCTCGGCTCAGTTTCTAAATTTAAAATAATTTCTATATTTTGTATAATTTACATTAAAAAATTCAATATTTTGTATTGAATAATTATCACTCAGTTATGATTGATTGAGATATGATTTTATCATTCACGTGGGAAAGACTTGATTTTTATGATACAATGATACTAGTTTGTGCCATGGCGCTCGTGTAGTTGGTGTTCACCTGTCACATGGGTCTGGCATGCGGGACGACTATGTTAGGATGTGCGTCAATATTGAAGGGAGTAAAATGTAGAATGTACTCCTTGTATTGGACAACTTGACATTTTCCTTCCGTAAATAGTAAAAGTTAAGACTTTAGAGAAAAATGTAGTGGGATCCCCTCTGCATGCTGCTCGGGCAGCCGATGGTGTGGGGAGGAGACTCCCGGTGCCTCAACTCTGGTTAGTAAATATGTTAGGGTTTTATTCCTCGCATAGGCGATGCTCAGGTGGATGGTGTCAACTCATCATCAAGTTGGTGGTCCATACTCCAATCCTCCTCGAGTTTGTCCATCGGGAATGGTGCTTCGGCGGTAGATTCCTAGCGCCTCCTCATCTGTCGAGGTTAGGGTTACGCACCGTCTGTCCACGATGGCGAGATTTCGTGTCGAGTGCTTCAGATCGAATCAAGGTTCAACGATGAAGACTGCTGCTCCGGGGCACTGGCCATTGGGTGCTCGTGTACGAAAACTTTCCGTTTGTCATTGACAAGGTCGGGTGGGCTCCGGTAGGGAAGCGGTGCGTCAGCGACTCATTCTGCCAGCGGCCACGATCGTTCGGTGGTCCATAAAACATAATTTTATTATGTTTAGCATGCTTTGTACTTTCGCTGAACTTTTATAAGAGATCCGGGTCTTTTTTGAAAGAAAAGGAAAGAAATTATTAAAAAAAATTCTCATTTACTCTTTAAAGAAAGTGCATTGTCATGTGATGTTAATTATCCAAAGAGAAAGAAGTAATATAGAAATTCCTCCGTGCGGCAAATGTATTGTCACGTGTGTTCTGCATCCAGAGGGATGCAACACTAGCTGCGTATTGATGCTTCATATGATCCAAGTGCAATGAAATATACAGATAAAATAACTACTACCATCTGCTCTACTCTGCTCAATATTGATGAGATCATAGGCAAATGGCCATTGAGGCCTTTCTTAATCGACCCCTAACAAACCAAAAATCAGGAGGGCATTAATTCAACAAGAATCTTTAAATTCACTATGCTCCCAAAGTTTGAATCACTCATAGTCAATTGAGGTGTCCAATTGTTGATTTTTCTCGTGATTTTGACTAGGTTGTCCGTCCAGTGGGGCCCTTTGGTCAGGAAAGGGAGTTTTTCCCCAATATGGTTTTTCCCGTATCCGAATGGTTACATATCGAGATCGGCTCGCAACACGTGCCAAGTGTCTGATGTTACTCCCCAATGGGATAATTTACTCCTTGGGTTGCTATAAGCTAGAGCTGATGGTAAAGATGCGGCGTTAAGTTATTTATTGTCAGAAGATGCGGAACCATATGATGATTCAATCCCTTGCATATTTTCTGATTATTGCATTTTCTTTCTATATTGTGATTTGGCTACGTGCTGAGAAGGTTTAGAAAACTATATTGACTTTGAATAATTTCCCGTACTCAGAAGTAAGTAACAGGAATTTTCTGAATTCAAAAATTGAATTTTATGAATTGATATTTTGTGCATCATGAAGTTATATTCGGTTTTGTCTAACAAGATATAGTTTGTTTCAACTAGAAAATAATTGTTTTGTGCAGCATACAAGTATTATTAGGAGATATGTTGATTAGTTTGTCCATATGGTGCTTCAAAACTTCTTTAGTCATGCCACAAACATATATGAAGATTACTGAATTTTTACTTAGTTATCTGATGCTTTAAAACACGTTAGTGGATACACCAAGGGCTATGCATGAACAGTGATCTTTGCTTGGTTATGTGAGATGGATTTTGGTTGGCAATATTTCTTAGAAAAATATACTTTCGAGTTATTTTCCATATTTCAATTGGTCCCTGCGCAAGACAGGAGTATATCATTTCTTTTCATTATGAACTTCATTTGATTGCTACTATGGAATCTGGTGGGTCGCAAACTGCTGCATTTTTATTTTATTGAGGAAAACTAATTTGTAAAATAAATTCTTTCATTTTTTAAATTTGATTACGCTTCCGGTAGTTTCCCTAATTGGCTAGCTTTGTTTTGTAATGGGCAATGATGAAGATTCTACGTGCTTTTTCTGTACCTCGACCATCAACTCAAATCGCCAAGCTTTAATTTCCTTTTATTCCCCTTTATTAGTAGATAATCAATTGAGTTACCGATCATCAAGATTAAGTATTGTCTTCTTCCCTTTTTGTAGCTCATCATCAACTCAAACTGGTTTTCTAGATAGCTTAGCTATGGTTCCTTGCATTGCCTTTTCGCCCACTTGCACCCCATGTCCTCCCACGATGCAGATTATTATGATTATTAAAGAGCACTTGCGAATTAATTTACATGCAAAGTCCGAAGGTGGACCTTCCAAAGCTGCTAATTGCATACATACATGTAAAAAGGGGTGAGAATAAGCAATCAAGGAATCATCCATCTAGCTAAATGACTTTGTCAAAGAAACAAATTACAAACATAAAAGGTTAAAGTTAATAGAGAAGGAAGTTCCATTTTCTCAAGTTAGAGCATATGTCTCCAGTAAACATCTGGACCACACGGTGTGCGGACCACTTTTGCTAACTTTTATCACCCAATGGGGACCCTTAAACGTCTGGAGACCAGTCCGGACCTCCGTTTTCTGGCAAACCCGAAACAAACTTGGGGGAGCTATGCGGGAGTACAAACGTGTAATTGACCAACAAAAACCCCCCACGTGGTCCTCTTCTCTTCTCTCTCTTCACATGCATAGTCTCCCTCTCATCTCTCTCCTCCCAACCGGGCATCCCTCCAAATGCATGGTTAGCCTCTACTCTCTCTCCTCAAAACCTAATTAATTTGTGAATAGCATTGGATGAGTCCCTCCCGCATCATGTCCACGGACCACGTCCGGACATAAAAACTGACGTTTGCGATGTCCATTTCTGGGTCAGCTTTGGAGATGCCCTTACCCAAGTTAGTTCCACAATTTACCCTATATATGTTGCAAAATAACATAATTTTTCTGTACAGGTTTTATCAAATACATGAATAGGTCAGATATCAATCGTTTTATAGTGATTATCTTCTAGAACTATATGCAAAATTATAATCCAAAACATCATGTAATTATTAGAATCTTCAACTATTTTAATTTACTAAACATAACATTAATTTTATTTGATGATTTTATTTTCATAATGAATTACAGTAAAGTTCAGTGTAAATTGAATTGGAAATAATGTTTGACTATAATGCGTAACATGATTAAGGGTTTTTTATCGAGGATAGAGTATTATATTAACCTAAGTACAAATTGCTAGGAGTTTGTAAGAAATACCTTGAGCTCGCTTTAACCTCTAACTCCGAAATACTTTCTTTATCAGCCATTTTGAAATACAATTTGGATAACGAAATTTCATATTTTTTTGGGTGGAATAACCATCACTCAGTTTTGAACTAACATATATTATTTTTATCATTCACACAAAAAAGCTATAATTTTTTTGGGATAATACATGGTATAATTTTTTTGGCGTGGCGTTCATGTGACCGATGTTCAGCCGCCATATGTGTCTGGCATGCGCACAACTATATCAGAAGAATATAACATGTATGCTATGTATTTATATTGAACTTCTTTGCTGTAAAAAGGGTAGATGTTGTGACTTGATGAAAAATAAAAGGGAAGCTCTTACAGGGAACGTACATTGTCGTGTGATCTTAATTACTTTGAAGAGCAGTGAGTAATGTAGAAACTCAACCCCTCTGTGCTGCAAATGTTTGTACGGTATCGTGCTAGCGTATCGATGGATCCTATGATGGACGTGCAGTGAAGTGCTGTACCCTGTACTGCTCTACTACATATGCTGCCTGACAGACACGCACGCAGGGCACTCAAGACTGCACGCATATCGCATATGCTCTGCTGAAGATGAGATCATGCACAACTGGCCACCAGCAGCAGGTCGTCCTTTCCTGATCGACATAACTGGGCATTCAAGAATAGTTAATAGCCGATGATGCATACCGTACCGGACTACTTCAGTCCAATTCTTAACTCTCCAACAACAAGCGTTAGCAAGACGCCAAGAACACATACTCCCTCCGTTCCAAAATATAGTGCGCCCACGCTTCTCGAGGTTTAATTTTGATCATAAATTTAACTAATGAGATCGACTGTGGCGGGAGCAAAAATTATATAATTGAAAAGTTCTTTTGAATACGAATTCATTGGTATAACTTTTGCTCCCGCCGCAGTCGGTCTCGTTGGTTAAATTCATGGTCAAAGTTGAAGCACGGAAACCGAGGACGCACTATATTTTGGAACAGAGGGAGTACTGCCCTGCATACGTGTGGTGTGTTGTCAAGGGGGGGAACTGGAATCTCAAATTGACTTGACCAAATCAAGTTAATTCTCAGAGAAAAGTTTACAGATCTCGATGCAGATTAAAGGTGAAGCTTAGAAGTTACCCCTTCAATCAAAAATATTATATCATTCTGATCTCTTGTTTGAGTCATTGGGAGAACAATGATTAGAATTAGTTGATCATGAATACATGAGAAAACTCTTTTTAAGTAACTTTAAGATTCGTGTAAACTTTTAAGGGGGTGTATGTTAGTATTGTCTCTTGGAAGGTAATACTTAACCAGTGTGACGTGGTATGCTTCAAAATAAGCTACATATCTGCTTTATAAAGAAAGCCACACAGCTAAGTGATACAAGGTGTTGGGAAGACCCTCTTACAAAATAGACCAAAAACTATCTAGGCAAAAAAAGAGCAAAACAAAACAACATACGGAGGGTGCACTACTCGGCACCAACATCTCGCGGTTGAGCACGAGCACATGAGTGACCAAACTACTACAAGAAACATTAACGCACGCCGACTAACAGCAATCCCGCGTTTCGTGGAGAAACAGCCAGACTCTGTTGCACACCCTTGCTACACCGTCATCAAAGAGAGCCCTTCAGCCTCTCACTTCGGGCCATGGAGCGCGACCCTGCAAGCGAGAAGAAACGCCCTAGAATGCAAACATAAATGTCATGTGCGATGGATAGGGGGTAGACAAACTGTTGCACACGCTAGAGCCAAAGAAGCTTCGAGCAATGATCCAAGCCCGCACGAAGACGTTGTTGTGACCAGAAGGGGCTTGAGCTCCTCGATAACGCCTCCAAGAGGATAATAGTTCCACGCATTGTCGCCGCCGAGTCCAGCTGACCGGGCATGGGTTTCCACTAAGAATCACGACATGGGAATAAAAACAATAATAATGGTGCCCCCAAGAGGACCATGATGCCCACAGGAGACGCTCTTGTAGTCACCGAAGCATGGAGCTTTTGCTTGGTATCTCCCTCGCACCACACCGAGGTAACTAGGCTAGCAATCCCACCACAAGAAAGGCCCCACATCGATTGGATCTAGGCCTCCAAGTCGAGATTTGGGCTCAAACACTGCCGACACTCCCTTTGCCATCCACACAGCCAAGCGGTGTGGACGACAACACAGCCACGCTGCTCCCTGGAGAGCAAATCACGCAACCCACCTTTGAAGGTCGCCGCGTTGACATGCTAGAACTCAAGCCACCGCATTGCCAACAACCATCATGGTTTGCACTCTATCGGAAGAAGCCACCAGCCACCGACTGATGGAGGCAGAACGTCGAGTTTCGGAGAAAGGATGGGAATGTGACTCCTTCCACATCCCTAATCAACCAGCCTTGCAGCCATGACCAAATCTGAGGATTGGCACACACTAGCGACCCAACTTGCCTCGGCCTGGGCAATGGCGGTTACTGCAACCTGCATCGACCGCAGCCCAACTGCCTATGGTCGGATCTTCGAGGGGACCCAACCCGATCGGACTAGATCTGGGTAGAGGGTGGCGCGGTGGCCGACAAACTAGAACATGGGTTTCATGACCCTCGAGACCCGCCACCGCCGCTCTCTCGGCTGGCGCACCACCAGGGTGCCGCGAGGGGACCCCCCCCCCCCCCCCCCCCCCGCGCATGCTTTGCTTAGCGGCGGCGAGAGGATTGGAAGGAGCGTGGGATGGCCTCTCGTGTTGCCCTCGTCCTAGGAGGGCAACGCGGGGGCCAAGGACTGATCCTTGGAAGATGCCACTTGACAACTGTGTGAAGCCAATATCCAATTCAATGTGGTATGTGACTTGATCCCAATTGTAGGTGGACTGGACCAAGCTAGCTAGCGAGACCAGTACTAGCCGTCGCACTCCTGCTTACCACTTGGGCTTTGTTGCAATCGCCAGTACGACCGACATCATCAAAGTCCTCCTAGCTGGTGGTAGGATTAAGTTGAAGATCATCAAACTTTGACAGAGGACCGATGCATGCATGGCCAGGAAATTTAACATTCCTTATGTATAATAAAATAGATAAATATAGATCGGCATCAGGCCATGTGATGGATGGCCGCACGCGGCTAACGAAGGCCAGCTGAAGAAACGTCAAATCTATATGTGGCACTATCTATAACACTGTATATGCAAGAGAACAATGGCTTAATTAATTCTGGATCTAGAGTCCACATGCCATCCAGTGATCGATCCAGTCAGTCCACGTGCGCGACGCACGCGTGCATGTCACTTCATCTGCAGGTTGGGTGGATTCTTTTCTTTTCTTTTTCTTTTTTTTTTTGCGGGGAAGGTTGGGTGGATTCACTTCCCGACATGTGCAAGATAGCTCGGCGTCGGCGGCGAGAGCACCACATTATAGTTTTTTTTTTCGAACACAGTATATACAAAGCTGTTCATACACTCATCCTGTGAACGTTGCACACACACCCTATCACTATGATCACATCCGAGAGACTGAGTCGGCATATAATCTTGAGATTGATGAAATCACCATAAACGCTTTTGTAGTTGACGGGGACTTCTCCTCCCACCGAACGCACATCGCCAGAAGGCCTGAAATAAATTCAGAAAAATGCAAAAATGAATTCAAGTATAGGACTTGAACCCTAATGGGCTGAAAATGCCACGGTCCTTCTAGCCATCCAACCACAAATTAATTTGCGCACCACGTTCTAGTTAGTCATCATAAAAAGAAGCGTTTCCTTCAACAACAACAAATATCATAAAAAGGCCAGCAGAAAAAAAAAACAAGTATCATAAAAAGAAGAAGAGGTAAATGCACCATCGATACTGGTATTTGTCACGGATGTTCAGTTTGATACTTGCAGTTGCTAAATACTCCGTACGTGCAATATGTTGCATTTTTCGTCCGTACGTGGCATTGTATTTTCATTGGTGTGCACACATGACATGCCAGTGTGGCACATATATACGGCTCTAATACCACTGGCTCCACCTGTCAATGTACATCAAAGAGAACACTTTTTTTAGTAACATCACAGAGAACACATTGGCATGAAAAATGGCAGCCAGGGGGGGGGGGGGGGGGGGGGGGGGGGGGGGGGGGGGGGGGGGGGGGGGTGGAACCAGCAAAACTCCCACCACCAATACACCTGCCGAAGTTTGTTATCTATAGAAAGGATAGACAAGCCATATATCTTGAAGGAAACACACTTGTGGTGTTTAAATGGGTTGTATTCTGTGCAGCCCATATTCCACTTGTTAGTTTTTTTTTCTTTTATAAAATTGAAAAATGTAAATTATTGTCATAGAAATAAAAGGTATATTTATAATATTTATGTATCATAAAAATGTCCTAAAAATAAACAAATATATTTTAAAAATATCCATGTAAATAAAATAATACTTGTGAATATCAAAATGTAAAATACTTATTAATACATGTAATTAAAAAAATTGAATTTTAAAAATACAAAAATAAATGTATTACTTTTATAGTCATGGTAATAAAAAACATGTAAATTATAGTCATAGTAATAAAAGTATGCAAAGTATAGTCATAGTAAGAAAGAACTCACTTTTAAATATTTATTCGTTTGAAATTATAAATTATTATAGTAATGAATATAAAGTTAGAATATCTTTTGTTACAAAAATATGGTTACAAAAAATATTTGAATTAAAAAACAATTATTTTAAAAATTATTCATGTAACTAAAATAATATTGAGGATTATAAAAATGTACGTATAATTTTATAAATTGTTCTTTTGAGGATCTATACTCTTGGGCAGATTATGCTCCTAATTGTTTTTGCATACATATTTTTCTATTTCATTTTATAAAAACTATATCTTTTGGCAAACACACAAACTTTACTAAAACACATCAATACTTTTAAAAACTCCATAATTTTTCCTAAATTCATAAATATTATTTTAATTCCATGTATTCAAATAGTTATTTGTATTAGTTAACATGTATTTGTATTATTTTGAATTCCATAAGTATTTTAGGTATGTGTATTAATAACTATTTAACATTTTTATTATTACATGAATATTTTTAAAACTAAGTTATTTTATTTGTAAATATATTATTATAAATACACAAATATAATCTAGTGTCGCCTCTATTTTTGGCCATCTCCCCGGATTTAGCGCCATCGTAGCCACTCCCCTCCTTCGACCATGCCACGCCATCGACTGGCTAAACCAGAGTCGCTGAAGATAACGTGATGCTGCACGTGGCATGGGACCACATTGGTTACTCTCCATGTTGCCTTAACTTCTTCCGCTCCTGTCTTAGGATCAACCGTCGGCGGGTCCTCCTCCTCCTCCCAAGGCATCGGAGCCTTGGGATCCCGCGTCGACGGGTCATCTTCCTTCTCACGCGGTGCCCTAGGCTCGGGATCTCTTGGTGTCCTCATTCCTGACTCTGTTGACTCGGACTTTCAGTTCGAGGTCAATGATGACAACAATGACCCCAACCCGGTCCCCGCCTCTCTCGATGAGATAGATGAGTAGCGTCAGTTGGCAAGGCACTTGAGCTCTCCATACGCGACGAGGATGCCCGCGGCGCCCTCCTGCCAGAGGAGCAATTAGAGGTGGAGCTCACAAGGTAGAGGTCACTCGTCGACTTGGTATGGGTGGTCGCATTTTTCTTAGTCTATTCTTTCAACACTATTTTTTCAAAGGTATAATTTCCTAGTATGTAAACTATGAGGTCTGCGTAGCAACTTGGTCAATCTCAAAATTTGGTTGCTGATCTTCTAATAGGTATATGGATAGGGCGTGCGTCTGTCTACAGGGTTAAATGTGCGTACGAGTACTGTGCTTTGGAGAGAGAGAGAACCGGTTGGAAAATCCAAGTACAGTACTGCTGGCGTAAATGTTATGACAAGACAAAGGGAATATTTAGACCGAAATAATAATGAGCAACAAGTCAAGAGCAAGAGGCTAAAAAAGTTCCTTGATTTGATTCTGGCTAACTCTGAGACGACATTCCTCCGGGTTTTTTCCACACATACATGCAACCGAGACTCTGACCAGCGCCCCATAACTGTTGCAGTCATTTGACAGACTACTAGCAGAAGTTCATGATATAAACAAGTACTCCCTCTGTTCCATAATGTAAGATGTCTTTTGACATTAGTGTAGTGCCAGAAAATGTCTTATATTATGGGACGGATGGAGTAGATGGCAAGAGCTCCTAGATCATGTGAAGTAATGTCATCCGGCGAACAACATCTCTGTGGTGGCACTGAGCTAATTTACCACAAAAATCTAAACTAGGATAGGAGCAAAGCGTGTGTCAGATCTAAACTCATGCGAAAACTGAACCGTTTTGATGATTAGCAGCTCATCAATTAATGCCCTCTCACATCCCATAATTACTCCATGACAGCAACAACAGAGGCTCTGCAATACAGTATATCCATCGACACACAGGGCAGATCGTGTACTTGCTCCTGTTAGTTAGTTTTCATTCAACCTAACCTAACAGCGGAATGAGTTGGCAGGGCCCCTTTTTAATCAAGCGTCAAGGTGAACATGCATATACAGTTGATGCTCCAGATATTCGCAACCGATATACTGAGAGCAACTCTAGCAGACCTGCTATATTCTCGCCCACCCGTATAATTCCAGTAGTTTTAGGGTTTTTTTGCATTTTTACGGTTCGAACAGGTCCACTAAAAGTCCGCCGTCCCGTAAAATTATACAGGCGGCCCACAAGTCCGCCTGTCCGCTGCTATATGTATGGGGTGGGGGGGGGGGGGGGGCATTTTAGGGTTCGCATACAGGATAAGCTCCACCGTAATCCTCCCCCTCCGCCGTCTCCTTTCCTTTCTCCGGCTAGCAATTAGCCGCAGGTTTCTTTTCCTTTCTTGTGGATCCATGGCCGGTGGTGCTGGCGGCCGTGGTGGCCGTGGCGGGTCACCGTCGTGCAAGCTTGCCCTCCACGACACGGAGGTCGGCAGCTCCAGCTGAGCCGCCGTCGCGCCATGACAGTCAAAGGAGGCGCGCGAGCGCGGCCGCCTCTCCCGTAGCGGCGGGTGTGGCGCGTGGGCCGGCTTCAACGAACTCCACGAAGCCCTTTTCCCGCACACACCCTGAGGTGCCAGGAGGTGGATGTCGAGCTCCACGCCGCGGAGCATGCAGTGGCGGCCGGAGAAGAAGGCACAACCGACAGGCTCACCGCCGCGAAGGAAGATCATCCCCATGCCCACACTTGCTGCAAGTAGGTGGAGAAGTTCTTCCTCGGCCTCGACGAATTGAGACGGCCTCTCTTAGGTTTAATTTGTAGTTTGATCTATGTTTAAGCTATGTATGAGCTCCGGTTGTGTTCATGAATTTTTAGCGCGAACTAGTTTTTTAAATTTGTAGTAAGAAGTACGAACTATAATTGATATGTTCCGTCGGGACCTTCGAGTTCCCGCAAAATTGTTTTAGGGGCAGTACTGATTTATATAGGATCTGTTAGAGTTGCTCTAATAGCAGCAATCATTATGTAATGATTGTAATCGGAGAGTGTACTCCATCCTAGGCAACTTTTCTATAGAATGATGTTTTTTTTCTTTTTCTGGACTAGTTGGCAGTGTGCATCTTGTTATGCAGAGACCGGTATTCTCTCATTGCGGTTGTATCAGCTGGACATAACATTTGAATGAAAATGCTCTTTGCTGGAAAATTTATCCCTAATGGCAGAAGTTAAGCTACAAGGAAAACTGCTATGCATGCAGGGGAAGAGTGGATATGGACAAAGGCCGCGAGCGTAGGTGCTCTTGGTGGCCGAAGAATTGAAACTTCCTAAATGCTAGAAAGTGCAGCTGCATTTTTCGGTTGATCCGAGCGCACGCTTAAGGACCGAACGACGCGACAAACTAATCCCAGATTTGGAAAACTGCCCACCCACCTATTATATATATGGAAAGATTCTTCCACTATAGTACGATGATTTTTCTCCACCTCGTCTGACCGTCCATGTGAAACCAGCAATGACGTAACGTGCATTAATTCATGTATAAGAAAATTCAAAAAGCTATAACTTTCAAACCGTGTGCCGGAATTATGATCCGTTTTCACCGTTGGGTTCCTCGTGACGAGCTCTTCAAAACTAGATCCCGTATAGACATGTTTTGATGAGTTTTTCCAAAAGCAACTTTGACGCTAGATGAGGCAAGTTTAGTTCTAAACATGAGCAACTTTGATGCTAGAAGAATTGCACCAATGTATAAGTGAATTTCGCCTAGTAGCCTCCTACTTAGTTGTGTGCAATAGTGTAATAGGTGGTTACCATTGTTGCTAAGTTGCATACATCGGAAACTAATGTGTACATAGTTCGGTTGCCTACCATACTATGAAAGTTGCTCACCGTAAAATGGGAAGTTTTCTAACATGGTTTCTAAATTGTCTACCTCAGAAACCAAGTTGCCTACGTCGATACGAAGTTGCCTACGGGTGATCCCTAATTGCCTAATGTATTATGAAAGTCGTCCATCAGAGGACCTAAGATGCCAACACTACTGAGTGCGTGGTTGTTGGCTAGCCAGGTCGCGTGTGTTAGATAAGAAGTTGCATAGGGGGTAACCAGAAGTTTCATAGGGGGCGGATCAGACAATTGCCCACAAACCTACGTAAATTCTTAATTTTCGGCCGAGTTGCCTGCGATCATCGAAATCTTCAGATATAATGATGAAAACACGCATGAGTTGGCTAGCCAGGTCGCGACAAGCTCTTCAAAACTAAACCCCACACGGATATGTTTCTTTACAAAATCAAAGCAACTTTTATGCTAAATGAGGCAACTTTAGTGCCAAATAGAAGCAACTTCATTGCATTAAAAATAACTAATTAGCAACAATAAGCAACTAACTAATAATACATAACAACTTCAAAACAGAGGTAGATAACATCACATCACCATCATAAGCAACTTTCCTTCGACAAGAGGCAACTTTAGTGCTAAAAGAAGGCAACTTCACTACATTTCGTGTCCTAGTTAATTTTGTCTATAATTTGGTTGTGTGCATCAAGAGATACAGAGGCCGGGGTATTCCTCCTTTTCGGAAAAAGTCATTTTTGTCTAATATTCTCCTAACTACCTCACCAGCACTTCTAAATTGCGTATTGTTCATGCTCGTATGTCATTGTTTCTAAATTACCTATAATACTATGAAGTCATCTACCAGTGATGCTCCGATGTCTGTTATTGCTAGTTATGATAGGCCAACATGATGGTGAATCTAAACCACTTCATAGTGTTTGTAGGCAACTTAGAAAAACAATGATAAATAACTTCATAATATTGGAAGCAACTATTTTTGCAAAGTTAGGCAACTGAGCATCTATTGTAAGCAACTAATTACCAATAGCAGCAACTAGGCATCAATAGTAGGCAATTTATAGCATTTATAGGCAATTGAACATCAACCATAGGCAACTAACCATCAATAATAAGCAATTGGGCAGCCATGACATGCAAATTGGGACAATCATAGCAAAATTCATAGATACACAAAGTGTAGCGAAGTTGCTTTGTATATAGCACTAAAGAAGCCTTATGTTTTGTGTGATTTTCTCGTTTTTACACAAACCAACCTAATAGTCAGTCCTACTAGGCCAAAATAAAGAAGTTGCTTTCGTATAGCACTATAATTGCCTCCATTGCACCCAAAGTTGCCCTCAAAAAAAGTTTGACGAAACGATCTAGTTTTGAAGAACTCGTCGTGAGAAACCTGACGGTGAAAACGGAACTGGATTTTGATGCTTGAATCAAAAGTAATGGCTTTTACGACTTTTTAAACCCCAAATAAATGCACGCTGGGACAAGATCTAGGCTGATTTCAACGGTATCAATTTGCGCTATAGGATGTGGCTAAACAATTTCCTTTTTAGTCTAGCAGCTGGACACAAGGACACATATTTCTATATACGGTGGTGCGCTCTAAACAACGAACGAGCGCAGCGGCGCTCCCTAGCCACGTCCTTGAAACTTTGAGGATCTACAGAGAAGTACAGAGAAGTTGAAACTTCCATCCTTAACATCAGAACTGCAGAAGCACATGGGTATACTTCCTTGGCAAGAGTATCATGTTATTCAAAAAGACCATTTCGGGAGGGGCAGTGGAAGTCTAGATCAGGAGGACTATGGACAATACAACATGGTTGTGATTGATTAAAACGATTCAAGAGATCTAAGTACACTGCCGACACTAACGTTATGGGACCCAAAGCAAAGGGCATATTCAGACTGAATATAATCATGAGCTAGCAACAAACCAGGAGCAAACGGCTAAAAGATCTGATTCTGCCCACCATCAGATGGAATGTCATGATAGGACAGGTAGATGACGAGAGCTATCAGCAGATCTGAACCATGCTCTAAGTGAAAATGATATGTTGAGCCAACCTATTATCAGTCAGTTTCCTGTGTGAGAAGACCCCAAATGATATGTTGAGCCAACCTTGCTGAAGCTGAAGCAAGACCATAGGTAAATGAAATAAATAAATATATGATCATAGCTCATGTCTCATTGGTTGGAGTTATTCCTTATAGGTCCCAAACGCTAAAAAGGGTAGGAGCGTATGCCTGTACGCCTTATTATGATTGTTTTGGCTATGTAGAAATTGTTAGAAGGGATAGAGGAAGAGAATTGGTGTAATGTGTTGGATGTATTATTGAGCCTCGAGGGTGAGTATATATTGAGTACAAGACTTGAAGGGCAAGAAGCCTCTTACAGAGATAAGATAGGAGACAGATTACAAATCCTAAACTACGAAATACATGTAAACCAAATATATCTCTAACACCCCCCGGCAGTCATAGCGGTAGCGTTGCGAACAACAGGAGCGTCGCGGACGATCAGACTGGAGAGAATAGCAGCCGACAGGCTGACATCCCCCGCAGTCGCAGCGGGAGCGTCGTGGACGGTGTCGCATCGTGGACGCATGGACTGTAGAGGAAGCCGACGAGTTGCTCAAGCGAGATGATAGCCCTTTGTGCCGTTGTCGAGGTAGCCGAGAGCGTATGGTGGTGTAGCCGTGTTCTAGGTAGCCATGTGAAGGATACCGTGGTCGATGTCGAGTCGGTATGGTCGTGGTCGATGTTGCCAGCATCGGCATGCGTAGACAGACGAAGACAAAGTTGACGAAGCACCGCACCAGGCTTGCCAGTCCGGGGACACGTCATGGATGAAGGCACGCATCGGTGTTGCCAGCACCGAGCATGCGTGGACGAGGGACCTGCATGAGTTGTACGCCATGTCGGAGAAGTCGGAGGGGCCAGCAGAGAAGGACTCGATGACGGTTGCGGCGCCAATCGGCGTGGGGCCGATGTCGCCAACGGTGGTCGGAGAAGACGAAGTGGTCAGGGAAGATGGCGGCGATGCTGGCGATGAGCTGGTGTTGGACGAAGACGAAGGGGGTGGACGGGCGGCGCGACTCGGGTGAGCGAGCGGCAACGTCGCCGAAGAAGAGCAGCAACGGCGGCTGGCCTAGGGGTGCGGCGGCGGTTGCCGAAGTAGGTGAGAAGAACCCAACAGCGTGATGAAGACTGGCGCAGGCGGTGGGGTTCCCGCGCCAAGGGAGGCGGCGCGGCGCATACCACATGGAAGTCGACGCGCGGGGTCGGCGGAGTGGACCGCGGGCCGTGGCGCTAAGGCCCGAAGGGGCGACGCAGCGGCAAGAGGCGGGTCGGGCGACGACAGGAAGACCTCGGGGCGGTGGCGCGGACCGCGTGCCGCGGCGCTACGGCCCGATGGGGTGGTGCAGCGGCGGGGCACGGGTCTGCGCAGCCACGACAACGGCCTCGGGCGGCGGCAGGGACCACGTGTCACGGCGCTATGGCCCGAAGGGGCGACGCAGTGGTGGCGCGCGAGCCGGTGCAGCCATAGAGAGAACCACGGGGCTACGGCGCTGCGGCCCAACGGGGCGACGTAGCGGCAGCCCGTTGCTTGATCGGTGGAGGGGCGCATTGTACTTGGTATACTCCTTACGGGACCTATGGAGGCGCGCGCAACCGATGGGCCAGATCGGTCCCTCGGCATAGATGAGACGGATCGCGGGCGGGCGGGTGATCAATCAGATCGCGCGCGAGGTCGGGGACACCGCTCGGTGGAGGTGGGGTGGCGGAGGAGTCCGAAATGAAGCCGGCGACGATAGTCGGCATGGCACAACCGGCGAGCCCGACGCATCGGTAGCCGGCAAGGCAAACGGCAGGGTGGCCGTTCAGACGCGGCGGAGGCGGGTGGTGATGGAGAAGTCCCGATCGGAGCAGGGCGCCGACGGCCGACGCAGGGCAACGGGTGAGCAAACGCGCGGATGACTGCCGTGACGGTCCGCCTTGTCGTGCGAGGCCACCGGGTCACAGTAGAGGCCAGGTGGTCGCACCGGTGTTGGAGTAGAGGCGTGGGGTCGATGGTGGCGATGGGTGACGCAAACCGATCTGAGATCGAGAACCAAAAAGAAAGCACCGATCAATGTGACCGGTGAAAGAGAAAAAAAAATTGGATCAATCGATCGGGAAAAAGACTCTCTAGGGCAGTTGGTCAACATGACCGGCAAACGAACCCTAGATACGGGCGGCGCCGCCCCCGACGCGATCATGGAGGCCGACAGCCCCGGGGGCGGCGCAGAGCGGAAGCGGCGGGCGACGGCTAACGTTAGATCGGTTAGGCTGATTGATGGAAATATGCCCTAGAGACAATAATAAAGTTGTTATTATTATATTTCCTTATTCATGATAAAGTTTTATTATTCATGCTAGAATTGTATTGACCGGAAACTTAAATACATGTGTGGATACATAAACAAATACCGTGTCCCTAGTGAGCCTCTACTAGACTAGCTCGTTGATCAAAAGATGGTTAAAGTTTCCTAACCATAGACATGAGTTGCCATTTGATAACGGGACCACATCATTAGGAGAATGACGTGATGGACAAGACCCATCCATTAGCTTAGCATATGATCGTTCAGTTTATTGATATTGCTTTCTTAAATGTTAAATACATATTCCTTCGACCATGAGATCATGCAACTCCCGGATACCGGAGGAATACCTTGTGTGCTATCAAACGTCACAACGTAACTGAATGATCATAAAGATGCTCTACAGGTATCTCCCAAGGTGTCTGTTGAGTTGGCATGATTCGAGATTGGGATTTTTCACTCCGTATGATGGAGAGGTATCTCTTGGCCCTCTCGGTAATACACATCACAAGAAGCTTGTAAGCAAAGTGAGTAAGGAGTTAGTTGCAAGGTGATGTATTACGGAACGAGTAAAGAGACTTGCCAGTGACGATATTGAACTAGGTATTGAGATACCGACGATCGAATCTCGGGCAAGTAACACTACAAAAAAAAGACACATCCGTGACATTTAGGCCCGAACGAATTTTTTTTCTGTCATGCTTATGACATTTCTATGATGATAATTGTGGCAAAACCCGGTATCATCATAGATGTGGTGGGCTCCTACTTCTATGACAAAAAATCATGACATAAAATGGGCTTTTCGTCCTAGGCGGGCCGGGGACGCACCTGCATGACATTCTTTGGGCCGTCCATGACGGAAAAAATCATGGTAGAAGCGAGGGCGAGGAAAATATCGGGGAGTTCCCGGTTACAGTGGGTGGTCGGGGCCGAGCGATGCACGGAGGGATTGCGCGTTTCTCTCGTACACATACGTGCGTGTGTGCGAGGCGTTGGGCTCTAAGTGAACCCGAGCGAGGCGTTCGCTTACTGAACCCGAGCGATTGCACTAGCTACGTTACTGAACCCGAGCGATCGATCCCTTGGCTGTTAACTGAACCCGAGCGATTCCTTCGCTACTACTGCTAACTGAACCTGAGCGATCGATCGCTACTGCTGCTGCTTACTGAAGCCCATCGAACCTGCTGCCTCTTGATGAACAGTGAACGTATGGGTTGGTTGAACGAGTCGAGACGTACGTGGTAAGGGTTGGATGAACAGTTCCCGGTGGGGGTTGGATGAACAGGACCCCGTGGTAGTATATAGGCCGTTGCCGCTGGATGAACAGGACCCCGATCGAGGAGATGGGGGTGGATGAACAGTAGCCGATGGAGGGACCACGTGGAGGGCTGGTTGAACAGTAGCCGGTGGAGGGCTGGATGAACAGTAGCCCGTGGATGAACAGTAGCTGGTGGAGGTAGGAGGAAGACACGATGGATGAATAGTGCAGGTGGAGGCTGAAGGAAAGTCGACGGTGGGTGAACAGTAGCCCGTGAAGTCCCGTTTTACGGTACGCCACACCCCTCCTGATGAACAGGACCCCCGTTTCGACCGTAGCGCTCCAACACAAGTCCGTTTTGCGGTACGCCACACCCCTCCTGATGAACAGGATGCCGTTTCGACCGTAGCCGGTCGAACAGAAGGCCATTTCCTCCGTACTGCGGTACGCCAGACCCCGTTTCGGCTGTTCCATCCAAGTCGGTTGGCTCCCGTTGAACAGGACGCATTCCGACCCAGCCTGTTGCCTCCCGATGAACAGGACGCTGTTTCTCCGTTCCGACCCAGCCGGTTGGCTGCCCGATGAATAGGACGCCGTTGCCGCCGTCCATTGCCTCTCCATGTACACGAGCCCTGGCCGTACGTATGCTCGATTAGGTGTTCGAGACCCCGCCCGTATGTACGTACGTGGCCGTATTTTTTGGCTTGTGGCTGTACGTACATGTACACGGTTTAGAAGGGACTGCCTGAACTGCTACATCGAGGGCTCTACTACTACACGTGCCGCTGCTTGCTCGGCCACGGTTCATCGTTGCAGAGAAACCGATCGATCAGTATGTACATACACGTTCGCGACAACGCTACTTACGCTTCGACCGGGAGGGTCCCAGTTGTTCCTTGCGTGCCAAGATATAGCTGGTGGGTCCCAGCTGTCAGGGGAAAGAATCATTTCTTTTGCCCGTAATATGGACTCACTTCCTTGCGTGCGAAGATATAGCTGGTGGGTCCTAGCTGTCAGGGGGGAAACTTTTTTTCACAAAATACGGTGGCCCTTCCGGTGGGTCCCGGCTGTCAGGTGGAGGAATCATTATTTTGCGCGTAATAAGGAGGCGCTTCCTTGCTGCGGTCGTGGACCCAGCTGTCAGCCTCTCCACATACAGTCCTCTTCCGATGTAAGTCGTTCCTTGACCACGTTGACCACGCCGCGGCGAGAGCACCAAGGCGGTGGACGACGGTGAAGCCTAGGAAGGGAATGACCCGAAGCCGGGGAAGACTCGGCAGTTGTTTCCCATGCGGAGGGGAGTACGAGGGTTTACTGGTGGGGCTGCAGTGTGAGGCTGCCGTCGCCAGAGAATAACAGGAGGTCTGGGTGAGTACAGGGATGGCTAGGCCAGCGATGGGAGTAGGGTGGGGCGGTGAGGCCTGCGCGGCAGCAGAGCCGGCCACGGGAGGCAGGAGCAGGCGGCACGACCGGCGCTGGTTTGGGCGGCTGGAGCAAGAAGACCAGAGGTTGAAGAAGCACTACGACCGTTGGATGGACATCGTACGTTCAGTGGAGATAGAATCGTTCATATTGACTAAGTTGACAAAGCCCTCCGTCCGCGTCAACTTAGTAGGCCCACAAGTCAGCCTTCAACTATGATGGGTCCCAGCTAGCAGGGGGAGTATTCATTTTTTTGTGCGTAATAAGGAGGCACTTCCTTGCGTGCGAAGATATAGCTGGTGGGTCCGAGCTGTCAGCGGGAGGAACTTTTTTTCGCGAAATACAGAGGCCCTTCCGGTGGGTCCCTGCTGTCAGGTGGAGGAATCATTATTTTACGCGTAATAAGGAGGCACTTCCTTGCGTGCGGCCATGAACCCAGCTGTCAGCCTCTCCACGTGCCGAGAGCACCAGGGCGATGGACGACGGCGAGGCCTAGGAAGGGAGCGACACGGAGCTAGGGAAGACTCGGCAGTTGTTTCCCACGCGGAGGGGAGTACGAGGGTTTACTGGTTCGTCTGCCGTCGCCGGAGAATAACAGCTGGTGTGGGTGAGTAGAGGGATGGCCAGGCCAGCGATGGGAGTAGGGTGGGGTGGTGAAGCCTGCGCGGCAACACAGCCGGCCGCGGGAGGAAGGAGCAGGCAGTCCCGCCGGCGCTGGTTTGAGCGACTGGGGCAGGAAGAGCAGCGATTGAAGAAGCATGATGGCCGTTGGATGGACATCCAACAGTAACTGCTCTCGTGTGTTGACTAAGTTGACAAGACCTTGCCTGCGCGTCAACCTTTTTTTTAGGAAAGCGTACGCGTCAACCTAGTAGGCCCACAAGTCAGCCTCAAATATGTGAAAAAAAACATACAACCCATCTGTCATTATTGCTAATAAATGTACAGCCCATTGGCTAATTCTTAAGGATTTTTTTTAAGCCCATATTCTTTTTGTTACAGCCCATATTCTGGCTGCGGTTAAAAATTTAATCAAATTTTCATATTTCAGTGCGGTCCGAACTGTTTTAAATCCCGAAATTTTGAATCACGTTCAAACTAATTTAAAAACAATAAATTTATATCAATTTAAAATCTAACATAATTTTTCCCGCAAAAAATAATTAAATTCGAAATGTCGAAATCTTAAAAAAGGATATTTGAAACTAATTTCCAGATTTTCTGTGTTTTTAAAATTTACATCCCATTTCTTACTACTTCATTTTCTGGGCAAGCGAATACATCGTTCTTGTCTTGAAAGATTTGCAGCCCAGCAGGGCTGAGAAAGCAAGTAGGCCTTTGTTGGGTATTTCTTTTAAAAAAAGTAGAACTGTTCTAGCCATTTTCAGCAAGAAAAACATACAAATGGGCTCATGATGTGATAAACATAAAATAAAACCCTGACTAGACGGGCCACAGCCCCGCACAGCCCCGTTGTTACCCTGATCCGTCTCTAAAACTAGTAAATAACAACTACTTGTTCCTAAAAAAAAGTAAATAACAACTGCGCGACCTGCTGGGTCCCTGGTGTCAGCCGCTCGTTGTGTTATTCTCTCATTTATTGACTACGTTGACAATGGCGTGGGACCCAGATGTCCAACCATTAGGAGGAACCATTTTTTGGGCTTGTAATAATGAGGCACTTGCTTGCGTACTGCCATGACCCTGGTGGGTCCCTACTGTCATCCTCTCGATGTACAGTCATCTCCTTATTCCTCTCGGTTGTTGACCATGTTGACAATGCCAGACGGTGGCGCAACACGCACGATGAGCGAACCAAGGCAGATGACGACGGTGAGCCCTCGGATGGAACGAATAGGAGCCGTGGAAGATGCGCCAGTCTAGTCGCAGGCGGAGGGGAGTACGAGGGTTGGCTGGTTCGGGTGTGGGTGCGTGTTGGGGCTGATGTCGCCGGAGAATAACAGGGCGTGTGGGGGAAGAGAGGGATGGACTGGCCAACGTTTGAGGGTATGGTAGGGCGGCGAAGACGCAGCCAACCGTGGGAGGCGGGAGCAGGTGGAACCGATGGGGTTGTTTGGTTTGGGCGGCTGGAGGAAGAAGACAAGAGATAGAAGATACACGACAGATGTTGAATGTCAATCCAACGGCTAGTAGGCAGAATCGTTTGTTGACTAGTAAGTCGACACCACCTTGGATAGGCTTTTTCCTCGTGGGTCCCAAATGTCAGAATCCAAATCTGTCACGACCATGCAGTCTTTCTTATGAAAATTTACAGCCCATTTGGTGTGCTACTTCAAAATAGGTTTATGGGTGCTGATGGGGGCTAATCACTTGGGTTCTGTAATGCAAAGTGAGCTCAAGCAGCCGGCGAGAGTGATGTTATTTCCCTAGGTTGGGATTTGTTACAATATTTCTCTCTTAATTAAACAAATGGCAAGCCATTTGCCTTGTTTCAAACAAAATATGACAGTCATAGCTGAGTTGAAACTCAGATTACAAACTGTACAAAAGCACGAGGGTTAATTGTTCATCAAGTTTAGACAAAACCCAGACTGAACATGCATGGCAATAACATCTAACCCAACCACTGTTTTTGGCAGTCACAAACAAATGGGTCGGTCCGATCCATAAAATCAACATCCTGTGCCAAAAAGTTTACTGCCATATGACGACAAGTTGTTGTAAATAGAAGCCGAGCACGTTCAGAAGCCCATTTGTTGACTTGAAACTTCTTTTTTGCTGTTCAACATATCCATCCGTGAGAAATTTCTTGTTGAAAAACTTAAGCCTCATGGACAATAATAACCTCGCATTCAATAGGAAGAATGTGACGAAGTTTCTGTTTGCATGATTGGATGCATAACCTTCCATCGTTATTGTCCTCAAACGAATGTCATGAGAACTGAGAAAATCCCGGTGCTTATTACGCCACCGATTGGTTATATGTTTTTATCCATGTGTTGCTGCCTTCGTAGACATGAAGATTGAAAATAGGTTAGGTCTAAAAAAAGAGTATGTCGATAGAGCGACAGCCGAACGGTAATTCTAGTACAATATATATGGGCTTTCAATGTGCATGAAATAATCATCTCTATATACAAATTCTCCAGACATGGAAAGCATCGCAGCAAGCCAATAATTGTGTTCAGATCAATACTAAATATTCCGATATATAAGATCTTGACAAAATCCAACACCATTGATAGGCTATCAATGGACGAACTCTTCATTCAGCATATAACACAATATTAGTATCCAAAGTGTACTCCAAGATGATATAAAACTTATGCGCCCAAATGAAAAATGCAGCTTGTGATTACAAAAGTGTAAATGATAATATACAGTATCTGAATAAGTGTGGAGCCAAACACCATGTCGTGATGTACAAACGGATCACGAATTACACCCAAGGCCTCAAGTTTAGGCGCAGAGACGATAGTTATTTGCGAAGGTTTATAACAATAATCAAGAAGCAACCTTTGAAGTGAAGGGGCATCTTCGAAGATAAGCTGCTGTCCTTCAAAATAAATTCCATTGCTTTTAAGGTGAGGCGACTTTATTTGGAGACAATGGATACGGATTTCTAATCCGAAAACAAGCAGCAAGCACTCCAGGGCAGGGCAACCGGATTGGATGATGCTGCGTAGTGAGGCCTCCGAAAGATCAACCACCACAAGCGAAAGTCTTTTTAGCAGTGGGAGTCGAATCATTAGTACCAGATTGTCTGGTAGATGGCACCAGGCTATGGTGAGGGTGTGGAGAGAGGAGGAAAACCACGAGATGGACAACGGTGGTGTGGGCACAAATACATGGAGTTGGGATCGCTGCATATAATTTTCGTAGTAATGGTAGAATTCAAGCTGCTGGAGTTTTTCGAATTTAGTGGATGTCAGCCAGGCGTCCACCGTGCGGGGTATGGACAGCAGGTAGTGTGTCAGGATGCAGAGGCGTTGAACGGGGCCCTGGTGGGAGGAGACGATGGCTCTGAGGAGATCAAATTCAGGAAGGACAGATATCTGACGACAGTCGAGATTAAGAGCCGCGGTGTGCCAGAGAGTGCGTCACCGAGATGCGAGGACTTGTGTGCGGCAGCCATCCTTGGTGGGGAGAAGGGAGATGATCTCCCCAAGGATGTCGTCCGGGAGATCGCTGATGCGGTCCACCGGAGATTCTACGAGTTCCTCAGATCTGGGTGGGGGGGGGGGCTCGCCGCTTCTCCCCGCGCTGCCGGGTGCGGGATCTACAACCGGTGTCGCCGCTGGCGGGAGCCTCATCTTCTTGGCGCTGGGGCCAGCCATCTCCATTTTCCTTGCGGGCGTCGCGCAGAGCTCACGGGTTTGAGTAGAGTAGCGAGAGACGAGCCTGGTGGCAGTGCGAGTGGGGAAGAAGGATGGCTAGGGTTTTCTGTTGGAGCGAGGAAGAAGAGGAGCAGGCGTTTTCTGTACGAATGAGGAAGAAGGTGAGCGGGGGTTTTCTGTACGAGTGAGGAAGATGGGAAGCAGGGGGAATTGGGGGGAGACGGAAGCGGGAGAGTCCAGCGAGCTGCAGTAAGTGGAGGCGAAGAGGAAGGAGGGTTTTTCTGGGATCGCCCCTCTTCAAGAAATATGGGCTTTTCCTCGCAAGAAACAAAAACAAATGGGCTTTAAGATGGATAGGGATTTCTTAAACAAGAGTTGTATATGATGCAACCAGAAGGTTTTGTCGATCCTAAAGGTGCTGACAAAGTGTGAAAGCTCCAGTGATCCATCTATGGACTGGTGCAAGCATCTCGGAGTTAGAATATACACTTTTATGAGGTGATCAAAGCATATGGTTTTATACAGACCTACGGTGAAGCCTGTATTTACAAGAAAGTGAGTGGGAGCTCTGTAGCATTTCTGATATTATATGTGGATGACATATTGTTGATTGGAAATGATATAAATTTTTTGGATAGCATAAAAGGATACTTGAATAAGAATTTTTCAATGAAAGACCTTGGTGAAGATGCTTATATATTGGGCATCAAGATCTATAGCGATAGATCAAGACGCTTAATAGAACTTTCAGAAAGCACATACCTTGACAAAGTTATGAAGAAGTTCAAACAAAGGGTTCTTGCCTGTGTTGCAAGGTGTGAAATTGTGTAAGACTCAATGTCCGACCACGACAGAAGATAGAGAGAAAATGAAAGTCATTCCCTATGCCTCAACCATAGGTTCTATTATGTATGCCATGTTGTGTACCAGACCTGATGTGTGCCTTGCCATAAGTTTGGTAGGGAGGTACCAAAGTAATCCAGGAGTGGATCACTGGACAACGGTCAAGAACATCCTAAAGTACCTAAAAAGGACCAAGGATATGTTTCTCATTTATAGAGGTGACGAAGTGCTCGTCGTAAAAGGTTACGTCGATGCTAGCTTTGACACGGATCCGGATGACTCTAAGTCACAAATCGAATACGTATTTATATTGAATGGTGGAGCTATCAGTTGGTGCAGTTCCAAGCAGAGTGTCGTGGCAGGATCTACGTGTGAAGCGGAGTACATAGTTGCTTCGGAAGCAGCGCATGAAGGAGTCTGGATGAAGGAGTACATATCCGATCTGGGTGTAATACCCAGTGCATCCGGTCTAATGAAAATATTTTGTGACAACACTAGAGCGATTGCCTTAGCGAAGGAATCCAGGTTTCACAAGAGAACCAAACACATCAAAAGACGCTTCAGTTCCATTCGTGAAAAGGTCAAGGATGGAGACATAGAAATTTGCAAAGTACATACGGATCTGAATGTAGCTGACCCGTTGACAAACCTCTTCCGCGGGCAAAACATGATCAGCACCAAGACTCCATGGGTGTTAGATTCATTACTATGTAATCTAGATTATTGACTCTAGTGCAAGTGGGTGACTGATGGAAATATGCCCTAGAGGCAATAAAAAAGTTGTTATTATTATATTTCCTTATTCATGATAAAGGTTTATTATTCATGCTAGAATTGTATTGACCGGAAACTTAAATACATGTGTGGATACATAAACAAATACCGTGTCCCTAGTGAGCCTCTACTAGACTAGCTCGTTGATCAAAAGGTGGTTAAGGTTTCCTAACCATAGACATGAGTTGTCATTTGATAACGGGATCACATCATTAGGAGAATGATGTGATGGACAAGACCCATCTGTTAGCTTAGCATATGATCATTCAGTTTATTGCTACTGCTTTCTTAAATGTCAAATACATATTCCTTTGACCATGAGATCATGTAACTCGCGGATACCAGAGGAATACCTTGTGTGCTATCACACGTCACAAAGTAACTGGGTGATCATAAAGATGCTCTACAGGTATCTCCGAAGGTGTCTGTTGAGTTGGCGTGAATCGAGATTGGGATTTGTCACTCCGTATGACGGATAGGTATCTCTGGGCCCTCTCGGTAATACACATCACAAGAAGCTTGCAAGCAAAGTGACTAAGGAGTTAGTTGCAAGATGATGTATTACGGAACGAGTAAAGGGACTTGCTGATGACGAGATTGAACTAGGTATTGAGATACCGACGATCAAATCTCGGGCAAGTAACATACCGACAGACAAAAGAAAATACGTATGTTGTCATAAAGGTTCGACTGATAAAGATCTTTGTAGAATATGTAGGAACCAATATGGGCATCAAGGTCCCGCTATTGGTTATTGACCGGAGAAGCATCTCGATCATGTCTACATCATTCTCGAACCCATAGGGTCCGCACGCTTAATGTTCATTGACGATATAGTATTATATGAGTTATGTGAAATAGTAACCGAATTTTGTTCGGAGTCCCGGATGAGATCACGGACATGACGAGGAGCTCCGAAATGGTCTGGAGGTAAAGACTGATATATAGGACGATGCTATTTGGTCACCGGAAAGGTTTCGGAATGTATCGGGTATTCATCGGATCACCGGAAGGGGTTCCGGGAAGCCCCGGGAGGTTATTGGGCGATATGGGCCAAACGAGGGGAGCACACCAGCCCACAAGGGGCTGGCGCACCCCAGCTCTAGGCCGCCGGCCCTAGGGAAGGAAAAGGGGGAGGGCTAGCCCCTCCTGCCTTCTCCTCCACATGAGAGAAAGGAAAGGGGGGGGGGGGCACCCCTCCTGCCTTCCTCCCACGCGCCTGAGAAGGAAGGAGGGGCCACGGCCAAGGAAGGAGCCCAGGGCGGCCGCCGGTCCCCTTGGAGGCACCCTAGGCTACCTCCCCTCCTCCCCTCCACCTATATATATGTGCGGAGGGAGAGGGACAAGACACACCATGATCCCCAAGCCGTGTGCGGCGCCCCGTCTCCCTCTAGTTCTAGTTCCTCCTCCGTCCATGTCCGTTGTGCTTGGCGAAGCCCTGCGGATAGTTTCACCATCACTGTCATCACGCCGTCATGCTTTCGAAACTCATCTACTATTTCGCCTCTCTTGCTGGATCAAGAAGGCGAGGACGTCATCGAGCTAAACGTGTGCTGAACGCGGAGGTGTCATCGAGCAGATCGTGAAGGTGTACGACTACATCAACCGCGTTGATAAACGCTTCCACTTAACGGTCTACGAGGGTACGTAGACACACTCTCCCCTCTCGTAGCTATGCATCTCCATGGATAGATCTTGCGTGTGCATAATTTTTTTTTGTTTTCCATGCAACGTTCCCCAACACTGATACCATGTTAGAGGAATAGAGAGGGATTGATGGAATGGTTGATGGATGTTGTATTGAGCTTCACGGGCGAGTATATATAGGAGTACATATTTGGAAGGCAAGAATCTCTCCTAGAGATAAGGTAGGAGATGGATTAAAAATCCTAAACTACCAAATACATAAACCAAATATATCTCTAATAGAAATGATTTAGTTTTAATGACAAAAACTCTTCTCCTTTGCAGGTTATTTTCTGTTGTATGCACTCACTTCGTATGTGATCTATGCTTCATCGTACAGAGTATCAACTATCACCTCCATATTGGTTCATCACATCCTTTGACATTGGCACAGTGATTATCCCATTTGACTCTACTGGTGTTGATCAGCCTTTTATCTTTTTTAGATTGTTTGTTTTTGGTTGTGTGCATTTGTATCCATATGATGCTACATTTGACTTCATGAAAACGCTCTTAATCTAAAAAGTGTCTCATTCAGACGGCATGTGTCAATACTATCATTTAATCATACAACGATATTCACAAGAAGAAAAAGATAGCATGCAAAATGAAGCACATCTAGAACATGATAATAATTATAAAAAATGCATAAACTGCATGTGCCGGGAGCGAGAACGATTCGGGGAATCCTAGTACAGTGCCGACGCAAATGTTATGTGATGACAAATCAAGGGCAACAAAACGTCAGGAGCGAAAGGCTAAAGTTTCCTCGATTGATGTGTTTGTATCCATTAGAGCAACTGTGCGGAGACCGTAAAATTAATCAGCACCATGAAAATTGTTTCACTCATTTGACATCCTACCAGCAGATGGAATATCATGATGGGACAGGTACCGTGGCCTTTGCAACTTTTTTTTTTCTGTAATCATCCCAGCCAACCTGGCTACCCACAAAGACATTACACACCATTGAAGAGAAGAACTCAACCGAGGTTTCTAGTGTTGACATCAGATTTTGTCACGGTCAAGAACTTAATTAAGATGGCCTCAAATGAAGGAGTGATCTACATAAAAAAGTTCCGTATTGTCGACATGGACATCTTTAAAGTTTGGGCCATTGCCATCCGATCTCATCTCGAGGGCCGAAACTATGCTCAAAGTACTAAGATTTTGTATTCAGAGTATTGTTCGGCCAATTAAGCCTCCAAGACAGCCTCATATGAGAAAAGTTTCTACACAGATTGTCTTCTTCTCATTGAAACGATCGATTTTGATATAAAAAACATCTCAATCGGAGTTCGTATGCAAAAGTTAGAGACAAAATAGTGTGCTGCAGAAGTCTGACCCGGAAGTTCCGGGCAAAACTTCTGGGGAGGTTCCGGGCTAAACCGAAAGTTTGCACACGGTGCTCCCTGAAAACTGGAGTTTTAACATTATTTGCAGATTTGCAGGCCCGAATTCAACCTCAAGAAGACCTCGGATGAAAAAGTGATCAACTAACGAGTTTTTCTCCGTTTCAAGATCTACAACTTTCCTTTTTGGATCCTCGCGATCCGAAGCCATATACGACCTGCAGGATCGGTGCAAGAGGGCTACTTGATGTAATTTTAGCCCGAAAGTTCTGGGCTGACCGGAAGTTCCGGCCCCCCTAGTCCGAGTTAGGTTAACTTTTGATGATTTGGACATGATTTGAGTGCTTTTCTTGAACGGGAAGTCCAGCCACCTCATATATATGTAGGGATTTTTATTTCTGTGCCCCTGGTTCCTTAGCTCTACTCATTCATCCCCACGCTCTTAACTTTTGCTCACTTTTCCTCACTCCCTTGTCCGAAACCCTCATAAATAGTCACAACGGAGGATGCCGTCGGGTCAAACCATTGACCGTTAACTCTGACGAGTGGGGCCGCGCTGGATTCTGTCGCCTGTTGGACCTGACGAGTGGGGTCTCATTGAGACACGTCAGATGAGCTTGTCTGAGGGATCCCCTTGTCTGAACCTCGAGCCACTACAGCACCATGCCGATCTGCCCCCTCCACCGCCATCGTGCAGCCTCCGCCGCCGTCATGCCCTCCAACCACTAACCCCATTTCGCCTCCGCCGCCGTCGTGCCCTCCGCCAGATCTACCCCCACATCCCACTAAGGATTAAGCAGCGATGTCGGGGGAGCAGGTTCTCAAGCCCATCGACCGTGGAGAGGATTGGGTCGAATTGGCGGCAGATAATTCATTGATTACACCTGGGTAAGCGTCGTTTCCCCTCTAACTGATATGAATCCCCTTCTCTGGCCCAATTTGACAGCTAGTCGCGTGAATCGATCAAATTTTGCTGAATTGTTCCCGGCCTAACTGTAATTTTTCTGAATCGAATAGGATTGATCCTGCGCTTGCTTTCCGGCTAGCGGTTAGGATGGAAGTTAGTGTGCTGCGCAGTAGAAAACCGCATATGATTACTCGATTTTTCTATCCAAAGGTGGTAGAAACAAGTATGTCGTTCAAAGATTTGCTCACGGCGCTCCAAAATTCTTCATATGGGTGGAGCCCTGCCGATGGTGTTGAACTGAAATTTCTCAGCAATACTGAGCAAAAATTTCTCCCACTAACTTGCGATGATTATCTTGGATTGCTCTTTACGTTGAATGCTAAAAGACGCTTCAGTAAAATCCTTATCGAGGTGCTTCAGCCACGCAATGAACGTGACAAGGGGAAGGTTGTTCAGAAATCTTCTATCTCTGCTAATAGTGAGCGCCCCGACACTCCTTGTAGGTCAAAACCAAGCAAAGCTAGGGATTCTGAAAGTCACAATATGTCTGCTGCCACTTCTTGTGCTGCTTCTCCTGTCGCTGCTTGATGTCTGCTAGAACTACGTCGGTTTTTCCCCAGAGAGGGAGGATGATGCAGCACAGCGACGGTAGGTATTTCCCTCAGTGTTGAGACTAAGGTTATCGAACCAGTAGGAGAACCACGCAACACCACGTAAACAGCTCCTGCACACAAAGAAGAAATACTTGCAACCCGACGTGTTAAAGGGGTTGTCAATCCCTTTCGGGTAACGAGATAGATAAAATTGTAGTAGATTGAAAGATGCAAATAAAAGAAAATAAAATTCAGCGAGGTATTTTTGGGTTTTTGGATAAATAGATCTGAAAATAAAAGTTGTAAATAAATAAAAGAGCGAATAGCGAAATAGATCTTGAAGGCAAATATATTAAAGAAGAGACCCGGGGGCCGTAGTTTTCACTATTGGCTTCTCTCGAGAAAAATAGCAAATGGTGGAAACAAATTACTATTGGGCAATTGATAGAACTTCAAATAATCATGACGATATCCAGGCAATGATCATTATATAGGCATCATGTCCAAGATTAGTAGACCGACTCCTTCCTGCATCTACTACTATTACTCCACACATCGACCGCTATCCAGCATGCATCTAGTGTATTAAGTTCATGGAGAAACAGAGTAATGCAATAAGAACGATGACATGATGTAGACAAGATCTATTTATGTAGAAATAGACCCCATCTTGTTATCCTTAATGGCAACAATACATACGTCTCGTTTCCCTTTCTGTCACTGGGATCAAGCACCATAAGATCGAACCCATCACAAAGCACCTCTTCCCATTGCAAGATAAATAGATCAAGTTGGCCAAACAAAACCCAAATATCGGAGAAGAAATACGAGGCTATAAGCAATCATGCATATAAGAGATCAAAGAAGACTCAAATAACTTTCATGGATAAAAAGATAGATCTGATCATAAACTCAAAGTTCATCGGATCCCAACAAACACACCGCAAAAAAGTGTTACATCAAATAGATCTCGAAGAGACCATTGTATTGAGAATCAAACGAGAGAGAGAAAGCCATCTAGCTACTAACTACGGACCCGAAGGTCTACAATGAACTACTCACGCATCATCGGAGAGGCACCAATGAGGATGATGAACATCTTCGTGATGGTGTCTAGATTGGATCTGGTGGTTCTGGAACTTGCGGTGGCTGGAATTGATTTTCGTCGACTCCCCTAGGGTTTCTGGAATATTAGGGTATTTATAGACCAAAGAGGCGGTGCGGGGGGCTCCCGAGGTGGGCACAACCCAACGGGGCGCGCCTGGGCCTCCAGGCGCGCCCTGATGGGTTGTGCTCCCCTCGGAGCACCCCCCAGGTGCTTCTCCGGCCAACTGGATGTCTTCTGGTCCAAAAAAAATCCACAAAAAGTTTCGCTACGTTTGGACTCCGTTTGGTATTGATTTTCTGCGATGTAAAAAACATGCAGAAAACAGCAACTGGCACTGGGCACTATATCAATAGGTTAGTACCAAAAAATGATATAAAATGATTGTAAAACATCCAAGAATGATAATATAATAGCATGGAACAATAAAAAATTATAGATACGTTGGAGAGATAAAAACATTTTGAGAGGCATACTTTTCCCGTCAACGAAAACGACTTAGAGCTCCCACACTTTCCATGCTAGATATATCATAGGCGGTTCCCAAACAGAAAATAAAGTTTATTCCTTTTTCCACCATTTCTTTCACTTCCCATGGCTAGCCGTATCCACGGGTGCCCTCCATACCAACTTTTTCCAAGGAATTTATTATTTGACAACATAAAGTAAATTCATTTTTCATTTCGGGACTGGGCATCCCTAATACCTTTGCCGTACTCTCATGCAATGACAAGTGGATAAACACTCATCGTGAGAATAACACATCTAGCATGAAAAATATCGGCCACCCCTCACCGCCTCACGAGCGGTACGAGCACACAAAAGAGAAATTTATTTTGAAAATTAGAGATGGCACATACAAATTTTCTTAGAACGGCACGGAAATACCGCATATAGGTAGATATAGTGGACTCATATGGCAAAAACTGGTTTAAAGGGTTTTGGATGCACAAGTAGTGATCATACTTGGTGCAAATGAAGGCTAGCAAAAAGATTGAGAAGTGCCCAACCAAGAAACGAATAATCTCGTAAGCAAGCATTAAGCATAAGTAACACCGAATAATGCACCATAAGTAATATATAATTTCATTGCATAACTATTGACTTTCGTACTTGCATAGGGAATCACAAACCTTAACACCAATATTCTTACTAAAGCATAATTACTCATTAACATGACTCACATATCACCATCATCATATCTCAAAACTATTACTAAGAATCAAGTTTATTTTGTCCAATGATCTTCATGAAAGTTTTTATTATATCCTTCTTGGATATCTATCACTTTGGGACTAATTTCATATGTTGCTTTTAATAAGCTCAAACAAATATAAGTGAAGAACATGAGCATAATATTTCTTTCTCTCAAATTAATCTAAGTGAAGGAAGAGAGAATTTCTTCAAAATTTTACTAACTCCCAAATAAATCTAAGTGAAGCATGAGAGCATTTCTTCAAAAATAACAAAGCACACCGTGCTCAAAAAGAAATAAGTGAAGTACTAGAGCAATTCCAAGGCTCTAAAAATTTAAGTGAAGCATAGGAGCAAGCATAGCATAATTTTTGGCTCCCTCAAAAAGGTGTGTCTAGCAAGGATTCAAGACTTAAAATAAAAAGCAAAACAAGCAAAGACTCAAATCATACAAGACGCTCCAAGCAAAACTCATAATATGTGACGAATAAAAATATAGTTCCAAGTAAAATACCGATGGTCGTTAGAAGAAAGAGGGGATGCCACTCGGGGGCATCCCCAAGCTTAGTTGCTTGATACTTCTTGAATATTACCTTGGGGTGCCTCGGGCATCCCCAAGCTTAGCCTTTTGCTAATACTTATTCCTTCATCCATCGTAATATCACCCAAAACTTGAAAACTTCAATCACACAAAACTCAACAAAACCTTCGTGAGATCCGTTAGTATAAGACAACCAATATTTACTTTAAGTACTGTAGAAAACCCATTCAAATTTTGTTCTTGCATTATATCTACTGTATTCTAACTTTTCCATGGCAAAAATTCTTCAAAGAAAACCATAGATTCATCAAAATAAGCACACTATGCAAAGAAAACAGAATCTGTCAAAAACAGAACAGTCTGCAATGATGCGAATTGTTCTCATACTTATGTAAATCCAAAAATTCTGAACAATTAGGACAACAGAGAAAATTTGTATATAAATCTTGTGTAAAACATTCAGAATAGTTCGTATCTTCTGTGAATTTGCAAAATTGTTTTACTGGACGCAAAAGTTTCTGTTTTCCAACAAGATCAAATCAACTATCACCCAAATCATCCCAAAGGCTTTGCTTGGCACAAACACTAATTTAAACCACAAAAACACATCTAATCAGAGGCATAATTGGGTATTTTATTGAAAACAGCAAGAAAAACAAAAAGCAAAAAGATACAAGTTGGGTTGCCTCCCAACGAGCGCTATCGTTTTACGCCCCTAGCTAGGCATAACGCAAAAGATCTAAGTGTTGTCATCTGTGGTCTTTGCCACTTTAGTAAGGGTCTTTTCAAATCCGGGAGGCTCTTTGCGCTTCCCCAAATTTTCCGGGAAAGAAACCATCTTGAGATCTAAAATATCCAACCGTTTATTGCAAAGGGTAATCAAGGTGTTCATACGATTGATACTACCATTGAGGTGTTTGAGGGGTTCATTATATTTCTGCAATTCAACCACATGCTTGTGCAAATCACCAAGTTTGTCCGAAATTTGGACTCCCTCTGGGGTGAAAGAAAACCCTTTCTTTTGTGGTGGAACCCCCAAAATTCCTTCTAAGATTTCATAGGCAGCATTAACATCAAGCTCGATAAAATTCCCTTTTGAGGCAAAATCTAAAAGTTTTTTATGATGCAAAGACAATCCTACATAAAAATTACGAAGCAAAATTTTTGCGTCTCCTTTTAAGTTGCAAACACGGTAGGATTCCATTAGCCTATACCAAGCATCTTTCAAATTTTCTCCTTGTCTTTGTTTGAAGTATAAAACTTCAAAATCTGGTAACAAAGGAGGAGTGGTCAAACTAGCCATTGTGACTAGAAAGCAAGAACGCGAATAGATCTGACAAGAAAACGGCGAACGAAAAAGAGGGCGAATAAAACGGCAAATTTTTGTGAAGTGGGGGAGAGGAAAACGAGAGGCAAATGGAAAATAATGTAAATTGCAAGGAGATGAGATTTGTGATTAGGAACCTGGTTGATGTTGATGATGTCTCCCCGGCAACGGCGCCAGAAACTCCTCTTGATGTCTGCTAGAACTACGTCGGTTTTTCCCCAGAGAGGGAGGGATGATGCAGCACAGCGATGGTAGGTATTTCCCTCAGTGATGAGACCAAGGTTATCGAACCAGTAGGAGTACCATGCAACACCACGTAAATAGCTCCTGCACACAAAGAACAAATACTTGCAACCCGACGTGTTAAAGGGGTTGTCAATCCCTTTTGGGTAACGAGATAGATAAAATTGTAGTAGATTGAAAGATGCAAATAAAAGCAAATAAAATTCAGCGAGGTATTTTTGGGTTTTTGGATAAATAGATCTGAAAATAAAAGTTGCAAATAAATAAAAGAGCGAATAGCGAAATAGATCTTGAAGGCAAATATATTAAAGAAGAGACCCGGGGGCCGTAGTTTTCACTAGTGGCTTCTCTCGAGAAAAATAGCAAACGGTGGAAACAAATTACTGTTGGGCAATTGATAGAACTTCAAATAATCATGACGATATCCAGGCAATGATCATTATATAGGCATCACGTCCAAGATTAGTAGACCGACTCCTGCCTGCATCTACTACTATTACTCCACACATCGACCGCTATCTAGGATGCATCTAGTGTATTAAGTTCATGGAGAAACGGAGTAATGCAATAAGAACGATGACATGATGTAGACAAGATTTATTTATGTAGAAATAGACCCCATCTTGTTATCCTTAATGGCAACGATACATACGTGTCATTTCCCTTTCTGTCACTGGGATCAAGCACCGTAAGATCGAACCCATCACAAAGCACCTCTTCCCATTGCAAGATAAATAGATCAAGTTGGCCAAACAAAACCCAAATATCGGAGAAGAAATACGAGGCTATAAGCAATCATGCATATAAGAGATCAAAGAAGACTCAAATAACTTTCATGGATAAAAAGATAGATCTGATCATAAACTCAAAGTTCATCGGATCCCAACAAACACACCGCAAAAAAGTGTTACATCAAATAGATCTCGAAGAGACCATTGTATTGAGAATCAAACGAGAGAGAGAAAGCTAGGGAGGAGGAAGACGCAGCAAACCGTGGGAGGCGGAGCATTGGTTAACCGTGGGGTTGTTTGGTTGGGCGGCTGGAGGAGAAGACAAGAGATGAAGATCACGACAGATGTTGAATGTCATCCAACGGCTAGTAGGCAGAATCGTTTGTTGACTAGTAAGTCGACACCACCTTGATAGCTTTTTCCTCGTGGGTCCCAATGTCAGAATCCAAATCTGTACACGATCATGCAGTCTTTCTTATGAAAATTTACAGCCCATTTTGGTGTGCTACTTCAAATAGTTTATGGGTGCGAGGGGGCTAATCACTTGGTTGTAATGCAAAGTGAGCTCAAGCAGCCGGCGAGAGTGATGTTATTTCCCTAGGTTGGGATTGTTACAATATTTTCTCTCTTAATTAACCAAATGGAAGCCATTTGCCTTGTTTCAAAACAAAATATGACAGTCATAGCTGAGTTGAAACTCAGATTACCAAACTGTACAAAGCACGAGGTTAATTGTTCATAAGTTTGACAAAACCAGACTGAACATGCATGGCAATAACATCTAACCCAACCCACTGTTTTTGGCAGGCTCACAAACAATGGGTCGGTCCGATCCAAAATATCACCTCCGGTGCCCAAAAAGTTTACTGCCATATATCGACAAGTGTGTGTAAATAGAAGCCGAGCACGTTCAGAAGCCCATTTGTTGACTTGAAACTTCTTTTTTGCTGTTCAACATATCCATCCGTGAGAAATTTCTTGTTGAAAAACTTAAGCCTCATGGACAATAATAACCTCGCATTCAATAGAAGAATGTGACGAAGTTCTGTTTGCATGAGGATGCATAACCTTCCATCGTTATTGTCCTCAAACGAATGTCATGAGAACTGAGAAAATCCCGGTGCTTATTACGCCACCGATTGGTTATGTTTTTTATCCATGTGTTGCTTGCCTTCGTAGACATGAAGATTGAAAATAGGTTAGGTCTAAAAAAAGAGGTATGTCGATAGATCGACGAGCCGAACGGTAATTCTAGTACAATATATATGGGCTTTCAATGTGCATAGAATAATCATCTCTATATACAAATTCTCCAGACATGAAGCATACGCAGCAAGCCAATAATTGTGTTCAGATCAATACTAAATATTCCGATATATAAGATCTTGACAAAATCCAACACCATTGATAGGCCACATGGACGAACTCTTCATTCAGCAATAACACAATATTAGTATCCAAAGTGTACTCCAAGATGATAATAAAACTTATCGCCCAATGAAAAATGCAGCTTGTGATTACCAAAAGTGTAATGAAATATTACAGTATCTGAATAAGTGTGGAGCCAACACCATGTCGTGATGTACAAACGGATCACGAATTACACCCAAGGCCTCAAGTTTAGGCGCAGAGACGATAGTTATTTGCGAAGGTTTATAACAATAATCAAGAAGCAACCTTTGAAGTGAAGGGCATCTTCGAAGATAAGCTGCTGTCCTTCAAAATAAATTCCATTGCTTTTAAGGTGAGGCGACTTTATGGAGACAATGGAATACGGATTTCTAATCCGAAAACAAGCAGCAAGCACTCCAGGGCAGGGCAACCGATTGGATGATTGCTGCGTAGTGAGGCCTCCGAACAGATCAACCACCACAAGCGAAAGTCTTTTAGCAGTGGGAGTCGAATCATTAGTACCAGATTGTCTGGTAGATGGCACCAGGCTATGGTGAGGGTGTGGAGAGAGGAGGAAACCACGAGATGGACAACGGTGGTGTGGGCACAAAACATGGAGTTGGGATCGCTGCATATAATTTTCGTAGTAATGGTAGAATTCAGCTGCTGGAGTTTTTCGAATTTAGTGGATGTCAGCCAGCGTCCACCGTGCGGGGTATGGACAGCAGTAGTGTGTCAGGATGCAGAGGCGTTGAACGGGGCCCTGGTGGGAGGAGACGATGGCTCTGAGAGATCAAATTCAGGAAGGACAGATATCTGACGACAGTCGAGATTAAGAGCCGCGGTGTGCCAGAGAGTGCGTCACCGAGATGCGAGGACTTGTGTGCGGCAGCCATCCTTGGTGGGGAGAAGGGAGATCTCCCCAAGGATGTCGTCCGGGAGATCGCTGATGCGGTCCACCGGAGATTCTACGAGTTCCTCAGATCTGGGTGGGGGGGGGGGCCGCCGCTTCTCCCCGCGCTGCCGGGGTGCGGGATCTACAACCGGTGTCGCCGCTGGCGGAGCCTCATCTTTTGGCGCGGGGCCAGCCATCTCCATTTTCCTTGCGGGCGTCGCGCAGAGCTACGGGTTTGAGTAGTAGTAGCGAGAGACGAGCCTGGTGGCAGTGCGAGTGGGGAAGAAGGATGGCTAGGGTTTTCTGTTGGAGCGAGGAAGAAGAGGAGCAGCGTTTTCTGTACGAATGAGGAAGAAGGTGAGCGGGGGTTTTCTGTACGAGTGAGGAAGATGGGAAGCAGGGGGAATGGGGGGAGACGGAAGCGGGAGAGTCCAGCGAGCTGCAGTAAGTGGAGGCGAAGAGGAAGGAGGGTTTTTTCTGGGATCGCCCTCTTCAAGAAATATGGGCTTTTTCCTCGCAGAAACAAAAACAAATGGGCTTTAAGATGGATAGGGATTTCTTAAACAAGAGTTGTATATGATGCAACCAGAAGGTTTTTGTCGATCCTAAAGGTGCTGACAAGTGTGACAAGCTCCAGTGATCCATCTATGGACTGGTGCAGCATCTCGGAGTTAGAATATACACTTTTATGAGGTGATCAAAGCATATGGTTTTATACAGACCTACGGTGAAGCCTGTATTACAAGAAAGTGAGTGGAGGCTCTGTAGCATTTCTGATATTATATGTGGATGACATATTGTTGATTGGAAATGATATTAAATTTTTTGGATAGCATAAAGGATACTTGAATAAGAATTTTTCAATGAAAGACCTTGGTGAAGATGCTATATATTGGGCATCAAGATCTATAGCGATAGATCAAGCTTAATAGAACTTTCAGAAAGCATACCTTGACAAGTTATGAAGAAGTTCAAACAAAGGGTTCTTGCTGTGTGCAAGTGTGAAATTGTGTAAGACTCAATGTCCGACCACGACAGAAGATAGAGAAAATGAAAGTCATCCCTATGCCTCAACCATAGGTTCTATTATGTATGCCATGTGTGTTACCAGACCTGATGTGTGCTTGCCATAAGTTTGGTAGGGAGGTACCAAAGTAATCCAGGAGTGGATCACTGGACAACGGTCAAGAACATCCTAAAGTACCTAAAAAGGACCAAGGATATGTTTCTCATTTATAGAGGTGACGAAGTGCTCGTCGTAAAAGGTTACGTCGATGCTAGCTTTGACACGGATCCGGATGACTCTAAGTCACAAATCGAATACGTATTTATATTGAATGGTGGGCTATCAGTTGGTGAGTTCCAAGCAGAGTGTCGTGGCATGATCTACGTGAAGCGGAGTACATAGTTGTTTCTTCGGAAGCAGACAGCTGAAGGAGTCTGGATGAAGGAGTACACTATCCGATCTGGTGTAATACCCAGTGCATCCGGTCTAATGAAAATATTTTGTGACAACACTAGAGCGATTGCCTTAGCGAAGGAATCCAGGTTTCACAAGAGAACCAAACACATCAAAAGACGCTTCAGTTCCATTCGTGAAAAGGTCAAGGATGGAGACATAGAAATTTGCAAAGTACATACGGATCTGAATGTAGCTGACCCGTTGACAAACCTCTTCCGCGGGCAAAACATGATCAGCACCAAGACTCCATGGGTGTTAGATTCATTACTATGAATCTAGATTATTGACTCTAGTGCAAGTGGGTGACTGATGAAATATGCCCTAGAGGCAATAAAAAGTTGTTATTATTATATTTCCTTATTCATGATAAAGGTTTATTATTCATGCTAGAATTGTATTGACCGGAAACTTAAATACATGGTGGATACATAAACAATACGTGTCCCTAGTGGAGCCTCTACTAGACTAGCTCGTTGATCAAAGGTGGTTAAGGTTTCCTAACCATAGACATGAGTTGTCATTTGATAACGGGATCACATCATTAGGAGAATGATGTGATGGACAAGACCCATCTGTTAGCTTAGCATATGATCATTCAGTTTATTGCTACTGCTTTCTTAAATGTCAAATACATATTCCTTTGACCATGAGATCATGTAACTCGCGGATACCAGAGGAATACCTTGTGTGCTATCACACGTCACAAAGTAACTGGGTGATCATAAAGATGCTCTACAGGTATCTCGACGGTGTCTGTTGAGTTGGCGTGAATCGAGATTGGGATTTGTCACTCCGTATGACGGATAGGTATCTCTGGGCCCTCTCGGTATACACATCACAAGAAGCTTGCAAGCAAAGTGACTAAGGAGTTAGTTGCCAAATGATGTATACGGAACGAGTAAAGGGACTTGCTGATGACGAGATTGAAATAGGTATTGAGATAACCGACGATCAAATCTCGGGCAAGTAACATACCGACAGACAAAAGAAAATACGTATGTTGTCATAAAGGTGTCGACTGATAAGATCTTTGTAGAATATGTAGGAACCAATATGGGCATCAGGTCCCGCTATTGGTTATTGACCGGAGAGCATCTCGATCATGTCTACATCTTCTCGAACCCATAGGGTCCGCACGCTTAATGTTCATTGACGATATAGTATTATATGAGTTATGTGAAATAGTAACCGAATTTGTTCGGAGTCCGGATGAGATCACGGACATGACGAGGAGCTCCGAAATGGTCTGGAGGTAAAGACGTTATAGGACGATGCTATTTGGTCACCGGAAAGGTTTCGGAATGTATCGGGTATTCATCGGATCACCGGAAGGGGTTCCGGGAAGCCCCGGGAGGTTTTGGGCGATATGGGCCAAACGAGGGGAGCACACCAGCCCACAAGGGGCTGGCGCACCCCAGCTCTAGGCCGCCGGCCCTAGGGAAGGAAAAGGGGGAGTGGCTAGCCCCCTGCCTTCTCCTCCACATGAGAGAAAGGAAAGGGGGGGGGGGGACCCCTCCTGCCTTCCTCCCACGCGCCTGAGAAGGAAGGAGGGGCCACGGCAAGGAAGGAGCCCAGGGCGGCCGCCGGCCCCTTGGAGGCACCCTAGGCTACCTCCCCTCCCCTCTCACCTATATATATGTGCGGAGGGAGAGGGACAAGACACACCATGATCCCAAGCCCGTGTTGCGGCGCCGTCTCCCTCTAGTTCTAGTTCCTCTCCGTCCATGTCCGTTGTCTTGGCGAAGCCCTGCGGATAGTTTCACCATCACGTCATCACGCCGTCATGCTTTCGAAACTCATCTACTATTTCGCCTCTCTTGCTGGATCAAGAAGGCGAGGACGTCATCGAGCTAAACGTGTGTAACGCGAGGTGTCATCGAGCAATTCGTGAAGGTGTACGACTACATCAACGCGTTGATAAACGCTTCCACTTAACGGTCTGAGGGTACGTATGACACTCTCCCCTCTCGTAGCTATGCAATCTCCATGGATAGATCTTGCGTGTGCATAATTTTTTTTTTGTTTCCATGCAACGTTCCCCACACTGATACCATGTTAGAGGAATAGAGAGGGATGATGGAATGGTGATGGATGTTGTATTGAGCTTCACGGGCGAGTATATATAGGAGTAACATATTTGGAAGGCAAGAATCTCTCCTAGAGATAAGGTAGGAGATGGATTAAAAATCCTAAACTACCAAATACATAAACCAAATATATCTCTAATAGAAATGATTTAGTTTTAATGACAAAAACTCTTCTCTTTGCGTGTTATTTTCTGTTGTATGCAACTCACTTCGTATGTGATCTATGCTTCATCGTACAGAGTATCAACTATCACCTCCATATTGGTTCATCACATCCTTTGACATTGGCACAGTGATTATCCCCATTTGACTCTACTGGTGTTGATCAGCCTTTATCTTTTTTAGATTGTTTGTTTTGGTTGTGTGCATTTGTATCCATATGATGCTACATTTGACTTCAGAAAACGCTCTTAATCTAAAAGTGTCTCATTCAGACGGCATGTGTCAATACTATCATTTAATCATACAACGATATTCACAAGAAGAAAAAGATAGCATGCAAAATGAAGCACATCTAGAACATGATAATAATTATAAAAAATGCATAAACTGCATGTGCGGGAGCGAGAACGATTCGGGGAATCCTAGTACAGTGCCGACGCAAATGTTATGTGATGACAAATCAAGGGCAACAAAACGTCAGGAGCGAAAGGCTAAAGTTCTCCTCGATTATGTGTTTGTATCCATTAGAGCAACTGTGCGGAGACCGTAAAATTAATCAGCACCATGAAATTGTTTCACTCATTTGACATCCTACCAGCAGATGGAATATCATGATGGACAGGTACCGTGGCCTTTGCAACTTTTTTTTTTCTGTATCATCCCCAGCCAACCTGGCTACCCACAAAGACATTACACACCATTGAAGAGAAGAACTCAACCGAGGTTTCTAGTGTTGACATCAGATTTGTCACGGTCAAGAACTTAATTAAGATGGCCTCAAATGAAGGAGTGATCTACATAAAAAAGTTCCGTATTGTCGACATGGACATCTTTAAAGTTTGGGCCATTGCCATCCGATCTCATCTCGAGGGCCGAAACTATGCTCAAAGTACTAAGATTTTGTATTCAGAGTATTGTTCGGCCAATTAAGCCTCCAAGACAGCCTCATATGAGAAAAGTTTCTACACAGATTGTCTTCTTCTCATTGAAACGATCGATTTTGATATAAAAAACATCTCAATCGGAGTTCGTATGCAAAAGTTAGAGACAAAATAGTGTGCTGCAGAAGTCTGACCCGGAAGTTCGGGCAAAACTTCTGGGGAGGTTCCGGGCTAAACCGAAAGTTTGCACACGGTGCTCCCTGAAAACTGGAGTTTTAACATTATTTGCAGATTTGCGGCCCGAATTAACCTCAAGAAGACCTCGGATGAAAAAGTGATCAACAACGAGTTTTTTCTCCGTTTCAAGATATCACAACTTCCTTTTTGGATCCTCGCGATCCGAAGCCATATACGACCTGCAGGATCGGTGCAAGAGGGCTACTTGATGTAATTTTAGCCGAAAGTTCTGGGCTGACCGGAAGTTCCGGCCCCCCTAGTCCGAGTTAGGTTAACTTTTGATGATTTGGACATGATTTGAGTGCTTTTCTTGAACGGGAAGTCCAGCCACCTCTATATATGTAGGGATTTTTATTTCTGTGCCCCTGGTTCCTTAGCTCACTCATTCATCCCCACGCTCTTAACTTTTGCTCACTTTTCCTCACTCCCTTGTCCGAAACCCTCATAAATAGTCACAACGGAGGATGCCGTGGTCAAACCATTGACCGTTAACTCTGACGAGTGGGGCCGCGCTGGATTCTGTCGCCTGTTGGACCTGACGAGTGGGGTCTCATTGAGACACGTCAGATGAGCTTGTCTGAGGATCCCCTTGTCTGAACCTCGAGCCACTACAGCACCATGCCGATCTGCCCCCTCCACCGCCATCGTGCAGCCTCCGCCGCCGTCATGCCCTCCAACCACTAACCCCTTTCGCCTCCGCGCCGTCGTGCCCTCCGCCAGATCTACCCCCACATCCCACTAAGGATTAAGCAGCGATGTCGGGGGAGCAGGTTCTCAAGCCCATCGACCGTGGAGAGGATTGGGTCGAATTGGGCGGCAGATAATTCATTGATTACAACCTGGGTAAGCGTCGTTTCCCCTCTAACTGATATGAATCCCCTTCTCTGGCCCAATTTGACAGCTAGTCGCGTGAATCGATCAATTTTGCTGAATTGTTCCCGGCCTAACTGTAATTTTTCTGAATCGAATAGGATTGATCCTGCGCTTGCTTTCCGGCTAGCGGTTAGGATGGAAGTTAGTGTGCTGCGCAGTAGAAAACCGCATATGATTACTCGATTTTTTCTATCCAAAGGTGGTAGAAAACAAGTATGTCGTTCAAAGATTTGCTCACGGCGCTCCAAAATTCTTCATATGGGTGGAGCCCTGCCGATGGTGTTGAACTGAAATTTCTCAGCAATACTGAGCAAAAATTTCTCCCACTAACTTGCGATGATTATCTGGATTGCTCTTTACGTTGAATGCTAAAAGACGCTTCAGTAAAATCCTTATCGAGGTGCTTCAGCACGCAATGAACGTGACAAGGGGAAGGTTGTTCAGAAATCTTCTATCTCTGCTAATAGTGAGCGCCCCGACACTCCTTGTAGGTCAAACCAAGCAAAGCTAGGGATTCTGAAAGTCACAATATGTCTGCTGCCACTTTTGTGCTGCTTCTCCTGTCGCTGCTTGATGTCTGCTAGAACTACGTCGGTTTTTCCCAGAGAGGGAGGATGATGCAGCACAGCGACGGTAGGTATTTCCCTCAGTGTTGAGACTAAGGTTATCGAACCAGTAGGAGAACCACGCAACACCACGTAAACAGCTCCTGCACACAAAGAAGAAATACTTGCAACCCGACGTGTTAAAGGGGTTGTCAATCCCTTTCGGGTAACGAGATAGATAAAATTGTAGTAGATTGAAAGATGCAAAATAAAAGAAATAAAATTCAGCGAGGTATTTTTGGGTTTTTGGATAAATAGATCTGAAATAAAAGTTGTAAATAAATAAAAGAGCGAATAGCGAAATAGATCTTGAAGGCAAATATATTAAAGAAGAGACCCGGGGGCCGTAGTTTTCACTATTGGCTTCTCCGAGAAAAATAGCAAATGGTGGAAACAAATTACTATTGGGCAATTGATAGAACTTCAAATAATCATGACGATATCCAGGCAATGATCATATATAGGCATCATGTCCAAGATTAGTAGACCGACTCCTTCCTGCATCTACTACTATTACTCCACACATCGACCGCTATCCAGCATGCATCTAGTGTATTAAGTTCATGGAGAAACAGAGTAATGCAATAAGAACGATGACATGATGTAGACAAGATCTATTTATTGTAGAAATAGACCCCATCTGTTATCCTTAATGGCAAACAATACATAGTCTCGTTTCCCTTTCTGTCACTGGGATCAAGCACCATAAGATCGAACCCTCACAAAGCACCTCTTCCCATTGCAAGATAAATAGATCAAGTTGGCCAAACAAAACCCAAATATCGGAGAAGAAATACGAGGCTATAAGCAATCATGCATATAAGAGATCAAAGAAGACTCAAATAACTTTCATGGATAAAAGATAGATCTGATCATAAACTCAAAGTTCATCGGATCCAACAAAAACACACCGCAAAAAAGTGTTACATCAAATAGATCTCGAAGAGACCATTGTATTGAGAATCAAAAGAGAGAGAGAAAGCCATCTAGCTACTAAACTACGGACCCGAAGGTCTACAATGAAACTACTCACGCCTCATCGGAGAGGCACCAATGAGGATGATGAACATCTTCGTGATGGTGTCTAGATTGGATCTGGTGGTTCTGGAACTTGCGGTGGCTGAATTGATTTCGTCGACTCCCCTAGGGTTTCTGGAATATTAGGGTATTTATAGACCAAAGGGCGGTGGGGGGGCTCCCGAGGTGGGCACAACCCACGGGGGCGCGCTGGGCCTCCAGGCGCGCCCTGATGGGTTTTGCTCCCCTCGGAACCCCCCAGGTGCTTCTCCGGCCAACTGGATGTCTTCTGGTCCAAAAAAAAATCACAAAAAGTTTCGCTACGTTTGGACTCCGTTTGGTATTGATTTTCTGCGATGTAAAAAACATGCAAAAAACAGCAACTGGACTGGGCACTATATCAATAGGTTAGTACCAAAAAATGATATAAAATGATTGTAAACATCCAAGAATGATAATATAATAGCATGGAACAATAAAAAATATAGATACGTTGGAGAGATAAAAACATTTTGAGAGGCATACTTTCCGTCAACGAAAACGACTTAGAGCTCCACACTTTCCATCTAGATATATCATAGGCGGGTCCCAAACAGAAAATAAAGTTTATTCCTTTTTCCACCATTTCTTTCACTTCCCATGGCTAGCCGTATCACGGGTGCCCTCCATACCAACTTTTTCCAAGGAATTTATATTTGACAACATAAAGTAAATTCATTTTTCATTTCGGGATGGGCATCCCTAATAACTTTTCCGTACTCCATGCAATGACAAGTGGATAAACACTCATCGTGAGAATAACACATCTAGCATGAAAAATATCGGCCACCCCTCACCGCCTCACGAGCGGTACGAGCACACAAAAGAGAAATTTATTTTGAAAATTAGAGATGGACACACAAATTTTCTTAGAACGGCACGGAAATACCGCATATAGGTAGATTAGTGGATCATATGGCAAAAACTGGTTTAAAGGGTTTTGGATGCACAAGTAGTGATCATACTTGGTGCAAATGAAGGCTAGCAAAAAGATTGAGAAGTGCCAACCAAGAAACGAATAATCTCGTAAGCAAGCATTAAGCATAGTAACACAGATAATGCACCATAAGTAATATATAATTCTATTGCATAACTATTGACTTTCGTACTTGCATAGGGAATCACAAACCTTAACACCAATATTCTTACTAAAGCATATTATCTCATTAACATGACTCACATATCAACCATCATCATATCTCAAAACTATTACTAAGAATCAAGTTTATTTTGTCCAATGATCTTCATGAAAGTTTTTATTATATCCTTCGGATATCTATCACTTTGGGACTAATTTCATATGTTGCTTTTAATAAGCTCAAACAAATATAAGTGAAGAACATGAGCATAAATTTCTTTCTCTCAAATTAATCTAAGTGAAGGAAGAGAGAATTTCTTCAAAATTTTACTAATCCCAAATAAATCTAAGTGAAGCATGAGAGCATTTCTTCAAAAATAACAAAGCACACCGTGCTCAAAAAGAAATAAGTGAAGTACAGAGCAATTCCAAGGCTCTAAAAATTTAAGTGAAGCATAGGAGCAAGCAAGCATAATTTTTGGCTCCCTCAAAAAGGTGTGTCTAGCAAGGATTCAAGACTAAAAAAAAAAAGCAAAACAAGCAAAGACTCAAATATACAAGACGCTCCAAGCAAAACTCATAATATGTGACGATAAAAATATAGTTCCAAGTAAAATACCGATGGTCGTTAGAAGAAAGAGGGGATGCCACTCGGGGCATCCCCAAGCTTAGTTGCTTGATACTTCTTGAATATTACCTTGGGGTGCCTCGGGCATCCCCAAGCTTAGCCTTTTGCTAATACTTATTCCTTCATCCATCGTAATACACCCAAAACTTGAAAACTTCAATCACACAAAACTCAACAAAACCTTCGTGAGATCCGTTAGTATAAGACAACCAATATTTACTTAAGTACTGTAGAAAACCCATTCAAATTTGTTCTTGCATTATATCTACTGTATTCTAACTTTTCCATGGCAAAAATTCTTCAAAGAAAACCATAGATTCATCAAAATAAGCACACTATGCAAAGAAAACAGAATCTGTCAAAAACAGAACAGTCTGCAATGATGCGAATTGTTCTCCACTATGTAAATCCAAAAATTCTGAACAATTAGGACAACAGAGAAATTTGTATATAAACTTTGTGTAAAACATTCAGAATAGTTCGTATCTTCTGTGAATTTGCAAAATTGTTTTACTGGACGCAAAAGTTTCTGTTCCAACAAGATCAAATCAACTATCACCCAAATCATCCCAAAGGCTGTGCTTGGCACAAACACTAATTTAAACCACAAAAACACATCTAATCAGAGGCATAATTGGGTATTTTATTGAAAACAGCAAGAAAAACAAAAAGCAAAAAGATACAAGTTGGGTTGCCTCCCAACGAGCGCTATCGTTTTACGCCCCTAGCTAGGCATAACGCAAAAGATCTAAGAGTGTTGTCATCTGTGGTCTTTGCCACTTTAGTAAGGGTCTTTTCAAATCCGGGAGGCTCTTTGCGCTTCCCCAAATTTCCGGGAAAGAAACCATCTTGAGATCTAAAATATCCAACCGTTTATTGCAAAGGGTAATCAAGGTGTTCATACGATTGATCTACCATTGAGGTGTTTGAGGGGTTCATTATATTCTGCAATTCAACCACATGCTTGTGCAAATCACCAAGTTTGTCCGAAATTTGGACTCCCTCTGGGGTGAAAGAAACCCTTTCTTTGTGGTGGAACCCCAAAATTCCTTCTAAGATTTCATAGGCAGATTAACTCAAGTCGATAAAATTCCCTTTTGAGGCAAAATCTAAAAGTTTTTTATGATGCAAAGACAATCCTACATAAAAATTACGAAGCAAAATTTTTGCGTCTCCTTTTAAGTTGCAAACACGGTAGGATTCCATTAGCCTATACCAAGCATCTTTCAAATTTCTCCTTGTCTTTGTTTGAAGTATAAAACTTCAAAATCTGGTAACAAAGGAGGAGTGGTCAAACTAGCATTGTGACTAGAAAGCAAGAAACGAATAGATCTGACAAGAAAACGGCGAACGAAAAGAGGGCGAATAAAACGGCAAATTTGTGAAGTGGGGAGAGGAAAACGAGAGCGACAATGGAAATAATGGAAATTGCAAGGGATGAGATTTGTGATTAGGAACCTGGTTGATGTTGATGATGTCTCCCGGCAACGGCGCCAGAAACTCCTCTTGATGTCTGCTAGAACTACGTCGGTTTTTCCCCGAGAGGGAGGGATGATGCAGCACAGCGATGGTAGGTATTTCCCTCAGTGATGAGCCAAGGTTATCGAACCAGTAGGAGTACCATGCAACACCACGTAAATAGCTCCTGCACACAAAGAACAAATACTTGCAACCCGACGTGTTAAAGGGGTTGTCAATCCCTTTGGGTAACGAGATAGATAAAATTGTAGTAGATGAAAGATGCAAAAAAAGCAAATAAAATTCAGCGAGGTATTTTTGGGTTTTTGGATAAATAGATCTGAAAATAAAAGTTGCAAATTAATAAAAGAGCGAATAGGAAATAGATCTTGAAGGCAAATATATAAAGAAGAGACCCGGGGGCCGGTTTTCACTAGTGGCTTCTCTCGAGAAAATAGCAAACGGTGGAAACAAATTACTGTTGGGCAATTGATAGAACTTCAAATAATCATGACGATATCCAGGCAATGATCATTATAAGGCATCACGTCCAAGATTAGTAGACCGACTCCTGCCGCAATACTACTATTACTCCACACATCGAACGCTATCTAGGATGCATCTAGTGTATTAAGTTCATGGAGAAACGGAGTAATGCAATAAGAACGATGACATGATGTAGACAAGATTTATTTATGTAGAAATAGACCCCATCTTGTTATCCTTAATGGCAACGATACATACGTGTCATTTCCCTTTCTGTCACTGGGATCAACACGTAAGATCGAACCCATCACAAAGCACCTCTTCCCATGCAAGATAAATAGATCAAGTTGGCCAAACAAAACCCAAATATCGAGAAGAAATACGAGGCTATAAGCAATCATGCATATAAGAGATCAGAAGACTCAAATAACTTTCATGGATTAAAAGATAGATCTGATCATAAACTCAAAGTTCATCGGATCCCAACAAACACACCGCAAAAAAGTGTTACATCAAATAGATCTCGAAGAGACCATTGTATTGAGAATCAAACGAGAGAGAGAAAGCCATCTAGCTACTAACTACGGACCCGAAGGTCTACAATGAATACTCACGCATCATCGGAGAGGCACCAATGAGGATGATGAACATCTCGTGATGGGTCTAGATGGATCTGGTGGTTCTGGAAATTGCGGGGGCTGGAATTGATTTTCGTCGACTCCCCTAGGGTTTCTGGAATATTAGGGTATTTATAGACCCAA